>CM073778.1:86417024-86801087 GCA_037158775.1 Hetaerina titia
ATCTACGTTCTACTATCGTAAGCTTTCATGAATTTACTTGGAATGAACCTATTGACTGCTGATAGCCTGACGTCAAGGAAGTGTTTTCACGTATCTTCAGTATTTCGATGTTTACTATCTTTTTAAAATTTGTAAATGAACTCTGTAACATGAATTTTAAACCATTATATTCACTTTTTTAGAAAAAGTAAGTATTTCTATTTGGTTTCTTATGTCAGACCCCATAAAGGGAAAACTTAACATTTACTACTCCATGGACACTAATTCCTTTAATAGTTTCTCATATTTACAAGACTTTTTCGGTTTTGTTCGTTGCTAACAAATCAATGGATTCGGGACTTTTAATTGAATAGCAAACGCTTTCCAAAGCATTACTTAGACTTACCTCAGCCCTGTTGGCGCAAAAAGTTTTAACTGGAATAAAGACATCACTCCCGATTCTATATACTCCCTAATTTTCAGTAAACAGAAAAGGATTTTGGAAAAATTTATCCGTAGGCGATATCAGTGGACAACCAGCTTTCAGTTCCAAAATTATATTTGCTTCTGTGCTTTGAATAAGGCAATGATATTCTGTGACTTTGTTTTTACGATTTCGGTAAATAACTATTAATACAGATACTGTTTCCTTGGCATTACAATTGCTTGAGTATTTAATGGGGATCGTTTTCAACTTTCTTGCTTCTTTTTCGAACCTCAGTTAACCGCAGGCATCATGGGTAGCTGGTGTACCGTATTATGCGTCAGCAGATGCAGTAGCGATGACCGAGACGAGAATCCAGTCATGAGGATGGGGTCGTAACGATAACGGGACATGAGATTTCCCAAGTCTTGAGAGGAAGGGGTGTAAAATACGAAGCACGAAGGTACTTGCGAAGGTACGAAGAAGGTGCGTACGAGGAAGCATCGTAAAATTTTAACTATTTCGAAGAAATAATCGAGATATAAATTTAATTTTTATTTGTTAATCTTAAGACTTCTCTACATTGTCACCATTCTGAGTTATACATTTCACCCAGCGTTTCTTGACCTTTCAAAACCTTTTTCATTGTAGTACTCGATAGTAAATGTCCAAAACCATTGTTCTACCTCTAGAATGACGTCATTTTTGTTATCAAATCTCAGAGCCCGCAATGGTTTTTTGAGTTGTATGAATTAGAAAATTTCTCCTGGGACAAGATTTAGAGAATGTGGCAAAATTTCAAAACTACATCACTTCGACTGTCCGTCCCGGTCGCGCCGTGTTTGCTGCTGAAAAGGAGTCTGTAGCCGTAGAAACCAGCGCGCCAACACCTTTAGCAGGTGCAGTTCTTCGTTAATAATATTTCACTCACTGATGTAATTAATATCAGTCTCATTCGTTATCATTTGGATGGTTGTTCTCCGGCATAATAGGATGAAGTCCTCCACTTTCTTCACTGTGGCAGCATCATCCGTGAGTGATGGTCTTCCACTCTTTGGATCGTCTGTGAGGGTCATGTGGCCAGATTGCAAATTTCTTTTTCCACTCGAAACTGTGTCGGATGACGGTCTATAAATTACATAAACAGCCATCATTTATATCGTGGATATGCAGAAGAATGTAAGCTTTCCGAATGAAGACAATCACACTACGAGCCTCTATCTGTTCCAATCTGCGAGCTCATAACTTCAATATACGGCTTCCTGAAACCAAGAAATCAGCATTAATTCCCACAGTTTTTGACAGCATTATGTCCGTAAGGATGAATTCATATTCAGGATAAGTTTTCTCCAGATGTCACGTATGTTTCGTAGTAATAATGAATTAAAGACAATGCCTAAACCCACGCACACTTGGGGCATTCGCGGGTTCCTTTGGACAGCGAAAATAAAAGAGGCGAGCAGGACACCCCGGGGGCAGCGGGAGGGGTTGCGGCGATGAGGAAAGGGAAAGTGGCCGTGCTCCCATCTCCTCTCAGGGGCATGTGCTGGGCGAGGGACGGGGGAGGAAGTCGTGAGGAGGAGGGAGCGGAGGGTGTTATTTCTTCACCCGAGAGTCACAAAAGCCTCGGACAAATACGGCAAGGGGGGGAAGGAGAAGAGCGAGGGAAGAAGGGTGGTGGGTGTTTTTTTCCCGGTGGGCTTGGGGAAGAGAGGCTTTTACGAGACGCCGTGGGTGGTCCCTTCTCACCTGAGAGCCGCTTCAAACGGGGGCCGGAGGGGAGGGGGTGGTGTGTTGTGAAAGGGGGCGTGCCCTCTCTCTCTCTCTCTCGAACAATGGGAGGGGTCGATATGAAGTGGATGGGCGAAGGAAGGCAAACAATATTCATCTTGCACTAAGTGTCGAGAAGAATGATTTTTGTTCGTTTTCGTCCGAGTCGGGAGGTGGCCGGAGGAAGGCTCTAAGTATTTGTGGTAATGCGTCCTTCGTTTGAGGCCTATCTCGACAAAATAGCAGGCGGGGAGGTCTTAAATGGTCGCACTATGCTGAGAAAAGAATAATACATAATTTTCGATTCATAAAAGTTAATCGCATATTTTAAAATTATTTCAGAGACGTCAAAATTTTAAAAATCTACATTTCGATTCATTTCGACATGTACGTATTGAACGATCACAATTGCTGATTTATAGTTTTTACGTTTACATAATTTTTGCATGTTTCTTTTGAATATAGCTTTAAACAGTTCTGTGTGAATAGCAGCACTAATGCTCCTCCATTTTTGAATGCATACCCCTTCAAATGCAATGGTAGATACCAAAACGTAAATCCATCATTCGTAAAAAAATTGAAAACTGTACATTAGTCACTGTGATCGTTCTATTACTCTTGAAATTCATCAAAACAAACAATATTTTTGCTTATCGAATTGATTGTCTATTATCGACGGTGCTAACTGGGAAACCACCCGAGCTGTGTGGTTTTTCCGTTACCAGATCTTCCTGGGAAACCACAGCGGGAACAGGGAAAGGAACTGGCCCTCCTACCCCTTTCACTCGTAGCATAAGCCTTAATACTGGGTAATCTCTACCATCACCTACCAAACCGATCTTTGGGTTAGTTACTGTGGTTATGAATATCTTTTATTGTTATATTAATGCAATTAGTTTGACTGATCATTAATGGTAAGAAAGTCTCATTTTTCACGAGAATACGTAACCCAAGAGCGTTTATACGAAGCATGCTCATAAAGTAAGCCGTTTGGTCAAAGGAAAAAGCATACTCATATGAAAAACATTTTATTGGCATTTTTAGTTGCTGCAAACCTACTTCACTTCTCTACACAATCGCCGTTCACTTTTAAGCATTTTTCGTGCCTTTAACCCCTCTGCATAGAAGCTCGCCGCATGAGAGTTGAACCAATTGACAACGCCGTTCTTGAGTTCCTCTTCGGTTTCGAAACGTCCACCGAGCCACTGTTTCAAGTGCAAGGAGAGGAAGTAGTCGCTAGGTGCATGGTCTCATCATCTCTATCTTGTTGGGAACGACACAAAAACTCTCTTCCACTGGATATTCTTTGCTCTTTGTAGTGGTTGGGGAGCATTTTCGGTACCCACCTTGCACACAATTTGTGGTATCCGAGGTTTTTTCTGTGACAATATTGTAGACAGTAGTGCGTCCAAGTTGAGGAAATTGTTCAGCCAGGCCATTAATCGTCAATCGACGATCACATCGCAGTTTTTGTTCCACTTGCGAAACAATTTCATCGGTCAGAATACTGGGCCTACCACATCGCTCTTCGTCATGGACATTTGTTCGTCCATTTTTAAAATCACGGCACCATTGTCTAACCTTTCCTTCACTCATAACTGTAGGTTTATAAACTAGGCATAACTCCCGATGAATTTCAGCAGCCGACAATCTTTTTGCATACAGGAATCGTATGACAGAACGCACTTCACAACTGGTGGGATCAAGGATTTTTGCGGACATTGTTGTTTGCATGCACGGACAAGCAAACGACTTCTGAAACAAAACAAATGCTGATGTAACTTCTCCATGAATCAGTAGACGGAACTGCAGGATTAAAACTTGTGTTCTGAAGCGCCAATATTTAAATATAAGCAAACGGTACTTACTTTATGAATATGCCTCGTATTTCGTTCCTGAGAAACTAAATCTTCCATTTAGACTCCAATGTTAAACCTTAATTTAACACTTTCTTCTGATCCCAACCTAAATCATTCACATTTTTGCAAGGAAATTCACTATTTCTATATATTCATCCAATAGCACTCACTACATTAATGGAAGTCGTTATTTTTTAGATCCCCCTAAAACCATGTTTATTTCCATTGTATTAGAATCATGAATCGTGGTTCGATTTATCATAATCATATATAATACTTAGAGTGAATTATCGCACAATATTTGGACAGATGAAGGCTAAATATAACTCTCAGTTACTTTATTAGGATAATTAAATAGTACGAATGCATAAGTCTGGTGATTGGTAAGATGGCGAAGTGAATAGTCCTCATACTTGTGATGCATCAACACTAGGACTGTTTGTATATTCTCTATACATTCTCCCCTGCTTGTTTGAGACCATTTTTTTTAATGTATCATTTATATTCTCCTGATTATATATGTGGATATCTAAGCAAGTTATAAGGATTTATTAAAAAAGTTTTGGGAAATGTGACGAGAGGTTTAAAGGTCGATGCACTATTTCGCTATGCAGGCGTCATTTAAAATACGCACATGGCTATATATATATATATGGGATCTTGGTTTGATTTCCGATTTAGATCTCGTGCAGCGTACAGGAGATAGACTTGTAAATCGAAACAAATACGCTGTTATGATAAGTGTAGTCGTGTATTGCTAGGGGAGCTAGGTTGGGATCGCTTCGTTGGGATCGTTCGCTCACGGAGCGAAGGTTTACTTACAGAACAAATGTCTTGCATGAGTTGGAAGCGGATGTAATCGGAAATGATTTTGAAAATGTAGTGTTATCTTCATCTTATCAAGGCCAAAAAGATTATGACGTTAATATAAGAGGGATCGTTTAAGGATCTGAATAACTGCAAACGAACGCGCTAAGGGAAGAATACGAGAACAGAGTTTCAGGCATAAAATGGTGGAATTCCTTCATGATGAAATAATAAACTTGTCTTTTCCACATAAAATAGTTTTATTTACAACCTAGACTTCGTTACAGCGTTACAGGTCACCAGCATAACATCTTCAGATCACCTGAAGATGTTACGCTGGTGACCTGAAGATGTTACGCAGGAAACCTGGGTTGTAAATAATTTTTTAATGTAGAAAAGCCAAGTAACTTCTCTCATCAGGGAGGTGAATATCGTTTTTCAATTATACGCAGATTAGAATATTGTCAACATTAGCCATGCATATCTCATTTCATTATTCTTTTTCCAACAGAAAAAAGTTTTCATTTTCATCCGTGGAGAAGTGCATCCTAAGCACATAGATACGCTATTACATGTAGTGGTATTAAAAAATGCCTTAATTATTTGAAAAATTAGCATTGTTTTGGCAATTAACATTTTAGTAAAAAAATTTTGAAGTTATATGCCTTTTTAGAAATGACTCCCTGCCGCAAACCCTAGAGATAAATCGTTTTTATTTTGGGACAAGATTGAGGCTATGTCCTCTCCCCTGTACCCCTCCCCTTCTACCACCTAATCTCTCGTTGCAAATTTCTATGGTTAAACTTACAGATAAATTTCACAAATTATATTTAGTATTCATCACAATAGTATTATATATTGTATAATATATAATACTCTATCAAAGCTATTGAAGCTATAGGTAAAATACTGAAGAATTTTATAATGTAGTATTTGATATAGAAAGGGCTGCATGTGGAGTTTCCTGCGAGATTCCATTTTTAAACAGTATATACAGTATGTAAAAATATTCTATGATGTCATCTGCAATTTTCAATTTGTAAATGAAGCATGTGTTAATTATTCTTTGGAGTTTTGCCGACAAGTCATTTGAAAGGTCTATATACGCTATTTCACTATAATCATAGTGAGGAATAATGAGGGAAGAAACCATCTGCTTTTTTGATGTGATAGATGTAATATACTGATATTTTCTAAGGAAATAATTTTAGGGATTTATTGACAGTTCTGCAAGTTGTAAAAAATTGTGAAGACCATGAAAAATTTCTGACTCTAAGGAGGTCAAGATTTGTAACAACATTCTTAAAGGTTATGAGTCTGCCTTGAAGATATGAGTTGAATGGCTGAAATACAGCGATAGATTTTAGCAGTTTGGGGTGTTTTCGAGCAGTTTTCATTCTTCATCTCCTGTATGCTTCACGCCTTTAAATGGTAATTCCATCATTTAAAAATATATTCACCAGCCCCATTTTGTAAAGATAGCTTCTGCTGTGTTTATTTAACGACTCACTAAGCAATTTATTTTCAAGTTAAAATGCCAAGATCTCAAATTCTACCATAATTGACCTTTTTCTCATCCAATACAAAAGAAATATGTAGAGTGGAAACTTACTTAACGAGCATAATTCGTTCCAGAATCTTCATCGTAATGCAAAACACTCGTCAATCTAAACATTTTTTTGCATATAAATTAACGAAAAAGACGGTAATGCATCAATGCCCATTAATAAGAAAAATGAATACATTTTGGATAAGATTTTTTCAAAGAAAAATATAGATTCATTGTTGAGGATTATGAATCATCTTCATATTTTCTTCTATCTTATAATATACCAATGCGGAATGTGAATTCGATTTGCCGAACACAATTCATGTTTTGCTGCCCTACTTTCATTGACATTCCCTTGAAAACTCGTAGATTTTCTGAATGGTGAATAAGCAGAAGTTTATTTTTCCCATTCTACCTGTATTGGCACGAATTAGCAGCGTGAGACATCGGCTTGTGACTGTGCTATGCATTCTCCTCTGCGGTAATATAGGTTCGCTTCACCATCTTTTTCCATCTTTCCCCATTTCGTTATAATTAAAAACCTGTTGCAGCAGGAAATCCTCAGAATTCACGAACTTCTCAAAGGAAGCCGAGTACTTCATCGACGAAGTTCATTATTGTATTAAGTTCGCAAGTAGTGTATCATGAATCATCATTGTCCGGCGGCACCATATTTACATCGGCTTCAGTCTTCTTTCACCTGCTATTCCTAGAGTATGAATTTCTTTCCAATCTCTGGATCTACTACTGTTTGCCGTTAGAACTTGTTCTTTCCGATCGAAATGCTACTTCGATGCCACCGCTAGGGTATGTGGTAGGGGTGAGTGAGGGTAACGCCTAGGTATTCTTCCGTCGATAGTGGTAACGCTGTCTACAACGGCTAAATTCTCCCAAATATCCCAAGCGTATCTTCTTGTGGACTTATGCGCAGTCGGATTGCTGATCTCGTTACTGACTAGGAAACTTTCCACGACCAAGTGCGTATTGCACAACTCCCTTCGTTGGAACAAAATCCGCACCTCAGGGATAGGGTCTGAGGTGGCGAGAGCATTTCACGCCCATGGGATCATGGGGGGAAAGGGGTGCCACGTAGCTCGCTCTCCCCCTAAGCCCTCCAATTTATATCCCACCAAGGTGCACCCATTCCCTCCACCGCCTAATTCTTCTCCAAATCCCGTTTCCCCCCTGCATCCGGACGACCCCCAGATGGGAGCCATCCCCTATCCTTCCCACAGCCTCCCCCGGGCACCCATTTCCGCGTGTCCAATTACAAACCATTCCGACGCGAGGTCCGTCCCCCCGCCGTTCTTCGGCGAACGGGGCGTGGGGCTGAGGGCGAATTACCAGCCCCCCCTCTCCTCCCTCCTCCCGATCCGAAGCCTACTAAAAGCACCCGAACTCTTCTTCGTCCCCACTCCGACCCGACTACTGTTTGCTCAGGGAACAACGAGCTAATGGGAAAACAATCCTCCGAATATACTTAATGCTTCTGTCGCGTATACCGATTTTGGATCTGTACCCCTCGTCCGGGCGTACATACATCGGGGACGGACGACGACGTCGCGCGGAGAGTTGCCCCACCCCGGTGCGGCCAGTTGCTTTCGGCCCCACGCCACACCCCCGCTTCGCCTCCGCCTCGCCAGCGCCTCACCAACGTCCGAGCGAGCCACGCCCCAGCGAAATCTCACGCTCGATGCGCCATCTTGAGCGTACGTCCGAAAGCATATTTTTTTAATAAAAGAAATCGCCAAGTGCGAAATTCTAAGATCCACTCGAATTCAAACCAATCCATCCCCTCATTTACCCTCGCCAAATATCGGACCCACTCTCGCAACACGTGCAATCTTTCTCCTATTATACAGGGTTTGTCTGAAAAATAATAGGACATTGTTTTCCGCCGTGACTGTACTTCGGAGCGCTCGAATGCCGACTGGATTCGCTAGAAGGGGTCCCTAGCTAACGAAAGAGGGGTTGGTCAG
Source organism: Hetaerina titia (assembly GCA_037158775.1). Lineage (NCBI taxonomy): Eukaryota > Metazoa > Arthropoda > Insecta > Odonata > Calopterygidae > Hetaerina > Hetaerina titia. Next base: position 86,425,392 of record CM073778.1, read on the forward strand.
TTGCCTCCGAGCATCCGGAGAGTCAGGCCAGGCTTTTTCGCGCGACGTGTTTTTGTGAGTGGTGCAAGCAGAAAATGCAGCGTTCGTTAGAGCAGAGGTCGGCGATTAAATTCTATGTGAAACTCGGTAAATCTGTAGGTCGTCTTGTACCATTAATCATAAACTTTTTTCGGTAATCTATCGCTAATGGTAGGTTTTTGATGGACACATGCTACCAAGTTATCAAACGTTAGAGTGATAATATCCTAACAAAACCTCTCCTAGAAAAACACAACCCAACATCCAACACTACAAAATGCCTCTCTTCAATCCTAAATGCTTCCTTCCTCCGTCCATTCCGCCAAAATTCCCTTTCCTAAATCTACCCCATCCTCGCTTGCCTAACGTTCTTCCCTCTATAACAGTCTTCAACATCCCATTGCCAATCAAAATACTTTACATTCATCTTTCCTACCTCCTTTGGATTTCTCTCAAAAATCCCCTCTCCTCCCCCACCACTTTCTTATTTGTTTTCCCTTCTGCTCACTTCACCTTCATCCTTCTCCGCACCCACATTTCAAAAACCTCAGATCTGCACCTATCATCCTGCTTCTATGACCATGCTTCCACGCCGTACAAAACCACGCTCCATGTCAAGGTTTTGATTAGGCTTTTCTTAACACTGTTACCGTAAGTCCCTGTTATCAATTCCCTCCTTCATGTAAAATTTACTTTGCCTAATGCAATTTTTCTCTATATGCCTCCACTGCTTCGGCCATTTTAGTCTAAAACACTTCCGAGATAAGTAAACTGTTCCATCTGCTCTATTTTTACCCTCCTATTTTAACTTTCAGCTTAGCTTTTTTCTCTCTGGACAGCCGTAATACCCGTTTTATTTACATTTAGTACCGATACCGATCACCTTGAAACTTTAATGACCTCAGCTATAACAGCCAACCCTTGGCTGACTTACGAAGTGAAGATTGATCATTTGTAAACCTAACTGATTTTATGAATACGTCACCGGCTTTCATTCCTTGCTTCCAATTATTCCCCTGACACTTTTACCGTTTCCTTGGTGTGCTCAAATTGAAAAAATTGCAACTGGCAGTATTGTGCCAGCATTTTTCTTGAATTTCAATCTTTGATAATAATAGATCATTACTCTTTTACTGTAGTAATGCGTGGTAAATAAAACTATTAATATCCAACCACCTAAGTTCTACGAGTATTGTAATTTTGACCAAGTATAACCTTAATAAAAACTTTTGTTTGTATTTTTTCTTCGAATTCCTCCATAAAAATCCCAATGATTCGGTTCTCATCATGTACATCACTCCCCTCCTGGGTACAACTGATGATCACTTTGAAAATAAACATTTAGCATGCTCATTGTGGGTTGTCTTAGACATTACAGGAACTGTTGTTCCAATTATTTTTAACCGACCTTCAATCGATTCGATTCTCCACAACCGATCTCTCGCTCGAATGGATTATCTACGATTCGATCTCCGACCATATTATCGGATTTCTACGAGAGTGATCATCAGCCTAATTTGAAATCGACTAATCCGGACTGCATGCACATATGTCAATCATATAAAAGTGTATGAATTTAGGTCCAGATTTTACTCGAAATACAAATAAACCTGTTTCAAAAAGTTTCGAGAGATGGGGGAAATTATGTTCTCAACTAAGCCAATGAATATCAGAAAAGGCTGTCTCATTTCTCTTCCGCTTTTATTATTCGAATATATATAAATTAATGAGAAACTTTTTAATCATGAAGTTAGCCACAAAACCATTTTCAAAACCTAGAAAAATATCATAAAGCGGAAAATATTTTTCAAATTATAATGCATGTGAGAAGTGAAAGTAATTATTTATTCATTTTAAAGATAATTACTTCAGGTAAAAGTCCACCTGGAGTGATATGGTGTTCTAGTTTCAAAGAACAGGAAACATGGAAATATGAAACAAGAAACCTACCACAACTCGAGTGAACTAGAGAAGCATAGTAATTTTCCCTTCCCCTTGCAGAGGGAGTGCTTGAATGCCCTCATCAGGCAAGTGGGAAACACCCGCCACTACCTCCACGCTCGTAGGGTTGGCAGGATATCTCTCTCGTTGTGTCCACGTTCTTCATCCCCACCCCATGAGTGCGCTCTCGAGTAAGTCTTCCATTTCTTATCGTGTCTCATACACGTTTCGACCACAAGGCATTCGTGTGTGTTGCGAGCCACTCTACACATGTATTAGGATACTGTTAAAGTTACATGTAGATAATGAGACGGATTAATCCCTTAACAGATTAGAATATGCATTTTCCATTTAGTTACCAGTTTAAGAATCACCAAAGAAGTTATAAAGCTCAAGCGATAGAATTGTTTAGGGTTAAAATTACCTATAATAATAATTTAAACTAATTACAAGTAAAATCCCCTCAATGCATAAACATCTACAAGTAGTAGCAAGAATTCAAGAGCTCTACGGCCTCTAGGTTAAATAATAATAAGGGGGAAAAAACTCCATTGGCCGTAAAAAACAGTCGCAACTCTCGTCAGACCAAATTGTTGTGTTGGTATTCGCGGGAACCAACCACAACCTCTCGACCAAGAATACCCTCTGTGGTGGTTTACGGGAAATTAATCCACGCCAGGGACCACACACAGCCACACACACACTATCCTGTCTGGAATCCTTCACGAAGCTGTGAGACTTCGTTAAAGATTCCAGGTGGAAATGTAATCCTTCACGAGGCTGTAAGGAAGACCCCGTTAAGGATACCAGGATGTATTACAAGCACACACTCTGTGACTATGTGCTTGTAATACATCCTGGTATCCTTAACGGGGTCTTCCTTACAGCCTCGTGAAGGATTACATTTCCACCTGGAATCTTTAACGAAGTCTCACAGCTTCGTGAAGGATTCCAGACAGGATAGTGTGTGTGTGGCTGTGTGTGGTCCCTGGCGTGGATTAATTTCCCGTAAACCACCACAGAGGGTATTCTTGGTCGAGAGGTTGTGGTTGGTTCCCGCGAATACCAACACAACAATTTGGTCTGACGAGAGTTGCGACTGTTTTTTACGGCCAGTGGAGTTTTTTCCCCCTTATTATTATCTACAAGTAGTAATATCCATAGCATAAATCAATCGGTCTTTTATATGAGTTGAAATTTAACGCCAGATTTTAGTAACCAGTTCAATATAGATACAAGGTATGTATAAAAAGTATCGGGAACATTTTTTTTCCTGAAATGACTGTGCGTTGCAGCGCTCTCGCATCGCGCAGGCTCAGTGGTGAGGAGTCTGATCTTCAAACGCGCACCAAGCGCCAATCGCCTGCAAAAGTTCGTTCAGGTTAGATCATGTTTTTAGTGGGTATGTTGAATGACTCGGTGCAACCGCAAAATGCAGCGAAAGATTGAACAGCGATACGTCATCGAAGTCTTTGTTGGTCTGAGAAAATCAAATGCAGATACCTCGGGCATGTTTTGTCAAGGGTTCAAGGATGGAATTATGTCACAAACTGCAGTTTTTAAGTGGCAAAAGCTCTTCAAAGATGGCTGAGTGAGTGTTGAGGACTAGTCCCGAACTGGACGGGACTATAATTGTATAAATATTACCCTATGCACCGTTGCCTTTCGGGATAGGCAGTGTCAAAGAAGATGGTTCTCAAATTATTACAGAATACTTACTCCTTTGTCATTTCTTTTCCATGTGTCCCCGTTTATGTATGCTCCTTTTGCCTCTGTCGTATTTATACTTTTTTAATATATCCTCTCCGTTCTCGAGTCTTCTAACATTCGATTTCTTAAGAATCTCTTCGAACACATTCACTTGTGACTTTCTCAGTCTTCCTCCGAAACCACTTATACATCTCATATATTTATTTGGCAATTCGATTCTCACTTATTCTCTCGATAAGACGAAATCATCAAGTTAAGTCTTTTTCTCGCCTGCCTTGTACCAGTGAATCCAGCCCACATCCTTTCGTGGCCAACTGGCCCCTCTTCCGATTCCCATTCAGTCGACGTTCATGCTTTTCCCAGGAAATCCAAAACTGGAATACAGTTATGTAGCGAGAAGTAATACTTTAAATTGTAATTTTCCCTGTCGTATGCAACCATTATTTTTTATGCTCCACAAGTTATCATTCCGCGGGAATTCTCACCCAATTTAATCTATTCATCTGTCCTACCGTACTTCGAAAATATTCCACCCAAATATGCAAAATAATCGTGAACTACTCTTTGAACTATGGTCAACATTTATGATTCCCACTTGAATTTGTCGATGAGCAACGACTCTCCCAAGGGCAAAAATGGAGCAGGTAGAACAGAGTACGTATCTCAGAAGTGTTTTGGATCAACGCGGTCAAAGTAGTAGGGACGTAAGGAGAAGTATTGCACTAGTCAAGAAGCTTTCACAAGGAGAAGGGAGTTGAAGACAGGGACGTTGAGTAGGGAGGTAAAGAAAAGACTCGTCAAAACTTTTATATGAAGCGTAGCTATGTACAGCGCGGAAACTTGGTCTTTGAAATAGGAAGATAGAAGTAGGTTGGAACCTTTTGAAATGTGTGTGTGGAGGAAAATGGAGAAAATAAAATGGACCGAAAGGAAAACAAATGAGGAAGTACTAGGGATGGTGGGCGAGGAGAGGGGTTTGTTGGGAGAAATCATAAGGAAGCAGGAAAAATGGATGAAAGTCGTATTGAGCGGTAGTGGAATGTTGAAGAAGGTAATAGAGGGGAGAATGTTGGGTAAGCGAGGAAAGGGCAGGAACCGGATAGGGATGTTGGACAGGATGAAGGGTGGAAGGAATACACTGGACACAATTGCTGGACTGTGGTTCGTTTGGAGGCACAAAATATTTATTTTGTAGTTGTTTCCGTCCAAAAACCTACCTTAACCAGTTGATTACCTTATTATATTATATATATATATATATATATATATATATATATATATATATATAACTTTTGGACGGCACAATAGAACACAGAATAAAACAGATAACACGTAAAAGGACACTCACACTGTAGATGATTTGAGCTTTCGGCCTACTCCGAGGCCTTCTTCAGGTCAGACTGAGAGGTTTTGAGGGAAGAGTGCCTGGGGAGGGGAGGGGGGCGGAAGGTTTAGGGACTGTTGGGAAGGAAATTAAAGATGGCGGTTAAGGGTGGGAATTTTAAAGGATCGGAAATATAGAATGTATGCGGATTCGCGAGCTCTCACCTCTATGTTGGTGGCTGAATCGGGTAGGGATTCTAGAACTGTTAAGGAAAAGCATTCGTCAAATGATAGGTTGTGTGAACTAGCGTGTAAAGGGATAGGAAGAGAAGAGAGTGAAGCAGAATTATAGGAGTAGCAGTGATTGTTCATTGGTAGATAGCGGTGGTCGTTGAGGTGACTGAGAGCTTTGGAAATATAGTCTTGGGTGTTTAAAATTACGACTGAGGAGCCTTTATCGGCGGTGGTGACCACGATGCTGGGATTGGCCTCTAAGGTTTTAAGGGAATGACGTTCGTTTGTGGAAAGGTTATTTCTCGGTTTTAGAGATTGTGTGAAGGATTTATTAGAGACTTTTGGAGAAGGAGGCGTATGAATATTTCCACGGGATGATTACTGGGTAGGGGTTTTGGCTCATGAGTGGAGGCCGGGCGGAATTTGTTGAGTGCGGGATTGGTTTTAATTTGACTCGAAGAGTTACTTTGCGATTTCCAAAATGCGCGCCAACGAAGGTTTCGGCAGAAATTGAGTGTGTCGGTGAGTAGATTGATTTGGTTGATTTTTGGTGTGGGAGAGAAGGATAGGCCTTTACTTAGTACGGAAATTTCGTTCTCAGATAGGCTGGTGTTGGAAAGGTTCACAATGTCAGAAACAACGGATGACGTCAGAGAATGAGGTGCAAACAATGCACCTCATTCTACATAGGCGAATGCATTACCCCCTTATCCTTCCGAATGAACAATCACCGCTACTCCTGTAATTCTGCTTCACTCTCTTCTCTTCCTATCCCTTTACACGCTAGTTCACACAACCTATCATTCGACGAATGCTTTTCCCTAACAGTTCTAGAATCCCTACCCGATTCAGCCATCAACATAGAGGTGAGAACTCGCGAATCCGCATACATTCTATATTTCCGATCCTTTAAAATTCCCACCCTTAACCGCCATCTTTAATTTCCTTCCCAACAGTCCCTAAACCTTCCGCCCCCCTCCCCTCCCCAGGCACTCTTCCCTCAAAACCTCTCAGTCTGACCTGAAGAAGGCCTCGGAGTGGGCCGAAAGCTCAAATCATCTACAGTGTGAGTGTCCTTTTACGTGTTATCTGTTTTATTCTGTGTTCTATTGTGCCGTCCAAAAGTTATATATATATATATATATATATATATATATATATATATATATATAGCTATGTGTGTAATATTTTTAATAGTATACTAAACTACAGGTATGAATAATAAATTAATAGTATTTAAATATTAATATAATATTATTCGTATCAGTAGATGAATATTACTGAGAAGTTGGGCAACTCTCCCGGATATATTTTCTTTGTATGCTATTTAATTTATTTGATTCTTATTTTGAGTGTTATTAAAGTTTTGGTGAATTGAGGAAGTCGTTTATATGCTCTCAACAATCTAAAAATCGTTAAAAGTAAGAAAACAAATAGTCACAATAAAAATCAGTGATATTTCAGTTGACTAGTCAACAATTTTGCATTATGCTATGTATGCCACGTCAGTAATCGTAATGCTTTTAGGGTTTGCGATGAGAGCCTGCGCATAATTCCACAAACATATGTGGATATGGAATATATGTGCCATAGATGCGGAGTACGGCTTGCTTATCTGTTACTCGAAGCGCCACATGCTGCCTTGACGTTAAGCATTCGCAAGCTTTTGAGCATTCCATGGCCATCCAGATTCGCAATCGGTTTCACAGCTGGTGTGATCGCTTTCACGCGATTCAACAGATACCCCGTGTTGCGCAGTCCTCCTCTTATTTTCATTCCATTTGGCTCGTTGTGCGCGAATCGTTTCGTCTCGAGACACGATGCCCTCTTTCCCTCCAGTCATTTCCTCTTCTTTCGAGCACCAGCAACAATTGCGAGAGATCGAACGGCCGCTTTGTTGAAAGAAGTCAAGCGCGGCTTCCGAATAGAATTTCATGCGAAGGCTCTCAGCTAGAATGCAAGACACTCGAAGAATACCTTCGCCAAAGATAAAATATACGTTTTATTTCGTTTTGGCGCATGCCTTTTTCCATGTAATTATCAAACTTCAATTCATTTGTATGAAATGTCAATGCAACACAGAAAAATATCTTAGAGTAGATGTGATTCCAGTAATAGATCATAAGTATACGTAATTTTTAAATCATTCAGATAAATTCCTTTCCTTCGAAATCGATCACTATCAAGAGCGAGGCCGCTGATGCTGCATCAAAGAGCGCCATCTGATTTGGCTCTAATATTTTGAAAGAATTAGGATCTAATGTAATATTTACATATACCATTCTAGTCAACAGAATCTATATACTCAGGCATTTGGTTTGAACTCGAGATATTTTTAGTGTCCACCCCAAAGTGTAATTCAAGCAAAATCTAAATATTGTAAAACAAGCAGTTTTGTATCTTCTTACAAAACTTGTAACAAGACTACTATGTAATTTGGGGAATAGAAAGGAAAGTTGAAGAGAATGTGGACGATAATCAGGTTGGATTCAGATATGTTCAAGAAACGCAAGATGTCTAAAAATGATCGGCGAAAAAGTTTTCATGCGATTCGGGACCTGCATACGTCTGTATGTATATTTATGTCGATTGAGAGGAATTATTTCACAAATTCAAATGTACGTAGTGTGCTAATGAGTATTTGAAAAATATTACAATAAACTGGAAGGATAGAAGAATAATAAAAATTGTATAAAAACTGAAAGTTGTGGTAAGAGTAGGAAATTATGAGACAGATGAGATATAGAGAGACAAAGAGATATTTAAAAGCGGTTTAATGGCTGGCTCTTCATCGGATCGAGAGTCATATTACTTTTTTCAGGAAAACACGATTACTATCTTACGAAAATCACCTTAACAGACTCCCTCGTTTTGAGACTCGAAATGTGAGGAGTACATACATTTAAATGAAATGAAATTGAATTTCTTTCAACGCTGTCACATATTACTTTTTCAATAATTCTGGTAAAAAATCTCACCATTTGGCTGATGTTCATCTAAACCTGCATTATTTATGTAATGAGTATTACATCATCAGTGCGCGTAAGCATTAATGATCGACCATAAAAAACCTACCTTAACCGGTAGATTACCTAATAATAACAGTAATCAACCCGAAGGTTGGTTTAGTAGGTGATGGTAGCTCACCCATGTACCAAGCCCGACGGCGTGTGAATATTCACACATTAGGGTAGGGGGGGCCAGTTCCTTTCCCTGTGCCGGTTATGGTTTCCCAGGAAGATCTGGTACCCGAAAAATCAACTAGCTTGGGTGGAGCTGCAGGTGCCCAAAGTGCCTTGCCCGGGAATCGAACCCGGGACCCTCTGGTCAGCGGTCCAACGCTCTACCCGCTAGACCACCGCGACCCGCTAATGATCGACATTCAATGTTATTTTAATTTCGGGTGGTTCATAAGTGATTGACGAGTGGATTGCTGTGGTCAAATGAAAAGAGGATTCTCGAAGTTATTTCGTTCGGTGGCAGAAACCCCTGAACTTCCGGTTGTGATCTCAATAACCAATTCAATGTGATTCTAGAATAATTTCTTTTGTCAACGCTAAATTTGTGTGATTTTCTTCGGAGTGGTTGAGGCAACATCCAGGTTTGAACCCGAAACACCCTGGTCAGTAACGGACCGCCCTGCCCCTTCTCGACTACAAATTGACTACCGTCGACGTAATTAAGCAAAAGAAAAAAATAACAGCAGAAGTAACAACAGCAGCAGCGACATGGTCGACGGGAACAACGGAAGCAACACAGTATGAAATTCCATCCGGACACTCGGGAGTAGGCAGTTGTCTTTTTTTATTTTTTAAATGGAATGAAACACCTCTCACCTCCTGTTTTTTTCCTCTCTCTCTCTCTCTCTCCCTTGGCGCTTGTTAGTTATCAGCCAGTCGTCCTTCACGTGTTGGGAAGGGGGCACAGGGGATGGATGTTAGTTAAATCAACGGATCGCTCGCCTCCCCCTTGGGGTCAGAGAAGTGGGGGGTGAGTCCAAGGGGGAGAGGGGAGGGGGAGTGCTTATCGAAATGGAACTGGTCGGTTTGGAAAGCGCGCCTCGGACGTGTGTGCGTGAAAGGGTGCGACGTACGCACACGTTTCCAGCGAGTGCCTCCGAGCACTCCGTGGATAATTTAAAGGGGTTTTTTTTATTGGTGCTTTACGGAGGTGCAAACCGTGTTGTTTTTGTTTGTTTTTCGTTTTACTCGCCCTCTCAATCCGAACCTACCAAGCATCTTTCATTGTTTTTATTTATTTTTTATTTCTCTAGCACCGACGCGGGTGTTAATCGCAAATCTATTTTTAAGTCGATAAATCGAATATCAAGTGTTAATTTACTTTGTGGTGGCCAGTATCCGGGTATCTAAATTCGTTGTGGAGTTATTGGTCGCACCCGCCACGAAAATACTGATAATTAGGAAGAACAATTCATTATTCACTTCTGCTGTGTCCTTTCGGTTTCTTTTTTCCGGATCGCGTGCAACTTCAAATTCGAAAATGAATACAAGCTTATCTTCTTTGAAAAAATAACCAAATTAATTTATATTTTAATGCATACGATTTTCGAATATTCATTTCTATTTTTAAAACCTGATTATTGTGTAAATACTTATATCTAATGCAAAAAATGGAGGATTTCATAAAACTTCCATGTTCATCTTCAGCTCTATTTCGTATTATATAGTAACTAATAGGTTTTTATCACTCATTTCTTTATTAATGTTGCTTACTTTTCTTAGCACTGATAATAAATTAGCTGGGAGAGTAGTGCTTGTGATTTCGCCGAAAAACTTGAGAACCTCGATGAATTAGATTCACTGTACATGTCGACACACTAGTGGTTTCTTAATTATTAAACAAACACTAAATAATATTTTGTTGATTCCACTCTAGATAAATGTTATTGACATGGTCCAGAGTTTAATATTGCGTTGTCTTGATAGTAATTCAGATCATGATACGTACCTCCGCCTTTCGTGTTTCCTTACATATATCTTCTTTCCTCCTTCAGCCCCAACTTAATTATTTTTTCCACTCAATGGATGAATACGTGAATGAATCCGTAAGATGAATCAATTTTAGAGTTAAAATTACTATCGAGCTCTTCTTCAAAGTGAAGGATTATCTTTTTTAACGGATGAATGCAAAAGTAATGTTCAGTTTTCCACCGAAATATTAATTGATAATCTATTGAAAGTGCTTGAGTAATATTATTGATAAACTCCTAATTAACAACTCAGAAGCAAAACGAACAAAGATAATAGAAATAGAAAAAAATTGAAGATAACAAAATAGACATAGCCCCAGAAATTACCACTTGTCTCTAGGACCAACTGGTATTCAGCAAATTAGGGACCACGATAATAATTTACTTGCGATATTCTGGCTTATTTTACTCTTTTAATTCAACTCTATTAACTGTGCCTGATAAATGAGGTTAAAGTTAGGAGTCTACTTTATATTTTATCGTGGGTCATACCATATGCTTAATTTTCAATACATTTATTTTCCCGTCATTCAACTGAGGATTTGAGTAAAGCTATTGGTATTCAATAATTTAATTCGCTGCAACTGAGTTATCTCCAATATTTAATGTCACAAATAGCCACTGAATGTTCTCTTTTACCGTGAAAAATGGTCACTGGCCTATAAAAATACCTGAAATGCGAATTATTAAATGAGGAACCTTCTCCAAAAGTTCTGTCCATCCACTCACCCTCTTCCAGTTTGGTCTGCGACTCCTTTCCTCCATCAATCACCCATATTTGTATTTCTCTCCATTGAATTAATTTTTCATCTGCCTCATACAAACCCAAACATCAAAATTCGTGTGCTATCTCGCTCCCGGCCGCTTCGATACCACGGGCCCTAACGGCGGCCGACCCTAATCGCGGCTTCGGGTACATCCCTCGTGTGCTATTTATTAGGTTATAGGTTTTCCGGAGAGTGGTCCCAGCAGACGAGAGTCGTGATCTTAAACGAGTACTCAAGACCTTCAAATTCCTGTGGTCTACAAGTTCACGCGTCGGTGGTCTACAGTGGGATAGGATAAGATTCAAAGATTTCTTTGCTCAAAATTCCAATTTTTAATGCTGGAAAAAATATTCAATAATAGTTACTAATAATTTGGTATTTCAACAAAAAACTTGTAAAAAAATTATGAAATAGAAAATCTCCAATAAGGCTACTAGTAAATGAAGGATGGACTATGTACAAAGTCCAGCAGTGATGCTTTTAAATGGATCACATAATACATTAGGAATCGTACCATGGCCTTGCATGGGAAATATCCTTTAAACTTACTTTGGTGTGTAACCTGTACTATATTTATATTATTCAAAGGTTCAAAGAGGAATTTTGAAGTAATAAGAATCATTTTAAAAATTGTACGCTTAAGATCAAAAATAAATAAAACTGTTTGAATAATATTAGATTTGGCATGGGCATTAGAAAACTATTTCTTCGGGTGATTGAATGTGCTCTTGAAATATTTAATAAGTCTTTGGGATCTTTTTCTCCATCTCGTAGTTTTGAGCACCTTATATCCAGTGAAAGTTTTTTTTCACTGACCATTTTTTTCAAGTGCAATATGAACCAACCCCAATAAAACAACCCGAAAGTTTATTTGACTGGTGAGGGCAGTTCTCACCCAATACTAACTCCAATGGTGTGTGTGAAATTCGCGCATCGGATTAGTGTGACTAGTTCTTTGCCTAGTGCCAGCTGTGGTTTCCCAGTTGCCTAGGCTTCCAAAAGGCATCAGACCTGTGGCTTCTGGTCAGTATCCTGGCACTCTCTTCACTGGACTGCCATCTATTTCGACGCATGAAAATATCATGCAATTAAACCCACGGTTAACACTGTGAAAGTCTTTGAAAAGAATGACATGAATACCTGGAAAATTAAATTAGTAAATTGTTTCTTGATTAAAATCATTTCAGCACCATATGCGTCATTTCAAGGATATACTCGTGTTGGATTATGCCTGGACGGGGAAAAGTTTTCTCTCAAAAAGTCGCAAAATGGGCCATAAATGAATTTAAGCCGACAGCCAGTCGATTGCAGCGTATGATTTTTTTAGTGATCCCTGGGGCCCATAAGGCGTCCTTGAGACATCTGTGTTCCCCCTCATCGCCTTAATGGCTAAAATTTGTATAAAATACAATTTCCATAGAAACTCATTCCCAAAGTTCTCTGGTTGCATATGTGCTCTCCTGCCATCTTATATCTGTTCTTGACATTATCTGTTATTTTTTCATTATTGTTTATTACTTTTACTCGTTCTTTTTCTTAGTTGGTATTATATGTCAGCTAATTTAAAAGCCTTTGTACCGTTTTTGGCTGCTTTGTTAAATAAATAAATTAAATTAAATTAATTAAATCCACTGTATTTGAACTCATAAATATTAATCGTCGTTATACTATAACTTAAGTCTAATAGTGTCAATTTTCCTCTCAAGTTTTATCCATTTCAAAAGTTTATTTACTTTTGAAATCAACTGATTAATTCATTGGTGAAGTAACATCTATGTATATTTTATTAACTATCGGTGTCGACATTTCTTACTTTTGAATTTACCGGGAACTTCTTTGAAAATAACAACAGAATTACGAAATGACTAACGTGACTAAAAAGGGCGTTATAAACAGTTCCCAGGCCCTTTTTATGTGTAGGTATGTCATGGTCGTGTGAATGAGTGTAATTCATGTGTGAGCGAAGTTGTGAGTTTTTTATGTGTGATTCTTTGGAAAAATTTATTTAACCTGTGAAATGATACATTCAGCTATAATTTTAATGGCAGTAAAATGGTGCAAATTATAGCAATAAAACGTACCTGCAACTGACAAAATGAAGAGGGATATCAGGTAAGCATAAGAGCTGATGTCTGAACGATATAATTTCAATGGATTACAGAATTCAGAATAAATATATAAAGCAATGAAGTAAAAGTTAATTCCTAATGATTGATCTCGCCATAATTTGAATAATAGATAAATTTCCGAGTCATCCGGTGTACCTCCTTTTCACCATAATTGGACATGCAGCCGAATTAGATATTCTACCAACTCTCTACCAGGTTCTTTCAGACAAAATCAGAAATTTAAATTATCATCGTGGAGACGCTATCCTTGACCTTGTTTATTTTGAGTAGTGAGAACTTAAGGCCTAAGTGAATGTTGTAATGAAGTCGTAAAAAAACCTTACTGGCAATAGAATTTAGAGTATATTTTAAATATTACCATCTCCGAGATTTTTTAATGTGAAAATTTACATCAAGTCGAAATTCTTCTACACATTGTTGACTGTCAACTGCATTGTAGCTGATACTTTAGGCTAATGTATCATTACTCAAATCATACCGAACTATATTTTAAAATCATTGCTTTGTGAAAATATTGTGTTCTTCTTATGGTAAAAGTCGGAAGGCTAATATGCTTAAATGAAAATAAGAAAATGATCGAAAATAAAAATTTGTTACCATGCTGATACCTAAAATTGAGTAGTTTGTCTCTTACGTACGTTTTTAAACATATTATGAATTATCGTTACATATAATTGATTATTCTTCTGAATCACGCATCCCAGATTCATTCATCATAAATTCATCAATTTAAGAATATGTTTTACCTTGTTACAGAATGGGAGATTTTGTTTGATTTTGAGAATGAGTTTGAAAAATATAATGTATTACAAAGTAGGTCAATGTGCATCTTGAGAGAAATGTATCTTGAAATAGTATTTTGATAGCTATTTTCGGTACGCAATACGTTGTACAAAATATGCAATATAAATGTGACGTTAAAATTGTTGTTTTTTTGCTAAAATATCAAATTCAAGTTCATTAATGTAAATTGCACATTTTATTTCACTTTACACATTAAATCCAGCAAAAAATGATAAATGTAATGTGTTCTTAATATTTCAGGTATGTGCATTCCAGGGGATTGGCTAATCAGAACTCTGTAGAGGATTGGCTGGGGGGGTCAACGTTTATTCAAGATCCCATGGATTCTGATAATAACACACATTTTCCAAGCTCACAGGTATGTACGTGTGTATCTAATGTAGCTTGATAAATTGTTTGACCAACTTTTGCTCACATTATGGTTTGAGTTATATAGCATTATTTCTGAAATATTAAGCTTGTACATTACAAATGCTTATCTTTCAGGACTGGGAACTTTATACCCCATGGAACAATAGTGCTCCACATTATCAGGTTGATCCCAAGCGCTCACCATTCCTCTCTGAGATGGCTGCACCCCAGCGTATTGGCCCTCAATATGTACCTTACACCAATGTTTGTCCTCGGCCTGAGGGACCAGCACCAAAGCCTATAGGAGAACCATGGCATTATGTGAGTGCCATTGCTTTTCAAATTTTTATTCATTTCTTGCCAAGTTGAATGCTAGTTTTTATTCTTTGTTTGTATTCATCAGTAGTTGTTTGTAAGTGTTGATGGATAGGTTATGCTTCATTCAGATTAGTTTTGCATCCTATTTTACCATTTCAAATTAGTTGAGCTTTATTGATGGAAAGAAAACATTTCACTGAATAATAAACTTGGTTATTTTTTCAAAATCAGGCACAACCTGATGATACTATTATTACTTCTATTACAATCGTCTTTTTATGTGAGCTTTTTTGGGCTTTCGTGTTGGTGTGAGCATCTTCACTTCTTGTTAGTGGGGGAGTCCAAGAGCCAAGAATTGCAGGGGTTTCAAGTATGAAATGTACCACCCAGAGAAAAAGGGGGGGAGGGAGTAGAAGGCATTCAGTCCCTTCATCATCCTGGTCAGGTGCATGGATAAAGTGAGGAAGGTGATCTCTTAGGAGCTATATGGATGTGAAATGCAGTGATCATTTTCGACAGAATTGCATACTGCTTCACAAAGTGGGCACGACTGATGCTTGAAAGCGACTGCTATTTACGGTGGCTCTGCTCCCCTCCACTCAGATCTCATGAGCAGTCTCTAGTCACTTGACAACAGAGCTTCCTCTTCCCTTTTATTCCAAATCACAAAGGTATTTGGATTCTGGTGTAATACTTTGGGATTGATGTCATTGATGTTAACTATAAAGGAGATTATACTTCCCGGCTGGATGTCAATGGCTGATTTTACAAAAACAGAATGCATTTCATTATAGGTTTACTTTTTGTTTATGCACTGTGAGAAACTCCTGAACACTTTTTGCTCTCCTGTAATTAATTCTCAATAATCACAGTTTGTATGTCAGCTTATTGTGTGTTTAATGACGATGAAAGATTTTTCTGAAGTTTAAGAATGTAAATGGACATTTTGAAGAATTGAGTGACAAGACCAAGTTGCATTTCACAGGAATTGAACTTAAAGAAAATATGATGGGTGTTTATTTTGTGTTCCATAGCACTGGTCACAATTCTGTGCTCAATAAGAGAGATTTCGATATTTATTTAAGCTTTGCATTTAGTGCTGAAAATTTGCGCCATGATTAAGCAATATGATTTATTTTTTCGTAAGCTTTAATGGGAATTTTACCTTTTTTAGGCCGCAGGCATCATGCCAACTATGACGGCCAACAGCAGCTCGTCTGGCATATACTCAAGTCGGAACTCAGATGTATTCCGACCACCCCAGCATGCCTTGCCTGTCCACCCTTTCCCGCGCTTGCCACACCACCTGTTTTCTTCTGTGGGAGGAGGGGGGCCATTACCAGGAGGGGGAGGGCCTCCTTCACTCCTTCCCCCTCCATTCATCTTTGCTCACCACCCCTCTTCACTCCCCAGCCAGGCCTATGCCCCCCAGGACAGAAATAGTCGAGCCCACTCAAGGTAATTTTGGTTGTATACTTTGGGAATCAGTTGTAAGGTGATGTCTTTTAGTTTTATTTGCCGATGATGCAGTGGTTTACAGAGATAATCCGTAATCGTGAGGCTAAATTAGCTTTAGCAGATGGCCTAAATGCCATACAACGTTGGTGCGACACTGAACAATTTGGATTAAACTTGAAAAAAAAAAGGGCATAGTGATGAATGTTTGGAATAAGATCAATTCTCTTCCAAAAGCCTAATGCACCAGGAATACTGAAATAGAAGTAAAAGGACTCAATTCAATACTTACTTGTTATCCTCACTCACCTTTCCTGGGTGAAACATAAGAGAGAATATTTGGACCAGCCAACAAATAATGAACATTTATTAGAAGAAAAGATATGAGAAATGAGATGAAAAGGTCAAAGAGAAATGTTATCTTTCACTGGTTAGTTCTCTTATAGAATATGCTGCTAGTATCCTGCTAGATCCTCATGAAGTTGGATTAATAGCCAAATTAGATCGTGTGCCTCATATAGGAGCTAGATTTGTAAAATATTTTTCATGATAAACTGATTTGCGATCAAAATTACTAGAGGAGCTAGGTTGGGTGTCGCTCTCAGAGTAAAGGTCAAATTATAGAGTAAATCTCTTGCATAAATTAGGAGGTGTCCCTAGCAATAATGTTGTAAATGTATTATTAGCCCAATTGTACTACTGCAGACGAGATCATGCCAATAAAATTAGAAAGATTAACTGTTGAACAGATAGATTTAAGATGTTATTTTTCCCTCTTACAACAAGGGATCCAAATAATGTTGTCCGACTTTCCTAGGGAGGAAAGTATTTTGGTTCAAAAGTAGCCTGTTGTGTAATCACCCCCTGCCACACATCCTAACGGTGACTTACAGGGGGTTATGTATAAAAATTAATGTAATAATAATGATACAACCGGCCTGTTAGGGCTTGGTGGAATTTGCAGCATCCAAGCTATTTTACTACCTTAGTTACCTGACATCACCATAATAGGCTGGTTCCATAATCATTGCTTCCACTAAGTTAAGGAATAGCAAATCAATACTCTGGGAATTGCTGATGAGAAACAAAAGTTGTTTCTTATAACAACCAGTATCAAGTGAAAATTCCATTTCATTCATTTCCATCCAAATAATGTATCAAGAAAAATGAAAAAAAAGTAATCTACAGCAGCAAAAGTTTGCCTCTGAAATGTAAACTTCAAGATGTACCGATCATTACAGACGTGAACTTTAAACGTTCAGTAATCTCCTCTTAATAAATATACAGGTTCAATAATGTTATACATATTGAATCAATAATATTAACTGAAGGCAGGAAATATTGAACAATTATTCCAGAAAGAAAGACTTGTATTACATGGCAAAACGTGATGGCCCGGAGTGAATGAGTGAGCAAGTTTAGGTGTTAAATTTCAAGAAACTGTAACAGTAACTTTAACGGAGTCACCTGCTATGTGTGCATTATAATGTAACCATTTCAGAGAGTAAAAATCATTCGCCTTGACCGGGATGTTAGGTTTAGGTGTTAAGTTACCTAGTGGGTGATAAGTTGTGTGAGTGTCACAAAAGCCATGGCGAGCTAGAAAAGATTCCTGTTTATTTTCTGTAATATATTTATCTATACTGTGCATACATACTTTGTAAATGTATGATATTAATGGCGGAAATGAAATTTTTGCAATCATTAAGTGGCAATTTCATTGAGCATGATGATTGCTCCTTACAAAGTGGAACATAGCCATATTGCCTGATTAATTTTCAGTTTAGTCCTTATAAAAGGTGTCATTCTGGAATAAAATAAATTGGGTGTTCAACTCAATGTTAGGCACTAATAGAGAGTCATTAGACTATCACTGAACTCACATATTTTATCCTTAATTTTTCTCCTACATATATCTCCTATTATGGAAACTAGATTTTTATAGAGTGGGTGTATTATTTCTCTTTCACTGCTAATTCTAACTATTTTCAGAAATTTGAGCATTTTTTCCAAGGGATTGGACAAAAGATTTTATTGTTTATGGCCCATTTTAAAGGTTAGGAAACAGGGATATTCAGGTGCAACAGGGGTCAAAATCATATTTATTTTGCTCTATTATTTGGTTGGTTCTTCAACCTCGGAAAGAAAAACAAAACCTCTTCCCTCTTCTTCATCCATTATCAACTACTCATCAATCAACCAACTTTTGGTACTAAATAAGTCTCCCAATATTCTTACATTAAACTTTAGGTTGATGCCATCAAATACAGATCGTTTCAAAAACCTCATGGCAAGCCAAATAAAAATTTTATAATTGAGGAGAAAGTTATTAAAACTGGTGTAGTGATCACTAATGTCATTAAAAATCATGAAATAATGACCTTATTTTCCAGTGATATGTTGAAAACTGCTTGAAGTTTTGCTAATATCTACAAGTTTAAGTAACTCCTGGTGAGGAATTAAGTTTTATTTTCAGATGAAAAATATAAACTTTTACATGTTATGATTCAATTTTGAAAAAAATATTGTAAATACCAAATAGTCATTTTCTGCCGGATTGCAGGAATTGAATTCTTGATTACAGAGATGGTATTATAATAGCCATAAATTATTTTGAGCAATATGTGTTTGTCATATAATTTTTCATTTTTCTCCTTTAATTTCAGAAAGAAGTAAAAATTTTTAACAAAATTTATTGTATACATTTTCTTTGTCAAAAATTTCAGTGCCTCTCTTTTTGGAACACCAAATAATAATTACCAAACAGCTTTACCTGCTGTTGGTGTTTCTAATCCTGATTCAACGAATTATGCAGAACAAGGATGTTATAGTCTTCCTGTAACAACCGCTGCTGGTTCTGAGAATCTTATTCAGGTATGTGGTTTCTTGTACTTACTTTCCATCCTAGTGGACTCTCTGTTATTTAAATATGTAAATGTCTACAAGGGTTTAGTTCCAATTGAAAGCCTTATTTGAATATCTGCTGTCACCGATGGAATATTTCAAGAGCCTTACTTAAGTAATGGCTAATACCAAAACATGCTTTTAACCAGCTGTTGAGTTCAAATTGTCAATTGTGACAACTTAATTTTTACATAGTCATTCATATCCTTTAAGGAAGAAAGGCTTGATTATTGGCTTGTAAATTTTAATCACAATTACAAACCTTTTAAGCTTTCATCAGCATCACAATCTGAATATAAAGTAACTCTTAAAAGGGGGGATTTGATGATTGTTCTTGCCTTCGTTTAACCAAATCAGAGTATTTAATGTGGTTGAACAACTTTTGGTCCTCTGTGAGAAAGTGGTTTTTGACATATTCATCTTTTGAACTCATTGATAGGCACCTTGACAATGTCACAATGTATGGCAGTGGCTCTTTTTTCCTCAGAAGGGGTATTACAGAATTTCCTTGCCTCATTCATTGGTCATTGTCAGATGTACCTGGGTTTTTATGTGGTGACAATTCAGCATTTGCCTTGGGAAGTAAGAAAAGTTTTTATTGGATAAAATTACAATGTCTAAATTCCACTATTACTAAGGGCTAAGGGATCCTTAAATTCTACTGAAATTCTGCCATGGTTCAGGATTTGGCATCAACTGGACATTTCAAATTTTACCTCTTCCAAGCACACATTAGTTTTGTACTTATGAAACCAGTAAAATTTATTTTTTGTTTCATTGTTCTTTTCCCATGTTCTAAATCATCTGCTTATTTGCAGTTGGAACTATATGGGGATATACAGGTGGAAATTTGTTTCAATTTCTTTTAGTAGTGAAAAAATTCAAACTTTGCATTGCATATTTTCAGTGTGACAATTTGTTGAAGTTATTTCATCGTGGAATGATGAATTTTTATTAAAGACATCGGTGTGATCACCGAAGTTCTATCTAGCACCTTGGTAAACAGTTTACAGCAGCTGAAAATGTTCTGTTTTTAAGGTAAGCCAAATAAACCATCCAAAGAATGAGGTGATTGTAAGCAAGGCGAGTGCTGCTCCAATGCACAGTGATGCTGGGAAACGGGGCTGTCGACATAGGAGGGCCATGAGTGACCCTGGTCTCCTCGCATCCCTGCACCATTCCGAATGCAGTGGCACACCCAGCAATGCCCCTCCACCTCCACCTCCTGCCCTCCGGCTTGATGCATGGCTGAAGGGTTGCCGACTCAGGGATTCCAGTGATGGGAAACTTGATGAGCCATTGATCACGTCATCTGTGGTCCATGGTATGTGAACCCATCTGATAATCAATCAGTAAACTCACAATTTTCTGTGGGTGAATATTTGTAGGAAAATCTCATGAAGAATAACCGCCCGGTTGATAAAATTAAGGAATGATCAAGAATCACCTACTTTCCATTAAAATTAAATCAAATTCTAAGCAAAAAAGTGAAAAATAATGTGCATTTGGTTTTGGTTGTGATGGAGGAGAATGTTTTTGTTTTAGAGAACAGTTTTGTCTAGTATCGGCCAATACTATGTTTATAAGCTCTCACAAAGCTTAGATGGCAGTGCATCAAGGCGTCATTATTTCCATCCTCCTTGATTGAATATCGAATGTTAGTGAATTTTCATGATGTTATAATTTATTTTTTTGTCTTGATGGCTGTTCATATATGTGAATCATAACCTGAAGTTAAAATAATTGATAAGTAATCAGTGACCTTTTTCAGCCAGTCAATTTGTTCAATTAGTAACCTTTTTGTCCGGGACAAAAAAATTAGGAATAACGAGCATAATGAAAAGAGAAACTTTATAATTCCACATAGATTTATTAGACGGACGACCCAGGTTTCGATGTGGCATGTCATCATCAGGTACTTTTTGCAAAGAAGACAGAGAATATATAGTCACACAAAATTGGGGGGGGGGGAAAGAGGGGGAGAGATCGGGGAGGGGGGAAAGGCGAGAAGAGAGAGACAACTCCCTGGTCTGAGGAGAGGGTTAGGGGGTGGAAGAGGATAGATATCTGCATTTCAAGGTCCCATGAGAAATTGCAATTTTCCATATTTAGGAAAGACACATACACGGACCATGTTATTCACTTCACCTCCAGACATTGCTTTTCACAAAAACTTGCAGCATTTCATTCCATGATCAATAGACTAACTTCAATACCAATGACGGTTTCCAGGGTTTTAAAGGAACTTAATATTATTAAGACAATAGCAGTGAACAATGGCTACCCGGAAAAATTAATAGACAAACTTTATAAGAGGAAAATGTCCAAGTTAGCCAGAAACTGTATTTATGGGTCTATACCTAGCGATACATCAAGTGCTCAATGGAGAAGGTTTCTCTATTTAGGCCCATTATCCATGAGGGTATGCAGAAAAATCCCCAAAGACAAAATAAAACTAGCGTTTTATAACAAACAGTGCATGAGGAATTTAATTTCTCATACCAAAGACAGGATTCCTACAAGTGAGAAAAGTGGCGTGTATAAATTAAATTGTCAATGTGGAGCAGGATACATCAGCCAGACTGGGAGAAAGTTTAAAGAAAGGATCAAGGAACACCTATATTGCGTCAAAAATAAGGACTCGGCGTCTCTCTTTGCCAAACATCTGCTGGACGAGAATCATCTGAGTGATTTTGTGCCAGAGTTCCTGCATTTTGAGAGGAAAGGACAGAGGCTTGACGCGCTGGAGCAATATGAAATTTTGAAATGTGTTCAAAATAAGGTTAATATTGTTAACGAAATCTTGTACCCTTCCCACTCCCCCCTTCTAGACCTTCCTTCCTTGCACACCTAATGATTCTTCACCTTCCTTACCTCCCCTACCGGCTCTTAATACAGCGTTTTTACGTATACTCGGGATTTCCCCTCTCCCTCCTGACCCACGCGTCCCCTACACTACCACCCCCTTCCTTAGATTACGGAGTTCCTAATCCTTTCCTTTCTTCTAGTCCCTATGCTCTCAGCCCCCTCAACCACCTCCGGGCCAAAACCCCCCCACCCCTTGGGGTTTCCCCTCTTCCACCCCCTAACCCTCTCCTCAGACCAGGGAGTTGTCTCTCTCTTCTCGCCTTTCCCCCCTCCCCGATCTCTCCCCCTCTTTCCCCCCCCCCAATTTTGTGTGACTATATATTCTCTGTCTTCTTTGCAAAAAGTACCTGATGATGACGTGCCACGTCGAAACCTGGGTCGTCCGTCTAATAAATCTATGTGGAATTATAAAGTTTCTCTTTTCATTATGTTAAGTCGATTCCATGAAGTCACGCCCGAGACAACGAATTTATAGGAATAACGAATATCAGAATTTACGGTGGCATTCCTTTGATGAAGGTTCATGCCAAAATAAATAAGCAACTGTTTTTGTAGTAATGTTGAATATTTAGAAAGCACTTCAATTAAATGCAAAACTTCAAGACAGGTGTTCTTGTTAAACTATGAAGTACAGTGAAACCTCATGATACGAGCATAATCCGTTCCAACATCTTTCTCGAAAAGCAAAACTTTTGTTGGGTGAAACAACTTTTTCTTATAAATTAATGTAAAATATGATAATGAATTCCATGCCAAAAGAAATAAATTATGTACAAGGTTTATTCGGAGAAAATTATGTATACAAGGATTTTAGGATTTAGGATCAAGTTCACCTTTTCTTCTGTCGTGGAATGAAGCAACCGGGAATGTTAACTCGATTTGTAAAAGCAAAAAAGATTGAAAAAAATTGTTAATTATTTATGATACATACCTTATTCATTTTTACTAGAAAGCTGTCTTGAGACATTTGTTTCAAAATTTGGTAAAAATCTGGCTCCCGATCCATCCTTAAAAAGGGAAAGGCAAATTCATGTGAGGACTACAGAACGTTAAGTTTGATTTTGCATGTAGCGAAATTGCTTCTCAGGATCATCAATTAAAGTATGTGTTCTCTTAAACTGCAGACCCCTTGGCACCTTTCGTTTAAGAGTAGGCTAATGCCGCTAATGACCTCAGCTGTCAGACGCCTGCCCTTAAACTACTACTACTCATTTCTATTGGTTCAGAAAAAGGCACCTTAATTTTGTGTATATAGTCATCTTTTTGAAGAAGCAAATAACTTCACATCTTTTACTGAAAACTATAGGATAGAAATTTTTGCACACATAGCTCTTGAACCCGTAATGCTTTTATCATACAGATTTATCATGGTTGGATCAGTTTTTAATTTAAAAATGCAAGAGTTTTCATTTACCTTTTCTCCATTCTAATGAGCTTTAGAGCAGGACTCTGCATTTGTATTGAAGTGTTAAACTGAAGGTACCCTTATGTATCATGTAACCATTTCTTTGCATTATAGACAGCAGTCATTGGTTTCATCCATCTGAAGATAAAAAGTGTCAGCAATCAGTTGCTGACAAAAATAATGAGGAGCAGACCCCAAGGGGTAACATGAGTGGGCAGAGCAGTATGACCAGCGATGTGTGTGGCGGAGGCCTGCCACCTCTCAAGCTGACCTCCTCCGTGCAGCAGGGCAAGGTCATTTGTTGCTGTAACGGGTGGTCTGTGCCAATGAAACTTGTTGAAGAGGTGTCTGCATTGAAAGAATCCAACAGAAAGCTTTCCCGTGAGCTGAGGGAGACTAGGAAAGAGCTGGATGACCTCAAAGTAATGCTCCCAAATCCAGACTCGTTGAAGCCTGATGGTTCAATGAGCTGGCAATACCCTGGGATGGATTATCGCCCTGGAATGATTGCAGGTAAGTGACATTAACTGTAATGGAAGAATCAGACCAGCAATTTTGCAGAACATAGCGTATCCTTGCCAAAAGACATGAGCATGAAACATACATTTTTTTTTTAGGTAATCTACCGGTTGAGGTAGGTTTTTGGATGGGCACAACTATCAAATAAACATTTTGTGACTCCCCACGTAGCAAACTAATCTATATCAGGTCCCTCTTCATCTCTGTGTACTTCTTTCCTCCCTTCATCCCGTCCAACATCCCTATCCTGTTCCTACCCTTACCTCGCTTGCTCAACATTCTCCCCTCATTTGTTTTCCTTTTGGTCCATTTCACCTTCCCCATTCTTCTCCACACCCACATTTCAAAAGCCTACAATCTACGTCTATTCTCCTGCTTCAGCGACCACGTTTCCGCGCCGTGCATAGCTACGCTCCATATCAGAGTTTTTACGAGTCTTGTCTTAAAATCCCTACTCAACGTCCCCGTCATCAACTCCCTCCTCCTTGAGAAAGCCTCCTTGTCTAGCACAACTCTTCTCCTTACGTCCCTACCACTTTGACCATATTGGTCCAAAACACTTCCGAGATATGTAAACTGTTCTACCTGCTCTATTTTTCCCCGCCTATTTTAATATTTAGCTTAGCCTTTTTCTTTCTGGAAAATCGCATAACCTTTGTTTTATTAATATTGATTCTCATCCCATATTTATCGCACTGAACCACCAATTCACTCAGCAATGCTTGCAACCCCTTGTCTGACTGAGCAACTAATGCTTGGTCATCAGCAAACCTAACCGATTTTACGAATTCCCCTCCGACTTTCATTCCTACCTCCAGTTCTTCCCATGCCTCTTTAATCATTTCCTCCACATATACGTTGAACAGCACCGGTGACAATGGGCAACCCTGCCTTACCCCTCTTCCTAACACTGCCCATCCGGACTCTCCGTTCCCCACTCGCACCTGAGCAGTCTGAGACATGTACAGGTTGCGGATCAGTCTCCTGTCCCTCCAATCCATTCCTATTTTCTGCAATACGTGCTTTAGTTTTTCCCAATTCACTCTATCAAACGCTTTTTTCAAATCTATGAAACAGGCAAATGCGTCCTGATTGTATTCTATATTCCTCTTGATTAGTGATCTCATTACTGCAATGGCATCACGTGTACCTCTTCCCTTCCTTAACCCAAACTGATCATCCCCTAAGTAATCATTTGCCTTACTCTATCCTTTTGTTGATGATCCTGAGAATAACTTTAGCTGCGTGGTATATCAAACTTATTGTTCTGTAATCCTCACATGATATAGCCTTTGCCTTTTTTGGAATAGGAACTAACACCGATCTCACAAAATCTTCCGGCCAGATTCCTTCTTCATAGATACTACGAATCAGTCCATATAGGGCCTTCTTCCCGCATTTTCCTAAACATTTCAACAATTCTACAGGGATGTTGTCCACCCCCACGGCCTTATTTGCTTTCATCTCCTTTAATGCCCTTTCTATTTCAGCGTCGAGTATGCCTGGACCTAACCTATCTTCTTCTATGTCATGTTCCTTTTCTATGTCTAACCTTGTCGGCCTAAGCTCTTTACCATACAGTATTTCTATATATTCCTTCCATCTCTCTTGGATTTTTCCTGGTTTAACTATTATCTTACCCCACTTTTCTTTAACTGTTAGAACAGATCTTGCCTTCTTACTACCCAATAATAACTTTACCTTGTTGTATAGAGCACCAATTTCACCCTTCTTCTGTAAACTTTCCATATCCTTGCATTGCATTTTCCACCATTTTTCCTTTGCTTTATTTGTGGCCCTTCTCAATTTATTGTTTAACTCTTTGTACTTCATTTTGCCTAACTCTGTGTTTACATTCTTCCATCTTCTTCTCTCATCCATCTTTGCAATCATCTCATCCGTGACCCATGGTTTCCTTATTCTTTTCCCGTAAACGGTTCCTAGAGTGTCTTTTACTATAGGAACCCGTAACGGAAAAATGAAGTACAAAGAGTTAAACAATAAATTGAGAAGGGCCACAAATAAAGCAAAATATGTATGTAATAATGTATGTGTGTGTATATAAATAAATATATATTTTCTTTTCCTTTACATTCGATGCTAAAATTTGTGTCTGTCTATATGTTTTTATGTGTATATATGCACATATTTTATAAATTTTATACCATGTATAATATGTATATCCCTCCCATGGACTACAACCTTGTCGTGGCGGAAGGGCTTGTGTGTTCCTATGACCCTTAGAGCTGTGCTGGCGGGAGTAATAATAATTACTCCTGGAAGGGTCACCCATGCCAGATAGGTCAAAGGTTAGGAGCCAGACGAAAGGTATTCCACCCAGCGTCTGTTCCTCAGAGAGGCGGCTGCAATGGCGTCTGACCCCAGTGGGGCGGCCATTAAGTGATGGTGTCACGTTAAAAACACTAATGAGGAAGGTAACGGGAAACCACCTCAATTATGATTCCCAAGAATATAATGATGGGCACTATAGATAATATGAGTCCTGGCAACTACGGGACTCGGCCCAAGAGGCCGTGTGTCGTGCCCGGCAGCGGGAGAGGCAAGGCTTCCGTGGTCAACATCCCACGAAACCCTTGCAGGGAGGAAATAACTGCAGCAGGACAGATTTTTTTTTTTTACTCGTAGAGATTAAAGCAGAGCCGACGAACTTGGTCATTGTTCAGGTATACATGCCACCGAGCAACCACAAGGAGGAAGAAGTCGATAGGATGTACGATGAGTTAGAGGATATCATCGCGAGTGTTCCTGCAGGGAAACATTTGATTGTGATGGGGGATTGGAATGCGACGGTAGGCGAAGGAAGAGATGGTGGTGAGGTGGGGGACTATGGGTTAGGCACGAGGAATGAACGCGGGGAGAAAGCAATTGAATTCTGAAGGAGACAGGGGTTAGTCATCACTAACACATGGTTTAGACACCACAAAAGGCGTAGGTATACATGGAAAATGCCAGGTGACTCAGAAAGGTATCAGTTAGATTATATTATGGTTAGGCACAGGTTTAGGAACAGTGTGATAAATTCGCACAGTTTCCCAGGAGCGGATGCGGACTCTGACCACAATTTAGTTGTTATGAAAGCAACGTCCGTTTCAAGAAGATAAGGCAAGGGCGGCTGTTAGGAAATGGAATTTAGAAGCAGTAAATGGATTAACAAGGAAGGAGTATCAGCAGTGGAGAAAATGATGGATGACGGTAAAGAACTGAGTACTATCGAAGAAAAATGGGAATGTATCAAGCAAGGGATATTGGAAGCCGCTAAAGACACTATAGGAACCGTTAACGGGAAAAGGATAAGGAAACCATGGGTAACGGATGAGATGATTGCAAAGATGGATGAGAGAAGAAGATGGAAAAATGTAAACACAGAGTTAGGCAAAATGAAGTACAAAGAGTTAAACAATAAATTGAGAAGGGCCACAAATAAAGCAAAAGAAGAATGGTGGAAAACGCAATGCAAGGATATGGAAAGTTTACAGAAGAAGGGTGAAATTGGTGCTCTATACAGCAAGGTTAAGTTATTATCGGGAAGTAAGAAGGCAAGATCTGTGCTAACAGTTAAAGATAAATGTGGTAAGATAATAGTTGAACCAGGAAAAATCCAAGAGAGATGGAAGGAATGTATAGAAACACTGTATGGTAAAGAACTTAGGCCGACAAGGTTAGACATAGAAAAGGAACATGACGTAGAAGAAGATAGCTTAGGTCCAGGCATACTCGACAATGAAATAGAAAGGGCACTAAAGGAGATGAAAGCAAATAATGCTGTGGGGGTGGACAATATTCCTGTAGAAATGTTGAAATGGTTAGGGAAAAATGTGAAGAAGGCCATATATGGACTGATTCGTAGTATCTATGAGGAAGGAATCTGGCCGGAAGATTTTCTGAGATCGGTGTTAGTTCCTTTTCCAAAAAAGGCAAAGGCTTCGTCATGTGAGGATTACAGAACAATAAGTTTGATATCCCACGCAGCTAAAGTTATTCTCAGGATCATCAAAAAACGATAGAGAGTAAGGCAAATGATTACTTAGGGGATGATCAGTTTGGGTTCAGGAAAGAAAGTGGTACGCGTGATGCCATTGCAGCAATGAGATCACTAGTCGAGAGGAATATAGAATACAATCAGGACGTTTTTGCCTGTTTTGTAGATTTCGAAAAAGCATTTGATAGAGTGAATTGGGAAAAATTAATGCCTGTATTGCAGAAAATAGGAATGGATTGGAGGGACAGGAGACTGATCCGCAACCTGTACATGTCTCAGACTGCTCAGGTGCGAGTGGGGAATGGAGAGTCCAGATGGGTAGTGTTAGGAAGAGGTGTAAGGCAGGGTTGCCTATTGTCACCGGTACTGTTCAACGTTATGTAGAGGAAATGATTAAAGAGGCATGGGAAGAACTGGAGGTAGGAATGAAAGTCGGAGGGGAATTCGTAAAATCGGTTAGGTTTGCTGATGACCAAGCATTAGTTGCTCAGTCAGACAAGGGGTTGCAAGCATTGCTGAGTGAATTGGAGGTTCAGTGCGATAAATATGGGATGAGAATCAATATTAATAAAACAAAGGTTATGCGATTTTCCAGAAAGAAAAAGGCTAAGCTAAATATTAAAATAGGCGGGGAAAAAATAGAGCAGGTAGAACAGTTTACATATCTCGGAAGTGTTTTGGACCAATACGGTCAAAGTGATAGGGACGTAAGGAGAAGAATTGCGCTAGGCAAGGAGGCTTTCTCAAGGAGGAGGGAGTTGATGACGGGGACGTTGAGTAGGGATGTTAAGACAAGACTCGTAAAAACTCTGATATGGAGCGTAGCTATGTACGGCGCGGAAGCGTGGTCGCTGAAGCAGGAGGATAGACGTAGATTGGAGGCTTTTGAAATGTGGGTGTGGAGAAGAATGGAAAAGGTGAAATGGACCGAAAGGAAAACAAATGAGGAAGTACTAGAAATGGTGGGGGAGGAGAGGGGGGAGAGGGATCCACCATACATAAAAACATACACAGAGTAAAAGACAGTGATTAGAGAGAAACACTAGGATAAGAAAAGTGTAAGCAAAGAATGAGGTTTGTGGGAAAAGCTAGGGTGAATGTAACGTGAAATAAGGAGGGTGGGAGATTTGGTGGAATAGTGGTGGTTATTCATTCGGAGGGAAAGGGTGGTCGTGCATTCACCCACGTAAAAGGCAGGGCAGAAGTTACAGGAGAGGTGATAAATAATGTTTTTAGAGGTGCAAGTGGCTATGGGTTGGGAGTTGGCAATAAGGGACGTGGAAGGTCTTAGGAGATGGCATCATTTACAGTGTGGGCGGTTGCATGGTGCGGACAGGGGCAGGGAAGAGACAGGGGTACTCGCAGGTGGTTTTGTCGACCTGAAGATGCCTCGCAAGTTAGATGGGCATTTTAACGAAACGGGGAGGTAATGTGAAAATAAAAGTGATATGGGTTGACTGTTGTTAATATTTGGGAAGAGTTCACGGATTATATGTTTAATTTTCTGGGTTCCCGGGAAGAAAATGGTGATAAGGTTAGGGCATTTTTGGCAGTTTGATTTGAGGAGAGGAGTGTATTGGGTCAATGTTTTGAGAATTTTAAATTCAATAGTTTTTCAGGGTACCCACATTCTCTGAGAGAGTTGTGTAGTTGGTCAATGTATTTCTGTTTAGAGGGGGTGTTGTTGCATAGACAGAGGCCACAGACTGAGATTGAGAAGGGGATGGAGCATTTTTTGTGCGATGGGTGGCAGTTATTGAAATGGAGGTTTTGTTGGTTGTTGCTTGGTTTAATGTGGACTGAGGTGTTAAACTTATTATTCTGGAGATGAATGTCAATATCTAGGAAAGTGATATTCCAGTCAGTTATAGACAAAGTGAAAGATACCGAGGAGCAGGAGTTGAGGAAGGAAATGAGGGATGTCATCAATGTAGCGAACCCAGAAGAGTGGTTTGAGGGTTTGTTGCTGGAGAAAGTTATGTTCAAGTTTACCCTTAAAAAGAATGGCGTATGCAAGAGCCATATGTGTGCCCATTGCAGTACCTTTTATTTGCAAATATATTTTCTCATTGAATTGGAAGGCATTTTTGGGGAAGACGAGTTGGCTCAGTTCGATAAGAAAATCTGTGGATAGGGTGTCTGGTGTGGATCGTAGACAGAGGTAATATTTTAGGGCTTCTAAGCCTTCTTTGTGGGGAATGGAAGTGTACAGAGATGTAACATCTATTTTGATCATGAGAATGGTCGCGCTGTGAGGGATTGGGATTGAGTGTAGACATTCCAGGAAGTGGTACGAATCTTTGATGTAAGAAGGAAGTGAAGTGGCCATGGGTTGAAGGTGGTGGTCTATAATTGAAAAATTATGGTAAATGCTATAAGTTAGGAAATAAAGCACCCAGTTCGCCTCTGCCAAATAGAATGCATGACAGATTTGTTACCAAAGTGACTGCTGCTCTATTTCCCACAGTTCATTAAATTTATTGGGTATTTATTAATTATTAAATATTAATTAATTGTTGGGTAAATTAACTCTGAGTAGGCAAAACTATAAGATAATTTTCATTTCATAATGTGATACTTAAATGATTTAATTATTCTCCTTATTTCAAAGGAGACATTTTAATGGTGGTTCATTGTTTACAGTTTATTTTTTATTTCTCTTTTAATTATGCTGAGTTGGCAAACTTTGGTGCAGAGATATATTTGGAAAAACACGATTTAACAAATGGTAAAACTGTATGGTAGATTTAGGTTTAGGAAAAAATATCCTTACGAGTAAATGTGATATCCATAGTTTTAATATTTGTTACGCATGTATATGTTGTAATCCATAACATTCTTATTATTAATCACCGTTTTTTTTTACTTATTCGCCCAATAATGTCTGGTATATTTTTATGCAGTCATAGTCTTTGCAGCTGAAATTTTTAATGACTATAATTTTCAGAGCTTGTTCAAGAACTGCAGGAAGCGTCACGGTTGAGAGAGGAAGCTTTCCTCTCGCACATTCACTCTGTGGTCATCAGTCAAGGAACTTCTTGTAACTGTGGTCAGGCTCTCTTGCCAGATGGTGGCTTAAGCAAGAGGAAAATGATGTGTTGGTGGTGGGGCAAGAGCAAATGGAGCCAAGGGAAAGGTCAGCACCAGAGCCCAACAACCTGCTCACCCATGAACTCATCGGTAAGTTTCTGAAACAACACAAGAGCAACATTCGCATTGAAATTAGGTCACCCATTTTCTTTACTCCTGGAGTGTGCCATCTATTAGAAATATCCTATATTTTAAGGAAAGTGTCAACTGCTTACCGACCATAGTTACATGTTATTTCACTGTATTGTTGGTTTGCATTGCTCTGTAAAGGTTAAAAGGAAATAATATGATTGAAAATCAACCCAAACCTCAAAAATCATGCAAACATAGGAAACCTTGCTATATAAGTTGAACGTCAATTTTATCAGTGTTAGGCCTATTCATTTGCATTTGATGCAGCTGATTCATAGCAAGTTTCTTTTGTATAATGTAAATATAATGCTGAGAGATATTATATGTCTAAAATTTGGAGTCATACTTAAAAACAGTTTTCCTCTAATCTCAGTTTTGCATATTTTTTCACTAGTCCCTTGAGTAGCATAAATTTAAGGCTTCACTGTATTAAAAAGTGAATTATTTAGACTCATTTGAGAAAATCTCTGAAATGTGTTAATCTATATTCAAATTTTCTTAAAGTTATCTCCTCTTTATGTGTTATAATAACCCTAGTTTCAACCGAAATGTCATAGGTGAAAACATCATTGCACTGCAGAATGAGTTTCGAAGGTGTTGTGTGTTGATGCAATGGACAACTCAGTGGTCTAAAATGTTCCTATTCCTTGCCTCCCATTTTGGCCCCTAATCCATGAAGACAAATTCAAAAAAATACTTGTCACCTATGCTTCAGGGTTTACTGTCCGTGTTTGGAGAGTGAGGGGAAATATCTCATTTTTGCATTTCTTGTCTCCTGCTTAACTTTACTCCTAAGTTTATTTTTTTTATCAAATAAGGCTTTGTTTTTTTTTTATTTCTGAAAAGCTCAGAAAGCTGTATGGCGTGCAGCCATGAATTTTCTTATGTCGGGTGTCAGCCATGGTACAGGTGGTATAGAAACACATATAGTTCTTTCAGGGGTGAATGATTCCGGGAATTGATTTAGAAAAGAATGGGATAAACTCAAGTATTTCTGAAAAACTGAGGGTGTTTAGATTTATCTCTCTCACAAGCAACGTCATTTTGTCAGTTTCACCCTCATTACAGTGAAACAAAACTGTCAGACAGTGAATTCTTCTCGGGATTTCATCCGGGTAATCTCCTCCATCTCCATCGCTGCCAACGTTTCGATGAAATCCTTTTCCATCGAAATGTCGGCAGCGATGGAGATGGAGGAGATTACCCGGATGAAATCCCGAGAAGAATTCACTGCCATCATCCGCCGGGAGAAAGTGAAGTCCTACAAAACTGTCGGAATTTTCTAATCTAATTTCCCTTTTTACCATTTTTCTCCTTTATTCCATTTTTCTCCTTTCCCATTTTTCTCCTTTAATTGCTTCTTTTGGTCCTGGTAATGAGTTTTATTTTAAACTGGTCTAATCCATACCATGTAGATAATCAAATTCTTTGGTGAATGTATGACAGAGCTACTTCGTTTGCAACTGTCAAAATGAGACCCTCGGAGCCATCTGAATTTTGATAGTGGGTATGAAATAATTTCAGGAAATGATTCAAGCAGATCAGGATGACCAGAAGAAACTAGGCATGAGGCTGAGGAGAATTGAAGAGAGACTGAACCATTGTAGAATATCTGGTGAAAATGAAATTTCTAGGACCAGCAGGTAAGTGTTTAAAGTGAAGCAGTTGATTTTGTAGATAAAGAAGTAATTTCAATTGGGCCATGTTGTTTTAATCCATTTTGGTTAATACTGTGGAAAGCAGATATAATGAGTGTGGTATAACTAGAATCTCAGCATAGCAAGTAATATTTACTGCCCTATAATAAATGGCTAATAGATATACTTATGAGTAGCACAGTGGTTCTTCACTATTGCAAGTGATTCATCTTGTACTTGAGCATGGAAATTACAAAGTTTCATATTTATGACCAAGCACCTATATATTGAATCATCTCAGCAACCGTTGAAAATATTGGAGTGAATTTGGTTTTTGTGGCTCGTTTGTTTTCTGGGGGATAGTATTTCAGTTGGTCCGCAACACCATCATTACTTGGAAACGTATTCAAATTGAATGATGGATGTAACAGAATCATCTTATTTTCAATTGATTTTGTCAATGTAGAGAAGTTGATAGGAAAGTTGTTTTATATCACTTTATAAGATCAGTATACATTATGGAAATGAAACAGCTTCAACAGTGTCCTTCCTGCTTAAACATTCGCTGGATAATGTGCCTGGAGAAGGTGGTGAAGACGGAGGATTTTTTTATTCAATTTTGAAAAAAAATTATGTGTATTCCATCTTTGAATTTATATTTATGTTTCCACTGGAAGACGATTGACAGAAAGATGGGAGAACAATTTATTACACTGTTTGTGTCTTTATATTTGTTCATTTTGGACGAGCAGATCATTCAATAAATGCATAGGTTTTCCACCTAATGGTAGTAATGTAAAAATTATTAAGCAATGGTTGTGGGATCTGAGCAATTGAAATGTTGTAGGCAATTTCATTTGTTCATAGCTCATTAATTTTACAGGTTGATTGAAAGAAGTTTTCATTGCCCTTTTTTGCAAATATTGCATTAGCAAATGTAGTTAGTAGGTAATTTTGTGTTAGAATCATGCAAATTAAATTTGCAAATATAACACATCAATTGTAGCCTAATAAATATTTAAGATAGCTAAGTTGCTACTTAAAAATAAAATTAAAATTTTCATAGACAATGCCTTAATGATCAACCCATTCCTGGGTTTGATTCATGACCTCTGACTAATGCCAGTCATGTTCGTGTTATCAAACTAGTGTAGTCACTGAAATTGACCTTCAAAACCTATTATTCATATTAACATAATATGACAATGAATATTCTGCAAAGTCATGAAAACGTGCAATGAATTGTTATCAAGTTTCTCAGTTGATATCCCTTAGCTAAGATGTAAATTTTTTAAGTGATTGACTTAGTTTACAAATGATTAATGAATTACTATCCATAAAAATGAAAATACCATATCGCGAGTAATTTTGTAGGGGATGTGAGCACTCATTATATGTAGCCTCCACTTTGTGCGAGCATATAGTTTATTTTTCCATTAATTTATTTCTCATGCAGTAAGAACTTAACTAACAACTATGTGACCTCGGATAGGACAGTTGATGAGTAACATTTAAGTAAAATCTTGATATTACATCACAGTATTTTCTAACAAATTTGATTTTTTACAACTTATCAAGTCACTCACTCACTCTGTTTTCTTGTAAAAACATATGCATTCGAAACATGTAAATTTTATTGGAAGGTGATGTTTAAGTCATAAATGTATACTTCGTTTTTTATTAATGAACCATTTTTCAAAACTTTTTCTAAATGATAGTTTTCATACAAAATTTTAATGTTGGTCTTTTGCCAGAAGTACAAAAGAGGTATCTAAAACATATTGATCATAACTATTTACTTGCATTGAGACCTAGGCCTGAAGGAATGGAGGTGCTTACAAGGAAATCATTTTTCCAAGGAACATTCTTAAAAGAGGTCACTGTATTTCAGAGCATTTTTTATAGCAATTCATATGCTCAAACATTAACATTTTATATTGTAATTATATCTTTCAATCACATAACATTATTATTTAATTTCTTAATAGATAAATTTCAAATTAAACACTATTAAATCTTTATTCACTGTAAAAAATAATAAGTTAAATGGATTGTCTCCATTGTTTTCCTAATTGGCTTAATTTGGACCAGTGTTTTTCCTTGCAAATAAATCTAAACTTAGTTTTCAATGTGCTCTAATTAGTAAACACATTAATGAACAGTTTAATTGCTCATTTGAAGATATGCTTTGGATATGTTTCATTTTATGGAAAATTGAATATGTGACAAATTTATATGTTTCAGCCTTCAAGAAACTGAATCTATGAAGGATGCTAAAATACCCCCAACTGATGTTGCTGCACAGAGTAAGTATGATAATTTAATTGAATCAAGTTCCTTATTTACGAAGAACTTTTGTGTCATATACTCTTCATTGTCAATGGTCTCTAATATCCCTTTTTTGCCTGCCTACATGCCTGTCTAAGCCCTGATAGTCAGATCACAAAATTTTTACCTCAACTGCTATGCATTTGGTCAATACCTAACTGAAATATTCAGCTCTGGCATGGAGGACATTGGGTTTAGAGGATGAAAACGACTAATGGAAATGCCATCGCTTTGAAGTGGGGCCAGTCTTGAGCATTGTTCAATGAAGCATTGCCTCTTTTGGAACTAAAGTCAGCCATGGCACAAGGACACTTTTATGTAAGGGAATGTACTACGTACAGTATACACAATTCATTTCCGATAAATCTTCCTGAGTCCACTGTATCTGAATTGATAATCTGGAGTTGATTGTTTAATGGATTTTTTTCTCATTGCCAAAGAAATGGATTTAACTTCTTCAATTGTGTTAATGAATAGTTTCATGAGCATCAGGGTTATTGGTTATAATTGCTCAAATTGTTGATATAGCATTTAGAGACTCATTTTAAGAAGGCACTGCGACACTATAGTCACTTGCTAACACATTATTCCTCTTCACCAAGTTGTTTAATGGTTCACAGTCATGTTGTTGATGTACTTGGATGACTTGTTGTACAGAGGGGATGATTTGTTCTATAAAAACTCAGTTTCTGAAGAAGGGGCTTCAAGTGATGCTTCATTTAGCTCGAGAGATGAATTTCTAAATTTTGAAATGGGTGAAGAAAAGGTATTGCAATGTTCTCTAGTTAAATTTTTTATAGGCAGATAGAACGAAAAATTAGTGCAATAAATCATTATGGAAATTCATAAAAAATGTAGGCATTTCTTTCTTCAGATTTTGTGTAAAAAAGGGGGTGCATCTAATGTGCCAATATACGTACTGGTAAATAAAGTAAATTCAGAACAGGTATCGAATCAGTATCATCTTTCGGTTGTCTTTTTTTCAGGCTTTGTATCTCTTCCATTGAACTGGGAGAAGTAGATCAGATAGCTTCTTAAGTTGTGTTGACATTCTCTTTCATTTTCACTCTCATTGCTTTTCATCAAAAAGTTTAGTTAGTGCAAATTCAGCAGTTTTGTATTTCCTTTTATCAATCTACAATAGAGTGTGTTACTTGTCTAAATGAACATGATGTCCTCTTTCAATAAATATGTTTACCTGCCTCTGCAGTGAAATGGATGAGAATGTCTTAAAAACTAATTTCTTCATCATTGATGAATCAAACGATTAATTTAGGTTTTTTTCCCTTCAAATTGTTGATTGAATTAGAGTTTCTACAGACTGTGTTTCTATTGTTATGGGACTTAAGTATTTGGAGAACCTTCAGAAGTTAAGGCATGACTGCTGTAAGCACATGGTGTTCAAGTTACATGCAGCATGTATTGTTTGGGCTCAACGAAACTTTATAGTTTTTCTGTAAAGGGGATGCATCATCAAATTAAGCATAATCAAAATAATGCGGTTTTCCTCTATATAAAATTTATTGTCATGGCATAAACAATTTTCTTAGCTAGTTTTTAGTTTGAGGAAGATGTTCATAATGGATTTGCTTTGCAGGGGTTGGTGTTGGGGGTGGTCTTAAAGAGCAGTGCCTGAATCAGGACATTGCCCTCTTGAAGAATGATATACAGAGACTGAGACTTCAGTTGCAGGATATGAAAGCAACACAGCAGGTCCCAATGAATCAGGCAAACAAGTATGCTCTTCCTACTTTTTCCTCGTTGCTCTATTTTTTTATATTTTCAATGTTATCCATTACTAATGTTATCTATTGATGGAATTCTAATTGAACAAGGAGAATTTACCTAAGAATAATATAGCAAGCCTAGACCCTGAATATGAAGGGATGTAAAGTAATAAGAGAAGTTATTCAGTCTCTATCCCAGTGAATGTAGGTCAGCCATTACTGAAGTCTGGGTTTAACATCAGAATGGACAAGGTCTGTCCAAAAAGTGGGATGACTAAGTTTATTTTTAAAAATTCATTGCCAGAATTGATCCAGTCACTCAGAATTCTTGAAAGTAGCCTTGTGCATTCACACACGGCTGCCAGCAAGTTTTCCATGCCTCGTATGCCATTCTGGAAAGTGGTGCCCAGAATGCTGCAGAGCTCCTTTGACATGGCCTATTTTAACCTTCCCACCAAGCAATGAGGACCCCCTTTCATCACGCATTTGAGGCAGGGAAGAGGTAGAAGTCTGGTGGGGTATTGTCTAAAAAATTTGGATCTTTACTTTCATGGTCAAGAAGCTCTTGGCAGATATTTTATAGTATTTTTATGCATATAAATTTCTCTAAATTGGGCTTTTGGTGAACCTGGATGTTTTTTTAAAGGACTGGAATTTTGTACTTACTTTTTAGTAAAATGAGTAACTTTGTTTGGCTTTCTATGGTGTGTGGAAATAATAACTTAAATTTTTCATTTATGATATAATAACTGATTACCATTCATTCCATATCTCATTGGTAATGATACATGGCAGAAATGGACCAAAGGAAAACGAATGAGGAAGTGGAAGGTATGGTGGGGCAGGAGAGGGTATCATTAGGAGAAATCATAAGGAGGCAGGAAAAGTGGATGAAGGGCATTTTGATCGGCAGTGGGATGTTGAAGACTCTAATGGAGGGAGAGACATGTTAACCAAATGAGGTAAGGGCAGGAATAGTATAGGGATGTTGGATGGGAATAAGTACACAGAGATGAAGAGGGACTTGTTTCAGAGTAGGATGTTGGATTGTCTTTGTTAAGAAGTCGCAAAACATTTATTTATCCATATCCATCCGAAACCTGCCTTAACCGGTAGATTACTCAACAAATATCACTGTGAATGTGATTTTCAAATGCAATAATTATGGTTTCCTCCTTGTGTTTTTTGCAGCACAAACACAGGTTCCAGAAACCCTCAAGAATTATTGGCATTGGTTCTGGAACTGTACTTAGATAAAATATAAGTAGATGAATATTTGTTAACTTTTGATGTAACTGAATCTTTGGAGAATGAATTGAGAACCTGGTCATTTCATCAATCCCACTGTGTGTTTTCTGTAACCAATATACCAGATCCCACACCTAAGGGGTGGTTTCTAGAGTTGTAGTTCTTGGAGCCCTCAAACTCTTTTGTTCCTGCCAACCCTTAAGGTTCAGGAAAAAATTGTATTTATTTTTAAAATCCGTCAAATCAGTGTAAGCTAAAATCTTGTGAAACTTGACCAAACCTCTCATTTATTTCAGAATTGAACAGCTCACAGCTCTCTTGCAGAAAGTTGCTTGCCCATCAAATGGTATATCATTGAGTGGAGCTGGTTCGGCTGTACTGACCACACTTGGCCATCCGATGGGAGAAGAAGCATCTGAAAATGTTCATAGTGACACAAGCCCTCTTGCCAGTAAAGCTAGTTCCAGGAATGACAGCAGT
This sequence comes from Hetaerina titia, assembly GCA_037158775.1. Classification (NCBI taxonomy): domain Eukaryota; kingdom Metazoa; phylum Arthropoda; class Insecta; order Odonata; family Calopterygidae; genus Hetaerina; species Hetaerina titia. Next base: position 86,463,770 of record CM073778.1, read on the forward strand.
AGCGATATGTGTGTTGGTGTTTCCTCCGGGAAAGTATGTGGTTATGAGCGGGAGGCTGTCATTTCCAGTGGGGAAGCTGACAGTCAACAGCCTCCGGAGGCCGAGGTCTTAAGCAGTTTGGAATCTGATAGTTCTAATAGCAGTTGCGCCAGCAATTTGGGACTTACTTCCATTTCCTCACCTGTCACTATGCATGGCCCAGTAACAGATCTATGACATTGAGATTTAGCCAAGTTAATTCAATTCCCTCCTGACACAATGCTATAACTTTATCTGCTTCGATGGCAAAATAATAATAATTATTTAATCAAAGGATTCATAAGGGAATTGTTTTCATGCCATGTAGCCACAAGGAACTTCTAAACATCAACACTAATTGCTCATTTTACAAATAAATTTCAAAGGATATTAAGTACTTTCCATGATATTTTGATATTTGGCATTTATTTTAACACTTCATTTTTAACATCAGTCTGTCTGGTTACTTCCCATCACTAATTATATGAGATGGCTAGTATTTTGACATTGAGTAAGTTTTAGGCATGCTTGGTAAATATTTCACCTCCTACCTCCCTTGGATGCTAACTGTGTCTGAGAACAGGGTGGAGGATACAGTATTTGCTGGAATGTACATTTTGTCTTTCACTCTTTCATCTTTATTTTTACTACACTTGTATTTTTTATTCCTCGAATAAATTAATTTAGAGAAAGTATGGTATTCATTATTGACAGAGGTGCTATTAAATAAACAGTTAATAATTGTGTATTTAAAAATTTCTTGGATTGCAGTGCGAGAGTGGTCCCATAAGTACCCAGCCTGACCTAGAGATGGCGGTAGTTGGTTTAAAAAATATCACTGCCTTAGAAAGAACGCAATCTAGAAAGCATCTTTTTCAAGCATCCGAGTTAATTCAATTCCCTCCTGACACAATTCTATATCTGCTTTGATGGAAAATTAATAATAATGATTTAATCAAAGGATTCACTATGGAATTGTTTTCATGCGTTGTAGTCACAAGGAATTTCTAAACATCAACGCTAATTGCTCATTTTACAAATAAATTTCAAAGGATATTATTAGTACTTTCCATGATATTTACAGATAAGTATGGATAGTCATAACAGATGTCTTCACCAGTTGACTCAGCCAGTCACGCTTCACATGATGCGGTCGTTGTGTGTGGGTTACCAGTAGTTGATAATTCTCCAAAGCTGCTTAATCAATGTATGGTCTGACCTAAAAAAATTAATCTGCAATTATCACACTTTTAGTGTGTGTGCTCAGCTAATGTTATCATAAAGAGTTGTGACCTCGGTTGCCAATGTGGATCAATTAGAATTTTCAAAAGGCATGCGACCTTCACACATGGATCCCAATCCTACCCGACTTTCGAATAAATCGCACTGCCACATTGGACCCTAACCAGAAATATTTGTGAGGGGGGGAGGTATGCATTCTATGCCACCTCTCATCTTGGCAAGTGAAACCCTCAGTTGGTAACTTGTTTATAGTGAGAGCGTAAGCAGGAAGGGTTGGATTCATTTCGCTAAGCAATTGAAAGGTAGGTGCATATCAGATGTCTTCTTCATCAGTTGAAGTTGAAACTTTCATCTTGAAATTCTAATTCTTAATGCCTGGGGAAAACATTAATCGTAATCTAGGAGAGCTCAATTCTTATTCAATCCCATTTTTGTTCTTCTTTTTCACAGGTTTCAGGTTTTACTTGGAAAAACGAACATAAGTGTAACAAATCACAAGTGATTTGAAGGATCAGTTCAGAGGAATGGATTTGGAGATGACTCCATGGGCCAACGGTGAATAAATTTGTTATGTGCCTCAAAATTTTCCCTCTCAGTATTTCATATAACTTTTTTGCCATCCGTAGAAGTTTCAGACAGCAAAATGGTGTATGGTTACCAATTGCGTTATATCAATGGATTTTTCACAGCAAAATTTCATAAATTGTCATTTTTAAGGTAAGATTTTGTAATGTGGCTCAAAGTGTATTTCATCAAGCTTTTTTCTCCATCATTCATATTTTTTTAATGTATATTTTATGCTTAAATAATTAAATGGTTTTATTATAATGTATTTTACAAACTATTCAAGAGGTTCTAATGAAATTAATGTAGTTTTAAAAGTGAAGAGGACTTAAATAATTTATTACTCCTTCGATTGGTAGAGTGCCATTGGTAGGGTGGGTAAGGTAATGGGAAAGTCAGTGGTTTGATTACCTGTAAAGTTTTTTTTCAATTTTAAGGTATGTTTTACACTTAAAATATTAAACTGTAATATTTTTAACTATTTTAGAAACTTTGAAACATTTTATTATGACATTATTGGATTGGATTACCTGGATTGTTTAGTTGGATTTTGTATTACTGAGTTCGATTGATAAACTGAAAGTCAATGGTTTGACTCCTTAAAGATAATTTTCGATATTATTTACTTTTTTAATGCACATTTTAGGCAAAAATAATTTGTTTTTTATTTTAACTTATATCATTATACAAACTTTTCAAAGGTTTCTAATGAAATAATGGTAACTATGTTAATAAATTTATTACACTTTTTGGTTGGTGAGAGGCCGTTGGTAAGGTGGCTCAGGCTCTTTGTTAAGCTAACAGTTAACTTGAAGTACTTCAAATAAACAAAAAAAACTTTGCATAAAAGAATAGAGATGGGCGTATGTAGTTAATCGTAAAAAACGCAAGGATTGGAGATGCTGAGCATTGATTTTCAGCTTATGGATATAGTGCATGCATAAGGTTTATATTTGAAACATATATAAATATATATTAGAACGTGGATTAGTGTAATACATCTAGTAAGCCGTGTATGCGTGTGCCATTACGAACAACAGGATATATTTGGAAAATGCAGAAAATAATAAATGTCCCTCTTTTCAGTTTTTTTTATTTCCGGTGTATAACGATCGGGTTCGGAAGTATTTCACCCTTTTTATATCATTGAAATTAAATCAGACATGAAATTACGGGCAATCTTTATCATTAACTCTAGCGACATGATTTCTATAATATGCAATGTTAGTAAATTACCTTCCGATATATAATCCAACCATTTCGGAGAGTGAAAATCATTCACCTTGACCGGGATTCGAACCCGGATCCCTCGATATCCGGCCGAGTGCTTTAACCACTTAAGCTACCGAGACGTCCTCTTTCACTCTGAAATTTCGGGGACTTTAAAGGAACAAGATGTTATGACGAAATACAGTACATACAATGTCACAGGCATTGTCATTGTCGTGCGCGACGCGCCACAGTCCACGATGTTAATAAAGCCAATTTCAAACACTTAGGCTGTTCATACCTTAGACGAATTTCAAGAAACTGTAATAGTAACTTTAACGGAGTCACCCGCTATGTGTGCATTATAATGCAACCATTTCAGAGAGTAAGAGCCCCCAAAATTTTTAAATTTTTTATTGCAATTTTGTTCTCTTTCGGCAAAAACGTATCAAAATAGATATAAATATGAATGTCCGGATCATCCGCATTAACTGTCGTTTTTTAAAAGATTTGTGGATATCAGTTTCTCCAGTGCTCCCTCCAGTATCCAAAACATATACTGTGTCAGTGGCCGTGGGACTCAATAAAAAGGCTCCATCATCTTGGAACTCATCTGAATTTAATCAGGAGGAAGAAATTAGATAAATGCGACTAGAAGTAGGAAGATGGACGTTCCATTTCTCAACAACAAGCAATGCTGCACCATCGATAATGACAAACTACGGCTAATTGACTCATCCACAATTAAACCCTGACACTCACCTGAATTCGAGTCCACGAACTCATATATGTAACTCACATCGTCCTCGCCATCGCCGCAGATGCAAGGAAGGCATTTACAGTTTCCCATGTCGTACCAATCAACTGATTCACCTATTGCCTTTTTTCAAGTAACGGTTTCCATGCAAGGGGTTGCTATGCCTTCATGCATTGTTGAAGTACATATTACAGGACTCGCTGAATTTGACACGTCAAATCAATGTGTACAAAAGGAACATTGTGCCGTTCAAATTTATAATGACCGAATATGAAACTGATTCGCCGATAATCGGGTGGTGGGCCGTTTGGCATTCAATATATTTTCCTCTCCCATATATATTTCTCAGTTTTTTTATGAAACCATGCATCTGATCCCCGGAAAACACGTTGATAATCGATCGAAAGAAATCATGAATCGACCTGTTTTTTTCCTTCCATTGAACTCATTATTTAGCTGGTGCAATGAATTTCTTCATGTACTAAATTTAATTTTGGTAATAAATGAGACTTTTTTATTTTTCGCAACGACGTATTTTCGAGCAGGAACAACTGCTTGTACTAAAAAGCATTGACTTTTTCCAAATATTTTTTCGCAATTAGTTGAAATGACAAATAAAAAAGGACTCTGCTTACTTTTCATCCAAGGCTCGGACTATAAGGACTCGGTCTACCGCACTTTGGAAAATGGAAAACTCAATGTGCACACCAATTCCTTGACAGATAAGGTAATTAGGACAAGATGAGGCAGATAATAACAATTAAATCGGCGATTGAAAAAAATTATTTCTTGAAAAAGGTCATAATATTTGGGTGCATTTTAAGAATAAAGCCTCACGAAATTAAGGGGTGAAAATGAATAAAATAACTATGCTTCAGGTGAAAAAGGGTACACCGGTCATTCAACAAAATTTTGAAGCTTCATAATCACAGTAGTCATGGTTTTGACCTGCACGAGTAACGATAAAACAGGATTCGGAGGGAAATTGATGGCTTCTCCAGAAAACGCGACGGCAAAATTATTCGTGAACAAACCAAAGCTTCGGCAACTGACTGCAGCAGATTGTGCCCTATATTCGGAAACGGGCCGGAATACTTACGGAACGGTTTACGAGGGAGTCCGTCGGGCGAGTAATGCTGCAATAGGCCCTCGCCAGGGGCCGAGGAATTATACCCTTTGTCGGTAGGCACCGAAGGCCGCGTCGTGTTTGCGGACATGGCATGTCGGTTGAGTATTGGGAAGGAGAGGATTTAAAATAGCCCAAGGTCATGGAAGAGGTCTAAATAATTTTAGAATAATAAAGAAGGTGGTTGAAAGTTATGGTAAATGTTAATATTTCGAAATTCTATTCAGATGGATGTAATAATGTGACGCTTTATCCTATTGGAATGTACTTATTGATTTAAAAAAAATGTTAAGTACTATGCAAAGAAAAGTTTTAGACTTTAAATTGTTGCCACTAGAGATGATTTGCCTGATGATGCGGATGGTAGCGTAACATTAAAAAAAGCTAAAATTGAAACCCAGAAGCTTTTGGAATTTTGGTGGGAAAATGTAAAATATTAAGTAAAAAAAACTTATCCTTGAGCGTGTGAAACCACACTGGTTGTGTGTAAACCAAAATTTAGTAAACAAATACCAAGTACTTAACAAAAAAAGGTTTAAATTATTGATATATAAAAGGTTAATTAATAGGGTAAAAGATGTGGGGTTTATTCCAGCTCATACTATATGTGTTATTGATACAACAATATCGAAGCTAAGCAGCGTCAGGCCCAGATATTACTTGGATGGGTACCCGCCTGGGAACACTGGGGACCGATGACTTTCCATTTATTTTAGTTTGGTTCGAGCACTCAAAGAGTGAGGATGTGCCTGGCCTGAGCTCAGCGTAACCGTTAGTGTGCTTTCCCCGGCGTTCAAGGCCTCGATCGCCGAAAAACGAGGATATCGTTGCTCTCGCAGTTGTGTGTAGTTTAGTTATTCTGTGAAAAAAGCGATTCTTGTGCTTTTTTCCGCTCTTTAACGGAACTGGAAGTGTGTGATTAGTTGAAAGAATTAATTATGCATTACGATAAATAGGTATCTTATAATAAGTCTTGATGACTTAAGGTAAAACCAGACCGCTTTGGAGGTCCACCGATTCATTGGTGTCGAGCAGGGGCTTAAGTTAGAAGATTTAGTGCCATACAATTTGGAGCAATAAGGAAATTTGTATATGTTAAACTGAAAAACGAAGAAATCGTAGAAAATATTATTAGGTCAACGGGGGGGCAAATTGACTTCCCATCTGAATGTCTTCGCATTGTCTGAATCTGACCTTGGAGTCAGAGTCAAGCAGGGTAAGCTTCGTTTACGTTATTTCACTCCCCCCGGAAGTCCCTAAATTTGAGGTTGAACTAGTGTCAGGGAAATATGGCAGGGTGGTCTTGTGCACGGACAATCAGTGTATAGGGTTAGGGCTCTACAAAATCATTACCGGCACGAAAACTATTAAGATGTATTTAAACATCCCGATTCCTTCCTGCATACAAATAGCGGGGCACAGAGTAGTTATTCATTATGACGGGCAGAGGCAAATATGCTCAAGGTGTGGGAGTGACGAACACCACAGAGTCATATACACAGTACAAAAGACGAGCACGGCACGCGCGAAGGAGGAAATCCCTCTGATGCCGATCCCGGAGGAAGACATGGGGACTGATTTCATAAGGGATAATGGAGGTCCTGCGGAGTCAAGTGCAGCCGAAAAAGCGAAGACGAACGTGAGGTGCCCCAGCGGAACCCACCGACGAGTGAGGACGTGCATACCCGTGCAGTGACCCGCAGCCCGAGCAAAATGGAATCGGAAGGAAGGGATCTAGGGAAAGAGGGGGGAAAGGGATTACTACGGCAGACACCCATTATTACCCAAAAGGGACCACCAGCGGAGGAGGAGGAGGCTTCAAAATGACCCGGGAGGGGAGGGGGGAAAACGAGCCCCGAGAAACTGAAATGGTCACCAAGGAAGAGAGAGAGGGAAAGGAAAGGTAGGATGTATATCTGAGGAACAGAACGACGATGGAATGGAGGAGAATGGGGAGTTCGGGGCAGGGAGGTTAGATCGGGAGAAGGAGAGAGAGGACCTCCGTGGGGCCGTGGATTCCTCAGGAGGAAAACTGGCCCCAAGAGAGCAGAGCGGGGATGAAGAGCGCAGCGAAGCGGAGGAGCAGGACCCTGGCAGCAAACGGAGGGAATGGCAGCTGACCCAGAGGGGAAGGCGGAAAAAGGGACGAGCAGCGCTTTCACCGTGGTGGGGGAGCGACGGTGCAGGCGGGGAGCAGAAATCAGCAAGAGGAAGGAGTTGATGCCCGGGAGCTGGGTCGAGAAGGAGCGAGGAGGAGACGCCAGGGGCAGCACTAGTGAGAGCAGCGTTGCGGACGACCCGGCGGAGAACACCAGCCGCTTTCGGAGAGTGAGGAAAAAGAAGATGGCGGAGCAGAAGCGGACGCAGAGGAGGCCGAGAGGGGACTACGGACACGGTGGACCACGTCCGGCTTTGGTGGCCTGGGCAAAAAAGTTTGCTTACGTAAATGAAGGTAAATATAAACCCTCGAATAGGGATTGTCCCTATTGAAAAAATATGCCGTTTTATCTTTGAAAGCAAAGAAATGGTCTGTAAGGAAAACAGCTAACAATAATTGCGACACAAATAAATATGTTAAAGGTGGGGTCACGCTTGTAACACGAATTCGTTTTAAGAAATCGTTTAAATTGTTTGAAGGAAGATATTTATGCATGGGTTCAAAAAATACGGCAATTAGGTAACCTTTCTTGAAGCCGTCATCAATAAGGTTTCGATTCCTCACAAATTCAGTTCTTCAAATTCACTTCAAATTAACTTCAGATTACTGCGTCGCGGTAATAGCATTTGCCGAAATAATTAGATGGATTTTTAAAATTAAGCATAAAAAACTTCAATAAAAATGCTTACACATCAAGTAAAAATTACATGGGTATTTTACATTATAAGGATCGTTATGGTTTTCTTTCGTCGGTCGCCTGTTCATCTCCGTTTGATCTGGAAAAGGAATTTATTTGCACGTTGCACCGCTGACAGCCAGTGATACAAATTATGACGACACAATAAAGTTTTCCCAATCACACCTTTTTTCGAGAAAATAGTTGAAATCCCAAAATACTTAACAATTATACTTATTACTTTGTACAAAACGACTACAACCACCGTGAAGGCCGTGGGGGTGGAAAGCATTACCGCAGAATCAAATTACGATTTGGAATATGTGAAAGGAAGGAAATAGATTAATTCTTAACATGTAAGAGAAAGGAATTTGGACTGAAGACGTCAAATCTATCTTAGGTCTGATTGCAAAAAGGGAGGAGGTTTAATGGATGAAGGACCAAAGAACATTCATTTGGTTTGGCACGTGGCTCTCTGGGATTGTAAAGGAGTGGATAATGCGTTCGACAATTGATTACTTTGGGAATTATCCACTACCGTACCTCGGCCAGAAACCGACTTTCATATTAATGTCAAACGTCGTGGATGTTTTTTTTGGTTTTTTGTCATTGCGGCGTTAAGAAAGTGTATACGTAGCTTCTCCTGGGTTCGTGGACACTAAAATTACTAAAATTTCCATCCCAGGAAATTAGTATTTTCTTAGAGTAGCTGAAATAGCCCGGAATGTTTCATTACTTCATGAAGGATTCTGGGGTCTTCCACCGGGTCAGGGTTTCCATGTTGGCCGAAGTTTCGATAAAGACGATGCACGAGTCGGCTATCGAAACGTCGGCCAACATGGAACCCCTGACAAGGTGGAAGACCCTAGAAACCTTCATGAAGCATAAACGCCGGTGAAGCACCAGATCTTGTTTCATTACTGATTGTAATAAGTTTTCTTTCTCATAGTGTCAAGTATGATTGATACATCATAAATGTTGATTGGCATGCAGTTCATGTTACTTTTCGGCAATCGATGGCAGCGAATTTCTCATTTTGAGCGCATCAATGCCATTATTTTTAAATTATTAACTCATCCAAATGATGATAAGCATTTTTTAAGATGTCAGTGTTAGTATTAATAACATAAATTAAAAAAAAATAGTTATACATTTTACACGTCCATTCCTTTCTATTAACCTATTAATTTCTCCACGTATTTTACCTCTGTTAGGAGAAGCAGATTTCTTTAATCTTTAAAAATGTAAACCAGATCACATTATTTCTTTTAAAATTCTCAAACTTACTTTAGTGCAAATCCTTTTGTCGACAGACATCATCTAATATTCATCCCAACTGTAAAATTTCAATGCTACGGAAAGGAAATTAATTTCAAAACTTATTTTTTTTCTATTTTTCAATTGATTTTTTTCACGGGAGTGACATTTGGCCTGGCATTCGCCCGGGGTCAAGGGAAACCCGCAAAACCTTCACAGGCCGCCTTACAATCCAATTCACAAGTCCACAGTCCATTCACTTTGAGTACACATGCAGGGAGGATATTCGTGGAACATTAACAATTTCATATCATTACATGAACACATACACAAAGTACACGGGTGACATACTTGTTTTTTCGCAGTGTATTGATGGTGACCCATAGGCACCAAGCACCACAATCAAACCATACACATTCACACAGGTTAGTTATTACAGGTGCAAATGCTAGTTTAATCGAATTACACTACTTAGTGTCTACCAAAACCCGTATTAATCCATCCGTTAGTTAGTTACCAATGCATTCACACACATTCACACCCACACATTCGCTTCCAAGCACACAATGTGTATCCTACGAGTGTCATAAAATGTGTGTGTCTGAGTGATTGCAGGCGTTACAGTGTTCTTATTTACACCCATGATACAGCGAACCTTTTACATTTGAAATATATCCAAATTGAACATTACAATATACAACAGTGATTATCTTCTTAGGCTCCTCTTCACCGGATCCATGGAAGGCCCTCTGCGTATCGTCGATGCGCCCGGCCTAAAATGACGTCACACCTACAATCACTTCATAGTCATACTGCCACATAATTTCTTTTTGTACGTGGGAGGAATCAATGGAGCGTATCATATAAACAATTTTGAGGCTAAAACAATTAATTTTAAATTCCAATTCGCAATTCCGTATGTTCTAGAACTCATTTCTGAACATGAATGCGCCTGATTACGAACAACTAACATAATTAGTACGATATTCACTAGATATAATTTCAATTTCTCCAGGTTTTCTAATAATGAAAATACTAATTAGGTTTAGTTTCAATTCCTCCAAGTTTTATATTATGAAAATCTTGTCATATTAAACTCAATACATATCAACCAACAAAATGAAATATCCCAAACGACATATATGCTCTACATTTTTAACAACATCTTACTTCATTTCATTAAATTCAACATAGTCCCTCTCGTATTAGTGCATAACATATTAATGCTAACGAAAAATCAAATCCTGCTTAAAATGGCGATTATGGATATCTTTGAATGTTATCAGTTTCTCAATCACAGAAATGAAATTTTAAACAAATGTTGGATCAGTTTTTATTTAGAAGATTCTTTGGGCGATACCATACACCTGTTCTAATAAGACGAAAACAAAATAACAGCCTTAAAAAATGGATAAGCGTGAACATACCCTCATGATCAACATATATGCATATCTTCAAAATATATATGCGTATATATATGCATATATTCAAACATATAGTGTGTTGTAGGGTAAGGGGGTAATTCCTAACTTATAAAAACCTTAAAGACTAACTTCTCAGGTTACTTAAATTTTTATGTGTCCGTAATTACAAATGAAAAGAAACTCCGGCATAGCCTGTAAAATCAAATTCATCTCTTGAATATTTAGGATTTTCTATCAAAAAAATATCATTCGCGAAACTGCTATGCGTTCGATTTCTAAAAATTATACTAAGCGTAGTAATTTATACATGCTACGATTTTTCTAAATAAAGTGTCTGAAATATATGGACAAAATGCATTCGAAATGAAATAACTTGAAAAGAGAATGAATTTATCGAATCAGTTTTATAACCCTCAATTAGTATTGAAACGGGGATTAAGGATAGCCAAATATCGTCAGAATACATACGGAGGCGTGATAGAATTGATTCCTTTAAATCTTCTTTCTTCAATCTAAGTCATCTGTGGTGGTATCCTTGCTGATTGTCGGGCTCCGGCACTATCCTCGCTGTGCTTCTTCCCTATAATCCATTCTCAATTAGCACATGTCCCTGCCTTCTTAAATCTTCAGATGACGTCTTGGTTGGTCCATGTCTTCATGGCTGTAAAAGAGCGGAAGGGCACAAACAATGAATGCACTGAGTCTGAGCGGTTCCAAATATCTAAATTCCCTCGACCATCCGAGGATTAGGAGAACGACGGCATGCCGAATACAAACTCTCGAATAAGACAATCACTCAGAGCCACACAACAAAACGTTATATCTAATCGTTGAATATGCATAAACATCATCAAAGTATACTTTGACCCTGACGGTAAACGTTTAAGACCCTTAGTATCAGATTTAAAAAGAGCGTGTGAAAGTCATCGGCTCAAAGTAACGTGACTATGAATAAAAATGAATTCAGATTAATACGTAGAGTTACATCCATTATTTTAGATGTAAATATATGTATATAAAAAATAAGTTATTCCTTGGTAGGGAAGTATCATGGGATGGATCAGTGAAAATATTACTTAGATTAGAAAATTATATTCCTACAATCATTTCAAAAAAACAGGCGTAGGTATGCATTGTAAGTAAAACATTTCGTAATGACATATAAAAATAACAGTCTGCAGTAATAGAACCACAATAGAACCAAATTCAGTATTAATACGGTAAAGAAGCAAAGGAAAATATTGAGGAATACTCACTTTCTTCGGCGGGACGAAAGAGGGTCCTCTCATTTCTTTTCCATCAATCGACGTTTTCCCCGTCCATGTCGCGCTAGTTAAAAGAGCGGATTATTACATACAATAAAACACTAGATGTCAGCGGTTCCAAAGATTGAAACTCCCTCAACCATCACAGGAATGGGAGATAGAAAGCATGCCGATCACCCATCCACGCGATAGAGGAAGAAGAGTCAATCACCCAGAGCCACGCACACCAAAATATTAAAACTAATCGCGGGAATACGCCTGACTTTAATCGAAACGTATCACGACCCTAAGGGTCCAAATCTAAACCTATCAATTCTTCTGCCCCTGGACGTAGCTCCGTTCTCCATGAGAGTGATCCATTCTCCAATAACTGTGCGTTCTTTCGTTCCTTCTCTCTTCATATGACGTCTTGTTGGGTCCATGTTCTTGGGGCTGCAGGAGAGCGGATTAGTTCATACAATAAAACACTAGATGTGAGCAGTTCCAAAGATCGACACTCCATCATATATAGGAGAATATACCTAATAGGAGAATATATATATAGGAGAATGGTACCTATAAGAAAATGAATTAACGTGCACATGCATAATAGTATCAATATACATATAAAAGAACAACTCTTCACTCAATTCTATACTCCTAATGTACCAATCTTTCATCGATCAATGATTTTGCTACAGTATAACCATATGGCAATTTGTTTGCACAGCTCACTCTTTAGTTAAGGCCTTAATTTTTATGTTTCTATTTTGGTATACCATTTTCAACATATATCCAACGGTACCGTGGATTTTTGGCATAAAAGTTCCTTGCTTTTATACCAGAACTGAACTGCGTAAATGTCAGTTCACCGATCCATGCCTTGTACCATGGCATAAAAGACCACGCCTTTATACCTTACTTGCTCTTTTTCTGAGCATTTTTGCTATGCGCATTGCAAATGAATGGTTATTTTACCATTCTCATGATATGGAATATCCGATTGTTATATGCATTCAAGCTGACACAGAATGCTTCCGATTCAGTTCCTTTGGCTCATTGTCTATTTTTTCATTAGTTTCCCTTGCTTCCTTGTTTTCTTCTTTGAATCCATTTTTAGTTCCCTGCAACATAATAGAAAGAAGGAATAACATAGTTAATAATTTCATTGATTCCAAAGATATATTAACCAATTTAATGTTACAAATTATTAAATGAATATTTTTTCTCCAGTTTGGAGAAGGATTTTTAAAATTTCGGATAGCATGTACAGAAAATATTTTTGAAATCATTTTATGATTTGGCCAAATCAATTTGGCAGTCTTCTATTTTTGTCGTTGTACTATATTATTATTTTCACTTCCTGAAGCTAAACAAAATTGAGTTATCGTGGCTTTAAAACTGCACCACATAAACAAATGAAAAAATAAGTAAATAAAATAACTACTAGTTAAACAAGGAAAGAAATTTTGAAAAGTATTAGTTGCTAACAGGTGAGAAAATTTTAAAGGGTATCATTTCTATATTAAATTCAATACTAGTCGCATTACCCAGCGTCTGATTATGCAAATTAGGTGAGAACCAGAAGGGTTGTGTTGAGGAGTTCGGAAAGGCTCTACTTCGTGAGTTTTGGCTCATGAGATTCATATAAATTAGGAGAATGATCCTGTAAAAATGGGCCTGCAAGAAAGAAATTACATTTTCCTTAGAATTTCCACACCATCTATTCCATCCCCCAATGTTTGTGGCATTTACGTAAATATTATGGACAGGGTGAACTTTTATTTATTCATCTTCAGTTAGTTTCTTTTAATGCAACCATTTCAGAGAGTAAAAATCATTCGCCTTGACCGGGATTCGAACCCGGATCCCTCGATATCCGGCCGAGTGCATTAACCACTTAAGCTACCGAGACGTCCTCTTACACTGTGAAATTTTGGGGGCTTTAAAGGAACAAGATGTTATGACGAAATACCGTACATACAATGTCACAGGCATTCGTAGTCGTGCGCGACGCGCCACAGTCCACGATGTTAATAAAGCCAATTTTCAATTAAAGCCCCCAAAATTTCACAGTGTAAGAGGACGTCTCGGTAGCTTAAGTGGTTAAAGCACTCGGCCGGATATCGAGGGATCCGGGTTCGAATCCCGGTCAAGGCGAATGATTTTTACTCTCTGAAATGGTTGCATTATAATGCACACATAGCGGGTGACTCCGTTAAAGTTACTATTACAGTTTCTTGAAATTTGTCTAAGGTATGAATAGCCTAAGTGTTTGAAATTGGCTTTATTAACATCGTGGACTGTGGCGCGTCGCGCACGACTACGAATGTCTGTGACATTGTATGTACGGTATTTCGTCATAGCATCTTGTTCCTTTAAAGCCCCCAAAATTTCACAGTGTAAGAGGACGTCTCGGTAGCTTAAGTGGTTAAAGCACTCGGCCGGATATCGAGGGATCCGGGTTCGAATCCTGGTTAAGGCGAATGATTTTTACTCTCTGAAATGGTTGCATTATAATGCACACATAGCGGGTGACTCCGTTAAAGTTACTATTACAGTTTCTTGAAATTTGTCTAAGGTATGAATAGCCTAAGTGTTTGAAATTGGCTTTATTAACATCGTGGACTGTGGCGCGTCGCGCACGACTACGAATGTCTGTGACATTGTATGTACGGTATTTCGTCATAGCATCTTGTTCCTTTAAAGCCCCCAAAATTTCACAGTGTAAGAGGACGTCTCGGTAGCTTAAGTGGTTAAAGCACTCGGCCGGATATCGAGGGATCCGGGTTCGAATCCTGGTTAAGGCGAATGATTTTTACTCTCTGAAATGGTTGCATTATAATGCACACATAGCGGGTGACTCCGTTAAAGTTACTATTACAGTTTCTTGAAATTAGTTTCTTTTAAAAAAGTGATGCAAAAAAAAGAGCGTTCTATAAAAAAACGAAATGATTCTCTTTAAAATTTAATCTAAAAAATATAATGGTAGCCATTGTATTTCTAATTTTCGATTCACCGAAAAATATGCGCTTTAAAAGTCACCTTTAATATTTAAATAAGCAATTTTCGTCGATTGAATATTATACGATACGCTCGGGTGCGTTGCGTGTGTGGCCATATGCCGCCATTGATCATTGTACACTATTGCAAGTGACATAATAGATAGATATTGGATGCGACACTTTAACTATCACCTTTAATGGTAGATAATTAATTGAAATCTTAGGTATTTGTGAAACGTATTGTGCATTCTGGATGCGAAAATAGAAATATATGTGTAAAAATTACTAGTTGCGTGTATAAGCAATTAGTTTGAGAGAGAACGTTTCGGAAATAATGTCACAAATAACACTAATTATATTATATTGAGTAAAGCCTCTTCAGATTAATTTCAATGTAAGAAAGCCAATACAGGCGGGAATTTAAGAGAATGGTAGGAATTTTGACGGAGTCAGTGATAAAGTGTTTGTATATTAAGAAATATTTAACTCTATGGTCCTCGGTTCTTATCGAGCAAATCTCTTTCCAGTTGTCGTATAGGCATTGCTTTCAAGATGATAAACCGAGATAATATCTTCTAAGAAGATGTGATGTTATGATAAAATGACAAGATTATCGAAATGATTAGAGGTTGGTAAATTTCACGAGTAGAGTGGAAGGATGTCTCTTCGGCGATTGTTTTGAGATTGCATTATTTAACCAAGCGTACAACGACAGAAGAGTAGGTTTATAATAATAATAAGGAGATGAAGAGTGGAACGGATATAGATAGAAGATATCTTTTTTCACACGAACGATAGGAGAACAGAATAACCGACCACACAAAGGGGAAACGGGTTTTTTTGTCGAGAGAACCCTAGCGTGTTGCCCCCCACTTTCCGTCCCCTGTGATTACTTCTAGGGTGCCATGAATGAATGAAAACCCAGGACGTTTCCCAAAAGGGTAAATCCTGATACAAATATTACACCTTAGGTTCTTGCAATTTTGATTTCGGGGAAATTTAATATTCCGGTGGACGTCATTTTTCTTCGCTTCATTAAGGCGTTTTACAAAGTACTACCTAGTAAACTACTCACACAAACCTAAAAAAGTATTGCATTGCTGACATATTCAGGACTGGATTATACACCTAAAGATTGGTCGCGCAGTAAGTGGGGACTTGGATATCATTAATTCATGTGTGATCGAAATCACTTCAGACATTCACCGATTAAGTGTTATCGGACCTCTTCAATTCCTCCTTTACGTTAATGGCATTAACTCCGTGAAGTAAATTAGAAGCACGTTTCTATTCCTTCGAAGCTGTGGCGGAATGAGATCTCACCGTTTCGTATGAGAATTTACTCCTCGGGGAAGAACAGTCCATTCAGATGATGATAATGCCCTACACGCAGCTCCGACATTTATCATTTAGAGATAAACTTAAAAGAGTTCGGAGTGATAAATGTTAAGAATAAGAGTTGATCCCTTCCGTATGGGGTTCCGTTTAGGAACTGAAAGTTGGTTAACAGATGACATCGCAGACAGTGAAATATTTCCCAAGTCCTTCATAGTTTATAGTAACGACAGAAAGAATAGAGCCGGAGGAGGAGTGTTTATTGCGGTTAAGAACTCTAACGTCAGTAGAGTCGAGTTATTTCCTGATAGCTGTATAGAAAGTGTATGGTGCTCAGTGAAAACACCCAGATCGAAAAGAATATATATCTGTGCGTGTTATAGAAGACCTCACGTTAGCATTAACTCAACACCAGACCTAGAAAAACAGATACAAAGCTTTACATCCCACAACAGTGAGCATAGCCTAATTATCGGAGGCAATTTTAATATTCCCACAATAGATTGGGATTCGTACAGTTTTATAAATGGAGGTAAATACAAGGATCTATGCGAGTCCTTCTTATTTGCGTTCACCTCGAATTCCCTACATCAATTAGTCACTTCACCAACAAGGGGAAAGAACATTCTTGATCTGTTAGCCACAAATATACACGAAAAGGTCTTAAATATAGAAGTTGTTGACGGAATCGGTGATTACAGGGCTGTAAACGCTAAATTTTCTCTAAGCGTAGATAAAGTTAACAAACCTAAGAAAAAGGTTTATTTGTTCAATAAAGCTGACTATGATGGCTTAAAATGTTAATAAAACGTTATTTTTTTATATTTGACGAATTAAGCAAAACTAGTAGTGTCGAGGATACTTGGAATAATTTTCTTACGATAACACGTTCAGCAATTTAGAGGCTTATACCTAGTAAATATATATATAAAAGAATATTGAACCCCGATGTTACAACTCTGAAGTATGGAAATCTCTTAGGCGGCAAAGGGTGTGCCATGCCAGAATGAAAAACGCAGTTAAAGATTCCTCCCCTGATAAATTCAACGAAACCATACATAAATGTTACATGATAAACCATACATGATAAATGTTAATAATAGGAGTTAATCCCTTCCGAATGCCTGCTACATTAGGCATAACGAAAAAGCAAGTTTAGGCTCGATTAAGTACTAGGGCTTTAACCTCACTCACGACTGCTCCTGTTTGAAACGCATACAGAGAATAGATGGACAACATAACAAGTAATTAAATTTTTAAAACCCCCTAATTAGAATAAGTCACGTTAGAAACTACCACACCTACAAACTCTCAAAGTCGCCAGACGCACCAATCACTTGAATCCACCGATACACCTTCCTTGATAACATTTGTCACACACACCTCCTCCCTTATGATATTACATGGTAGCATGCGAAAAAAGAGAATTTATTCCATAGCGCCCTTATGTCAATCGCCCTTGATTACATAACCGACTGTCAATGGAGCAACCAGCTCACTACAGTTGTTATATCGAGGAGCACATCACCCTCGCAATAATGCGCATCGACTCAGCATCAATCTAGTGTAATAATCCACAGTATAACAATCTGGCATTAGTTACTAGTTATGGGCAATCAATTTGTTGGCAACATTTTCCTCCAGGGTTTTAAAAACGAATGTAGGAACTATTTCAATTCTTTCCTCAAAACCTGGTCAAATATGTGGACAGGCTGTTTACGACCCAAGTAAAAGTGACTTCCGTTAATATACAGAGAAACTCAATAAAAAACGCAATGCAATTTAATTCTTCCTCGAAGTTCAACAGCACAATATGTTTCAACTTATACACACTGTTTTATTAATAAACGGCGAGAAAGTCGAATTTGAAGTTATTAGAAAAAGACGCATGCCGAAAACGACATTTAGGCTTAGTCACTTAGCCACTCGATCAATACAATATAGCAGCCTTAAATTGTTTAATAAACCACATGCTTACTGTTTCTCTCACAAAACCAGAATAAGATAAATAATCAAAATACGCAGTCATAGTAAATGGATACGATCCTAAAATGATAGACCAACTCTTCACCAAACATAAGAAAACACTTTCATTTAAATGCACCACACCCACACAAGTGAACGAAACAGTCAAATACGTTCTTTTCGCGTTCATTTCAACCCGAAAATACAAAAGGCCTCCAAATAATATTAAAAAATAGACACTAACATCGATTTCTGGCAGACGAAAAACGAAACTTCATAGGTCTTCCAAAGGACGAAGCGGCCTCAAAACGAATCCGGGATCTCTGACGTGAACTGCAGCACATGTCGCACATCTATATATATATATATATATATATATATATATATATATATATATATATATATATATATATATATATATATATATATATATATATATATATATATATCTCCCATCTCCCTCCCATGGACTACAACCTTGTCGTGGTGGAAGGGCTTGTGTGTTCCGATGACCCCTAGAGCTGTGCTGGCGGGAGTAATAAAAATTACTCCTGGAAGGGTCACCCATGCCAGATAGATCGAAGGTTAGGAGCCAGACGAAAGGTAGTCCACGCAGCGTCTGTTCCTCAGTGAGGCGGCTGCAATGGCGTCTGACCCCAGTGGGGCGGCCATTAGGTGATGGTTTCACGTTAAAACACTATTAAGGAAGGCAAAGGGAAACCACCTCAATTATCATTCCCAAGAAAATATGATGGACGCAAAACAGAAATTGAGTCCTGGCAACTGCGGGGCTCGGCCCGAGGGGCGGTGTGTCGTGCCCAGCAGCGGGGGAGGCAAGGCTTCCGCGGTCGTCATTCCACGAAATCCTTGCGGGGGAGAAATAACAGCAGCAAGATAGAAGAGGCAGAAAAAGACGAAAGTAGTTAGAATAGGAACATGGAACGTCAGGACAATGTTGAGGACAGGAAAATTAGAAAATGTTAAGCGAGAGATGGAAAGAGGTAATATAGATGTTTTAGGTCTCTGCGAGGTGAGATGGAAGGATAGCGGGGATTACTGGAGTTACAATTATAGAGTGATATACAGTGGCGGGGACGAGAGCCAACGAGGGGTTGCCGTAATTTTAAATAAAGGGGTAGGAAGAAGCGTAGTCAACATACAGCAAGCAACTGATAGAATTTTACTCGTAGAGATTAAAGCAGAGCTGACGAACTTGGTCATTGTTCAAGTATACATGCCACCGAGCAACCACAAGGAGGAAGAAGTCGATAGGATGTACGATGAGTTAGAGGATATCATCGCGAGTGTTCCTGCCGGGAAACATTTGATTGTGATGGGGGATTGGAATGCGACGGTAGGCGAAGGAAGAGATGGGGGTGAGGTGGGGGACTATGGGTTAGGCACGAGGAATGAACGCGGGGAGAAAGCAATTGAATTCTGCAGGAGACAGGGGTTAGTCATCACCAAAACATGGTTTAGACACCACAAAAGGCGTAGGTATACATGGAAAATGCCAGGTGACTCAGAAAGGTATCAGTTAGATTATATTATGGTTAGGCACAGGTTTAGGAACAGTGTGATGAATTCGCACAGTTTCCCAGGAGCGGATGCGGACTTTGACCACAATTTAGTTGTTATGAAATGTAACGTTCGCTTCAAGAAGATAAGGCAAGGGCGGCGGGTTCGGAAATGGAATTTAGAAGCATTAAATGGATTAATGAGGAAGGAGTATGAGCAGGCTGTAGAGAAAATAATGGATGACGGTAAAGAACTAAGTACTATCGACGAAAAATGGGAATTTTCAAGAAAGGAATATTGAAAGCTGCTAAAGACACTATAGGAACCGTTAACGGGAAAAGGATAAGGAAACCATGGGTAACGGATGAGATGATTGCAAAGATGGATGAGAGGAGAAGTTGGAAAAATGTAAACACAGAGTTAGGCAAAATGAAGTACAAAGAGTAAAAGAATAAGTTGAGAAGGGCCCCAAATAAAGCCAAAGAAGAATGGTGGAACACACAATGCGAGGATATGGAAAGTTTACAGAAGAAGGGTGAAATTGGTGCTCTATACAGCAAGGTTAAGTTATTATCGGGAAGTAAGAAGGCAAGATCTGTGCTAACAGTTAAAGATAAGTGGGGTAAGATCATAGTTGAACCAGGAGAAATCCAAGAGAGATGGAAGGAATATATAGAAACACTGTATGGTAAAGAACTTAGGCCGACAAGGTTAGACATAGAAAAGGAACATGACGTAGAAGAAGATAGCTTAGGTCCAGGCATACTCGACGATGAAATAGAAAGGGCATTAAAGGAGATAAAAGCAAATAAGGCTGTGGGGGTGGACAACATTCCTGTAGAAATGTTGAAATGGTTAGGAAAAGGTGGGAAGAGGGCCATATATGGACTGATTCGTAGTATCTATGAGGAAGGAATCTGGCCGGAAGATTTTGTGAGATCGGTGTTAGTTCCTATTCCAAAAAAGGCAAAGTCTACGTCATGTGAGGATTACAGAACAATAAGTTTGATATCCCATGCAGCTAAAGTTATTCTCAGGATCATCAACAAAAGGATAGAGAGTAAGGCAAATGATTACTTAGGGGAGGATCAGTTTGGGTTTAGGAAAGGAAGAGGTACGCGTGACGCCATTGCAGTAATGAGATCACTAATCGAGAGGAATATAGAATACAATCAGGACGTTTTTGCCTGTTATGTAGATTTCGAAAAAGCGTTTGATAGAGTGAATTGGGAAAAATTAATGCGTGTATTGCAGAAAATAGGAATAGTTTGGAGGGAAAGGAGACTGATCCGCAACCTGTACATGTCTCAGACTGCTCAGGTGCGAGTGGGGAACGGAGAGTCCGGATGGGCAGTGTTAGGAAGAGGTGTAAGGCAGGGTTGCCCATTGTCACCGGTACTGTTCAACGTATATGTAGAGGAAATGATTAAAGAGGCATGGGAAGAATTGGAGGTAGGAATGAAAGTCGGAGGGGAATTTGTAAAATCGGTTAGGTTTGCTGATGACCAAGCATTGGTTGCTCAGTCAGCCAAAGGGTTGCAAGCATTGCTGAGTGAATTGGAGGTTCATTGCGATATATATGGGATGAGAATCAATATTAATAAAACAAAGGTTATGCGGTTTTCCAGAAAGTAAAAGGCTAAGCTAAATATTAAAATAGGCGGGGAAAAAATAGAGCAGGTAGAACAGTTTACATATCTCGGAAGTGTTTTGGACCAATACCGTCAAAGTGGTAGGGACGTAAGGAGAAGAATTGCGCTAGGCAAGGAGGCTTTCTCAAGAAGGAGGGAGTTGATGACGGGGACGTTGAGTAGAGATGTTAAGACAAGACTCGTAAAAACTCTGATATGGAGCGTAGCTATGTATGGTGCGGAAACGTGGTCACTGAAGCAGGAGGATAGACGTAGATTGGAGGCTTTTGAAATGTGGGTGTGGAGAAGAATGGAGAAGGTGAAATGGACCGAAAGGAAAACAAATGAGGAAGTACTGGAAATGGTGGGTGAGGAGAGGGGTTTGTTGAGAGAAATCCTATGGAGGCACGAAAAATGGATGGAAGGCCTATTGAGCGGTAGTGGAATGTTGAAGAAGGTAATAGAGGGGAGAATGTTGGGCAAGCGAGGTAAGGGTAGGAACAGGATAGGAATGTTGGACGGGATGAAGGGAGGAAAAAAGTACACAGAGATGAAGAGGGACCTGATGTAGTTTAGGTTGCTGGATTGGGTTTTGTTTGGAGTTACAAAATATGTATGAGATAGTTGTGTCCATCCAAAAACCTACCTACACGGTAGATTACCTAATAATATATATATATATATATATGTGTGTGTGTGTGTGTGTGTGTGTGTGTGTATGTATGTATGTATATTGGATAGACAACACGTAATGTGAATACTAGGTTCATGAACACTTGGTTGAACATAAGAACGGCCATGACAACTCGGATGTCGCAGTAGACATTTGCGAAACTTTCCATCAAATTACTCTTATTATCGAAGATTAATCGAAGAATAGGCACACGCAATACACATGTACACGAATATTTCTTATACGGAAGAAATATTTTTGTGAGAAATGTCCAAGAGGGGGAGAGTAGGGCAGAGAAGGAAGCTTAAATCTGGCCTTCCATGGCAGAGGTCAATGCGACGTCTTTGAGAATAATCCATGTATGCACCGAAAACATTTTCACAAAAATATTGGAAGTCAATGTATAAATGTCTAAACTTACCATTTTTCCTATCCGCAGGATTCTCCGAAGTGCCATTCCCTAGTAATCCTTATTTCAGTCCTGCACTTCCATACATTCTCCTATCTCAAATCCGTAAGAGGAATCCTTAACCACACACACCGATCGCATCACTGAAAAGCATTAAAAAACAAATTAGCTAAAATTCGAAACACTAAGAGGGTACATGAAAAAGTTTCCATTTTCAATTTCATATACGCATTCAAAATAATGCCCAACCCCTCATAATTACGACATTGAACGTTAAACCCCATTGTTTTTTTGCAAAAGGAAAGTTTATTCAGTTATATTTTCGATAGAAATACTTGCAATTCATTAAGCATCTGAAAGTGAAAATATATAATGTATCGTTTGACCCAACAGATGTTATGCAAAGTGAAGCCATAAGTGTTCGGAACATGGAATTCATCGTCACCAAAAATGCAATTTCCCCCCAGCCCGAGTCGGAGAGAGCCTCTTAGTAAAATAGGGCGAAATGCACCGGAGGACTCTTAGCACCTAGTGACCTTGAACCCTTTTACTTGGACCGCGTTGGCTCACATTCACCGCTGTCCGGGCGTCTTTCCTTATTGGAGTAGGGTTGTTGCGGTACCGGGTTTTCCTCTCCGCCCATGCTTCCCAATTCTCTGGAAATTCTACCGCCGCCATGTCACCTAATTACCACAACGACGCGAATTACCTCATCTGCAAATAACTACTGCAATTAGAACGCATGTTTGATGTCTACTACACAGGAATTTAATTTCACTATGCCGTCCATTGGTCTTTCATTTCACCCTGCCTAAATTATTTCACGTCCTCATTTTGTCATTCAAAGTCGATCGGCTGCTTCCTCGGACTGTTTATCTCTGCATTATAATGTACTGTATTAATATGTTGTAACCCCTGGGATTTGCTATTTCTTGTTTGTGTAACTTATGCAACAGGTGTTCCAAGCTATTTACCAAAAGTATATGTTTTCCTTTTGCTGCATTTTTCGTGAGACGTGGGCCAAGTTCGGCTAAGTTCAGGAGAAAATACAAAAGAGTCATTAAAGTCATGACTTTCAAATAAACTTTATAATATGGACATTTTGAACTAACCTCTGATAGATATTTGAAATAATTAAATCATTCACTTAATAATGAAACCTGAAAAGTTGTTTATTATGAGGATTCACATGATTCAACCTTTGAAAATTTTAATCGCAGACTTTGTAATTCCCTTTATTAGAATTAAAATTTCCAACAGAAAAAAATCCAAAAAAACCATGGATATATGATGAGATAATAGGGCAGTCGAGAAGAAAAGTCATCTCTTTGCTGTCCGATTCGTTGTCCAGTTATCCGATTCATATGACATCCACCAGAATTAACATAAAGCGAAGTATCGAACAAACCCGCCGGATGATTTTGATGGGGATTTATGACGGTAAAGTTTCATCTTTGAACAAGCACCAATGTTTCAACATTCTTTTTTAGTCAAGATTTTTAACCTTATTTCACAGCACGCGGAGAAGGGCAACTAGGCCCCTGGTCGTTCGTTTTAATGATTTTTCCCACGAACTCAATTTTACCTTTCCTCAAGTGTGCCCCGTTTCCTACGCCAAACATCCTCCTTGGCTAACACCAAAGCCGGATATTAATTCAGAGCCTCATGCGCACTGTAAAGCGATCACGACCGAGTCTGAATACCAAGGGCTCTCTAATGCCTTCCTCAGATCGCACCCCCACCTCGTCCCGGTCTACACCGATGGGTCGAAGGCGGAGTCCGCCTGTGGCTATGCGGTCGTGTCCCGCTATCATGGAGTCGTGAGGGAAAAACTGAACACGCTTTGCAGACAGGTCAGGGGTAATGGGAAAATGTCCAACTTACAAACCATTACGGGAAATGAATTTTCAAGATGCAAATTTTGCCTGTACTTGGACAGGATACTAGGCTTTATTATCAAAACTACTAGAAAGTAATTACAACCAAAGAGTTTATGAAAGAGTGCTTCTTTAATTTCCCCGCTGAACCCACAATAAGCGGATAGCTGGTCAATCTATTTGGATGGAGTTCTGTAAAAACAAGACTTTCATGGAAACATCAAGCGTCATCTTTTGGGTTGTGACATAAATAATCAACAAAAATAATAGAATTGTATGAAATGAGGGACAATCATGCGGTGGTAGTTACTATTCATCGTACCTGATATCGCTCTCAAGTATCCACTGGGGTGATATTATATTTTGACTTTGGCACACATTTTTCACAACACGTAGTATGATGACAGGTAATAAGATTCGCTGTTTCACTTCACAGGTTGGGATGCTATTATTGACTCTCGATTCACCCTGGAAGCAGAATCGATCATTAAACCACCCAAAGAGCACGAAACTTCACACATGTCAGAACACATGGGGGCAACTGAGGGAATCAATCTCTACCCTGAGACCCATCTCAATCGTAACTATATATATCGATGAGAATTTCACCAACTAATATAATTCACATGTGAACGGGACGAATGCGGTAGGGGACTTGGTCCCAACTCGGAGTCGAGCGTCATCTTAAATTGGATATTTGTCCTCCTTCGTGAAATATATCCTGGAAGGGGGTCCTCTTTGTCCTTCACCCTCACTCGTTACCACGTGCGATTCTTGACTCTCTCTAGGCTTTCTCTGGCTGGAGAACGAGCATATCGCCGACGCATCAAAACCCAACTACTCGCCTTCCGCCTAAACCCCACACTCCTGTTGCCCTCCATCGGCTACTTTCCCCCGCTTAAAGCCCGCTACGTTCGACCGGCACTGCCCCTTAGGTAAATAAACTGTTCACTGGTTAAATTGGAAGGCATAACCAAACCAATAGGAGTCTCACTCCAACAGACCGTGGACACTGCTCGTTAGTCAGTGAATTTGTCACGACCTGGGCCACAGATAAAATACGTTCAGTTGATAGATTATGAATGGAATTCATTCATGTGGAGAAATCAAATGCGCTTACTTGGTTTCCCGTGTTCATTTGATCAACTAAATTCCGGGTTTGCTCTCTTCGGGACAATCTCATTAGCGGATTACATGAACCGAATAAGCTCAGGTCGTGGGCGATAAACTGTAGTTTGGAGACAATGCTACTTATCTATTTTTCCGGCAATAAAATATTCACTTCAGTAAATGCTCCAGTGTGAATTCCTTATACAAAAATAAAAGTTACATGTGAGACTACACATTCAGACATGATTTCGAAGGTTCAATCCCGTTAAAGATTCAGTTTCATCACGACGCTCATTGAGATGTGCAAGCAGGTTTCGTCATGTTATTGTGACACTTCCGTAACTTTTAATGTGTTTGAATGATAAATTCCGAAGAGTTATTTTTTTGAGTTTTCTCGAAATTAAATTAACAATTAACTGTTACTGGAAATGTGGCCTCCATTTTACATTCCTGCACGCAGACAATATGCTGTTTTATGATAAACTTTATAATGAAAAATTATAACACTGTAAAGTGGCCATTTTGGCGTTCATCATCTGTTAATGATTCTTAGACACTTCGATCTTCATACATGTTACCCTCGGGTAGGAATGGATGGGGAGTTCGAAAGGGAGTGAATTTCAAGCAAAAGTGTCGACCTCCATCATATCGGTGATGTTATTAAGACACGCCGGTATAGTTAAATTAAATGTGAAAAGTAAAAACCACTTTTCTCTCTTAGTTTTTTTGTTCCGACATGTGCATTAAATGTTTTTAATATTTCTAAAGTGACTTCGGTTTCTTTCTATTATGATTATTTCTGATTGTTCGGGGAAAGAATGAGTATCTATCTATCTTTTCTGGAATATATCTCCCTTATTTCATATTTGTGGTCTGATCGACCTAAGTCGGGTGGGTTCATTATAATTTCTTTTGTGGCATCGCTAAACTAGTTGGTTCAGAACCTTTCTAGAAGTCTAGGCCTTGCTTGTTCTCTTCTTATTTCATATGGACCCCAGCCTAAATCCCATAAGAGACCTGTCACACTTGTGACCTTATTAAAAGCTTTTTTAACAAATCTGGCGGATTTTCTCTGGACCTTATCTAATTCTTTTTGCCAAATTTTCTCTTAAAGATCTGAAATACTTGCGGCATATTACAAATGAGATCTAACTAGAGCAAAATAACACCTCTCCTTAACTTTCTCATCACATTTCCCCACCACACATTTAATGAAGCCCAGTTTCTTTAAAGCGGTTAAAAAAATAACAGCTGCAGGATAGAAGACGCGAAAGAAGGATGTTTTAGGTCTATGCGAGGTGAGATGGAAGGATAGTGAGGATTACTGGGGTGATGATTATAGAATAATGTATAGCGGCGGGGACGAGAGCCAACAAGGGGTTGCCATAATATTAAATAAAGGGATAGGAAGAAGCGTAGTCAACATACAGCAAGTAACGGATAGAATATAAGTAGTAGAGATTAAAGCAGAACCGACGAACTTGGTCATTGTTTGGGTGTACATTCCACTGAGTAAAACTAATGAATATGGGGAGAAAGCAATTAAGTTCTACAGGAGATGGGGGTTAGTCAGGTGACTCAGAAAGGTATCAGTTAGATTATATTCTGGTTAGGCACAGGTTAAGAAACAGTGTGATAAATTCGTAGTTTCCCAAAATCGGATGCGGACTCTGACCATAATTTAGTTGGTATGAAATGTAGCATCCATTTTAAAAAGATAAAGCAGGGGAGGTGGGTTAGGAAATGGAATGTCGAAGCATCAAATGGATTAACAAGGAAGGAATATCAGCAGGTTGTAGAGACAATGATGGATGACGGTAAAGAGCTGAGTACTATCGAAGAAAAATGGTAATGTATCAAGAAAGTGATATCGAAAGCCGCAAAAGAAACTATAGGAACCGTTAATGGGAAAAGGATAAGGAAACCATGGGTTACGCATAAGATGATTGCGAAGATGGATGAGAGAAGAAGATTGAAGAATGTAAACACTGAGTTAGGCAAAATGAAGTACAAAGAGTTAAACAATAAATTTAGATGGGCCACAAATAAAGCAAAAGGAAAATGGTGGAAAACGCAATGTGAGGATATGGAAAGTTTACAGAAGAAGGGTGAAATTAGTGCTCTATACAGCAAGTTTAAGTTATTATCGGGAGGTAAGAAGGCAAGATCTGTCCTAACAGTTAAAGATAAGTGGGGTAAAATAATAGTTGACACAGAAAAGACCCAAGAGAGATGGAAGGAATATATAGAAACACGTCATCATTCAATTTGATGGCATAGCACTATTCCAACAACGGTTCATGGTGGATTGTAGCAAGGTCACATTACAGAGATATCACAGATGAACGATTCACACTCTGCAAAGGTTGGGAGGCAACTGCCTCCAGTCTTTCCTTTGACTCCCCTCCCTTGCACCCAGCCAGAGAAACTGCCGCCTGTCCAGCCTTCTACCTTCGGGAAAAAATAAGTCTTACTACTTTTGGGACAGACCTTGTATGGTAAAAATTCAAAAATAACAAGATATAGCTATCCTTACATGTGCGACAGCTTGATATGTTTTACTGAAGAAAGAATGTTTAATACTACAAATATACATAAATAAAACTCACTCAGAGATTTTATGACATAGTATATGTACCTGTTGGGCGCAAATGTGCATCTTATTGATAATTGAAATGAAGTTGAAATTGTATGTACTTTTGTCTAGAAAAGGCTTTCCCTGGTTTACTTTTATGTATTTAGATGATTTGGAACTTTAATACATATATTAGGATTACCATTTGCTTTAGGATTAGCATTTAAAATTCATTCACTTATTCATTTCTTCCTTACATTCAGTAACTCATACCTCTAATGGAGTACCTACCTTAGAACTTAGGTTGTTCCAAGTATATGCAGCAAAGGGTAGAGAAAGGAGTAGACAGAAATAGAATTTCAAGAAATGATAACAGCACAGAGATAGCCATTGAGACGTGAAGAAGACAGAATAAATGAATCCAGGATATACTGAGAGAGCAAATGATGCTGAATGTGGTAATAGCAGGGAGAATCCAGGGACCAGGAAAAAAGAGTAGACATTTTGGATTAAGTAGAACAAGGATGAAAGTACACAAAGGACAAATAAGACTTTTGACTAATAATGTGTAGTATCGGGTTTAAGGTAATTTTGTGAAATGTTGGGGTTAAAAATGCAGTAGAGTAAATTTCCAGGGTTTATAAAAAACCTATCATAGGCTGCTAGGATACTGCTACTAATGACATCAAAATTTAAGATATTTTAAAAATAAAATTTCTCTTGCCTGTATTATGCCATTCTTTACTGTTTGCTTTCCCTACTAATGAACTAATTTACAAGTTTTTCCAATCATTAGAATAGGTTCACGGTTTCACCTATCCAGGAATTGGTTTACATGAAAATTAGCAATGTAGTTGGGATTTCAAAAGGAGGATTGAATCAGATTAAGAAACCTTTCCAAAAATAGAGAGATTATGAAAAAGACTTTGAGTGAAAATATAAATGGATAAATTGTGAAAACTGTGATATGGAGTACAGCTTTTTCAACTTGGAAACCTAAGTCACTGAGGCAAGGGAATACAAAAGGATTAGAGACTTTTTAAAAGTGAGAAAAATAAAAAAAACCAGTAGGAATGATAAAAAAAACAAATAAAGAGAAACTATCAATAAAATCTCAGTCAAGAGTGTGAGTCAAGTCAACTGAGGCAAGAATACAGATAGACAATGGACTTTTGAAGACTGTGATAGAGAGGAGATTGCTGGGCTAGCAATGTAGAGGGAGGAAAGGAATAGGCGTGTTGAATGTAGTGAGTAGATTTGCTTGTTGTAGTGCAGGATTAAGCAATGTTTAGGGGGGATTAAAAGTTGTGCAGTGGTTAGCAGCCTCAGTATTCATCTAAAACCTACCACACTTAACAGAACCGAGTTATTTTTATTACAGCTGCAGTCTCACGGCTTAGGGTAGATTTTGGATGAACTTTTTAGCTACACACTCCCATACCCCTAAGCCATAACTAATACGGCTCAAATATCTTTAAACCCCATATACATGTAACAATTACTCATAATTTAGCTCTGCCTAATTTTTACCTAATTTCATCCATAATTCTTAATGTTAACTCTCACTATCTTGTTTTCACATGATTCCTCATTTTACTTTCTCAAGCATCCCACTGCCTCTCAGTATCTCCCAAAGCTACCTTTCCTGCCTTCTTTGTATTAACCCCAACAGCCATAACTCTTCCATTTCCATGCTTCAGTCTTCATCGTTCTTACTCCTCCTGCTTACGGGGCAGTATATGAGTTAATCATGCTATTCCTTAACCTATGCTTAGTTGTCACATTGATAAATCCCTGTATGTTCCAGCATATCCATGGACAAATACATCTAAGGTGGTGTTTAAATCATGTGTTAGTCATATTGACCTAATTACTCAGCAAATATGCACACTTTTCACCCTGTGGTAATATCTTTTCCCTAAACTGTTCTCTTCCTGCTCACTCCAATCTCTACCATTACCTACCATGGCATACTAATCTCATATCATTTTCATGTGTTTTCATCCGGATACACCTGAAATTATTCAGTACAAATGATTGTATCTACTTTTTCCGCCCTGTGCCTGCTCATTGGTATTTAGACCAACAAAACCACTACATGATTGGATTTGCTTTTACTTCCACTAATAATACCCCGCACTTCAACTGTGCCTCATTCATTACCCTTCTCCTCAGTTTCCTAGTCATTAAAGTTGCTACAGTTTGTTGACACTCTGCCAGTTCATTATTCATTATTTTGTAAACAATGTAACACATTGCATCGGTGTGACATAGCTCTAGTTCTATCCTCCACCTCTTCCTTGATTTTTATCTGTTTCCCAGTCCTCGGCACAACTCTCAGTCTTCAAGTCCCATTACCAAGGTGCCATTTCTCTTTTGTGGCTCATTTTCTGCTGTCAACCACTCTGCTGTTCGAGGATTACATGCAAAGAGAACCACATCAAGTCACATGGTTCAAGTGTATGAGTGGTTATCATTTGTGATGGGCCTCTCATGAGAAATTGAAAGAAAAAATCATTGTGTATTCATAAGCTTTCGTATCTTCATATATGTAGACCCAATGATTAATCATTAATGGTGACTCTAATGACCACTGATTAAATCTCATAAAGAAGCTATACTTCTCCCTTAAAAAACTATTCATTGAGCGATTAAATCCTATAATTTAAGTCATAATAATTTAAAATCGAATTGTCCAATGGGAAATTTATCAGGGAAAAATAAAAGTTAACTCATTAACATAGGCTTTAAGCGCCTTTATTTCATAAAAAAATATTTTGAATTCTGTTTGTACACTTCAAGAGTATTATTGGAATATGGACAATAACCTGCTTTTATTATCCAGAAGAATCATAACATTAACATAAAATACAGAAAAAACTTTAAAATTTAGCAAACAGGAAGGCTAACCTATCACCCATGTGAATTTATAAGCAGTTACCACATTTTAGGGCTAAAATATTAGCTTTCAAGATAAGACTTTACAATAATTTTCACAATGCTATATGTATTAGGGTATTTTAACATTCACTCTGCCTTTGCAGCTCATCAATTACATTTCCAGGTTTCATAGATGTGGGCGATAATCAATGTACTGAGGAATTTATGAGCAACTTTCTTTCAAACCATTCTAAACAGTTTTCATTTATTCGACTAAATCCCAATAAGTAACCCAAGGCCTTCATGCTTAACCTTTCTACTAGCAAAGATGAGGTATGATGCATGAAGCCACACTGACCTATATATAATATAGATGATTGCAAAGATGGAAAAATGTAAACACATAGTTAGGCAAAATGAAGTACAAAGAGTTAAACAATAAATTGAGAATGGCCACAAATAAAGCAAAAGAAGAATGGTGCAAAACGCAATGCGAGGATATGGAAAGTTTACACAGAAGAAGGATGACATTGGTGCACTATACAGCAAGGTTAAGTTATTATTGGGAAGTAAGAAGGCAAGATCTGTGCTAACTGTTAAAGTTAATTGAACCAGAAAAAATCCAAGAGAAATGGAAGGAATATATAGAAACACTGTATAGGAGAGAACTTAGTCCGACAAGGATAGACATGGAAAAAGAGCATGGCATAGAAGAAGATAGCTTAGGTCCAAGCATACTCGACGATGAAATAGAAAGGGCATTAAAGGAGATGAAAGCAAATAAGGCAGTGGGGGTGGACAATATTCCGGTAGAACTGTTGAAATGGTTAGGAAAAGGTGGGAAGAAGGCCTTATATGGACTGATTCGTAGTATCTATGAAGAAGGAATCTGGCCGGAAGATTTTGTGAGATCGGTGTTAGTTCCTATTCCAAAAAAGGCAAAGTCTATATCATGTGAGGATTACAGAACAATAAGTTTGATATCCCACGCGGCTAAAGTTATTCTCAGGATCATCAACAAAAGGATAGTGAGTAAGGCAAATGATTACTTAGGGGATGATCAGTTTGGGTTTAGGAAGGGAAGAGGTACGCGTGATGCCATTACAGTAATGAGATCACTAATTGAGAGGAATATAGAATACAACCTGGACGTTTTTGCCTGTTTCATAGATTTCGAAAAAGCGTTTGATAGAGTGAATTGGGACAAACTAAGGCACGTATTGCAGAAAATAGGAATAGATTGGAGGGACAGGAGACTGATCCGCAACCTGTACATGTCTCGGGTGCGAGTGGGGAACGGAGAGTTCGGATGGAAGAATTGCGCTAGGCAAGGAAGAGGGAGTTGATGACGGGGACGTTGAGTAGGGAGGTTAGGACAAGACTCGTAAAAACTTCGATATAGAGCGTAGCTATGTACGGCGCGGAAACGTGGTCACTGAAGCAGGAGGATAGACGTAGATTGGAGGCTTTTGAAATGTGGGTGTGGAGAAGAATGGAGAAGGTGAAATGGACCGAAAGGAAAACAAATGAGAAAGTGCTGGAGATGGTGGGTGAGGAGAGGGGTTTTGTTGAGAGAAATACTATGGAGGCAGGATAAATGGATGAAGGGCGTATTGAGCGGTAGTGGGATGTTGAAGAAGGTAATAGAGGGGAGAATGTTGGGAAGCGAGGTACGGGCAGGAACAGGATAGGGATGTTGGACGGGATGAAGGAAGGAAGGAAGTACACAGAAATGAATTGGGACCTGATGTAGGTTAGGTTGCTGGATTGGGTTTTATTTGGAATTACAAAATGTTTATTTGATAGTTGTGTCCATCCAAAAACCTACCGTAACCGGTAGATTACCTTATAATAATAATAATAATATATATATACATATATATGTATGTATGTATATTTATACCAATGTCAGGACAATGTTGAAGACAGGCAAATTAGAGAATATTAAGCCAGAGATGGAAAGAGGTAATTTTGATGTTTTAGGTTTATGCGAGATGAGATGGAAGGATAGCGGGGATTACTGGAGTGATAATTATAGAATAATATACAGCGGAGGGGACGAGAACCAACGAGGGGTTGAATTTGTTGAAATTATATTGATTCTGCGGTAATGCTGTCAATGTCACGGCCTTCATGGATTTCATATCCCTCAATGCCCTGTTCTATCTCGCTTCAAAGAAAGCCTGGACATAAGGTATAGTATACTCAGATACGTCATATCCTCTCTCTGTGTTTTAACTTTACCTGCCTAATGTTTCCACCATTTATTTCTTCTACATATAACTTGCACCTCCCTTGGATCTTTGCTCGTTCTACCAATATTTTACCCGAACATTCGCTGAGGGTAACTATTTTCTTTCCAGCGTGTTAGACTTCCCACAATAAGCACCAATTTCACCGTTTCTTTGTAATGTTTCCCTATCCTCGCATTGCTTCTTCGACCACTCTTCTTTTGCTCTATTAACAATCTCCTTGCATTAATTTTTTAAATCTTTGGGAGAAACCAGGGAAATCCGTTTACGACTTTTCAAGTGTTACACGTATTTAAAATGTGTCGGTTCACTATACCAAAAAGAAATTCGCAGTTATATCTGTAATACAGTTTACCGCGGATATTATAGCTCTATCCACATTCATAATGTCATGAATTCTAGTCACGTTGGCGGACTTGCCTTCTTGGAATCCTTGGAAAAAGTAATCTGCCTCCTTTTTTTACTTGTCATTACAACAAATTGCGAAAAAATATTTGGAAAAAGTCAATGCTTTTTAGTACAAGCAGTTGTTCCTGCTCGGCAATTCGTCGTTGAGAAAAAAAAAACAAAAATATCTCAATTATTGGCAAGATTAAATTTAATAAACGACCAGATTCATTGCACCAGCTAAATAATAAGTTCAATGGAATGACAAATCAGATCGATTCATGATTTCTTTCGATCGATTATCAACGTGTTTTCCGGGGATCAGATGCATGGTTTCATAAAAAAACTGAGAAATATATATGGGAGAGGAAAATATATTGAATGCCAAACGGCCCACCACCCGATTATCGGCGAATCAGTTTCATATTCGGTCATTATAAATTTGAACGGCACAATGTTACTTTTGTACACATTGATTTGACGTGTCTAGCACTCGAAGAAGAATATTCCACCGAGAATCGTTTATTAAACAAGTGTCAAATTCAGCGAGTCCTGTAATATGTACTTCAACAATGCATGAAGGCATAGCAACCCCTTGCATGGAAACCGTTATTTGAAAAAAGGCAATAGGTGAATCAGTTGATTGATACGACATGGGAAACTGTAAATGCCTTCCTTGCATCTGCGGCGATGGCGAGGACGATGTGAGTTACATATTTGAGTTCGTGGACTCGAATTCAGGTGAGTGTCAGGGTTTAATTGTGGATGAGTCAATTAGCCGTAGTTTGTCATTATCGATGGTGCAGCATTGCTTGTTGTTGAGAAATGGAACGTCCATCTTCCTACTTCTAGTCGCATTTATCTAATTTCTTCCTTCTGATTAAATTCAGATGAGTTCCAAGATGATGGAGCCGTTTTCGTGAGTCCCACGGCCACTGACACAGTATATGTTTTGGATACTGGAGGGAGCACTGGAGAAACTGATGTCCACAAATCCTTTAAAAAACGAGAGTTAATGCTGATGATCCGGAAATTCATATTTTTACCTATTTTGATATGTTTTTGCCGAAAGAGAACAAAATTGCAATAAAAAATTTAAAATATGGACCTTTATGAAAAAGCGGAGTTTTATTTTCAATATGGATTTACATCTAGGAACCTTCTATCTATTGCCTCTAGGATTTAACGTCCTTTCATTTTACCTCATCTCGGGAACTTGTATTACCCCATGCTGGAACAAAATAAGAAAATAATTTACTTGGGCATAACGTTGATCAAAATATTACCTTTGGTGATCATATTTCTTAATTAAATGAAAAAGAAGTGGATTACATCCTCCTTCAAGTTCACTCGTACGTATTCGAGTCATTACTCTATAGTTTCTCATTCCTTCTTCAATAGACCTTCGGGCCGGAAACGATCTTTTTTTGAAATTTATTACGACGCACATTTTTAAATTTTATTCAAACAGCTAAGTATTAAGCGCTATTTTATTCATAATTATTTAAATGGTTATCTATCGGAGAAGGTAGGTTTTTGGATGGACACAAGTATCACATAATTATTTTTTTTGTGAACTCTACCAAACCGACCTTCGAGTTGATTACTGTGTTTATGGGATAGAAAAATATATATTAGATATATATATATACAAATAAATGTGTGTATATTAAAAAACTGCCGATGGTATCCACAAAAATACTTATATTAAAATTTTTATCTGTATAAATGTCCCGGGCGTTCCCGTCTTAACTCCAGCACTCCTCTCCTTCCCACCACGGCCCTAAGGCTGCAATTCTCAATCATAGCGTTCATTCTCCTCCATCTTCCCCTTCCTACAGGGGAAAAACCGATGAATCTCTTTGACAGCCTAAGTTCCCGTAATTGTCTCGTGAATTTTATCGATTCGCCGTGCCGCCGTCGTCGCACAGCAAAAACCGAGAAACTTTGGCCACGTCTCTAATCCAGGGATGCAAGTGCTGGTTACTTTATTTCTTTCGATTGCGTGAATATCGATTACCTATTAGTGGAGGTGAGGTCTATCCCTGTCTACCATGGGCCTAGAAAAATCTAAAAAACGTGCATCTGTATTAAAATGTAATCTTTGTTTGGTGCGAATATAATATTCCCAAATGAATCGTGTGGAATTCTCGCCTTTCTTCGTTGTGCTTTAAAAAAATTAACCCACAATTCAAAAAGACTACCGCCGTCATATAAGACGACTTAATCAGATGTGCATTATTCAGCACCAGGCATTCAAAATACAAAATGAAGTTTTTCTTGATTTTTAGTCACGGATTTTTTTGTAAAATCATATGTATCGGAACACAAAAAAATAGACAACACGTAAATGGACACTCAGATTTCAGTTTAAGTTTAAGCTTTCCGCCTTGCTCCTCAAGGTCAGACTCTGACCTGAATAAGGCCACACTTTAAGCATTTTGTCCCTCTCGTCAATTTTTAAGCAACGTCGTCTCCAAGACTATCTGATCGGTATACCGAGCACCTAAAAATGCCGCATGGAGTGAATGATATTGCTCGTCGTCTCTAGTCTATAATAAGTAAATGATAATGGATGCCGTCGATATTGTAATATTGAGAGTCACAGGTTTGCAGGAGGAAAATTTTACATCTAAAAGGAATGCTAATTCACCGGTCCCATCGAGGGTCAAACTAATTTCAAATCGACGAACTCGCCAAGATATTTAATATTTAAGAATCAAATAAGCCTTTTCAGGCTGAATTAGATGAAGGTCGTGTTGGGGGAGATGGCAATTAGTTCGCGTGAGAATTTGAACAGCTGACGGCTCCCTTCTTTTGCGTATTGTTGAAGCCCCCATGACAAAGGTCTGGGATGCACTCTACTCCGGGTTATGGTAGGTTTTTTTTATGAACCCTGGCGCCAGGCACTACCACCATGTTCATTAAATGAAGAACACAATGAATATTTCGATAGACATGTTTTCAATGGAATTGTCAACAGAAAAAATACTACACAGAAAACGTTCCCATAGAAAAAACAATCTTTTGTTTACACCAGTTAATGTGGTTGTAAAAGGTAACAATGCGAACAACTTAAAATCACTCATAAATACTACGAAAGACCAAGTGGTAAAAACAAAATAAAAGTAGCATTTATAGATTAACTTGTAAGGAATTTCACTCCATCACTTCGCCAAGCATTTGTGGATGGAAAATCATGGCAGCGATTTCAAGCAAGATTTGATACACCAATTGGACCAAGGAAGGAGGATGGGCAAGTGGAAAGAGCTGAAAATCAGAAAGAATTTGAAAAAGGGTCATTTGGTGGACGATTTATTGTTTGAACACCTCTCCACAATCCTGGAAGCATCCCTTTCCTTCACGAAAAACCTAACTACCCCACCCCCCACTGTGAACCCACAGTGTTGGGAAAGCGAGGAAATCGTAGGAACAGGATAGGGATGTTGGATGGGATGAAGGGTGGAAAGAAGTACACAGAGATGAAGAGGGACCTGATGTAGTTTAGGTTGCTGGATTTGGTTTTGTTTGGAGTTACAAAATATTTATTTGATACTTGTGTCCATCCGAAAACCTACCCTAACCGGTAGATTACCTAATAATAATCTTGGTCGGACTTGTAGAAATATTATAAATTTCTAGAAATGTTCGAAAGATCCAGAAATATTGGAAATATGGATGATTTTTTCGAAAACTTTTAAAAAATCTTCTATAGTTTGTTTTTAGTTTGACATATAATAAAAATGCGAGCAAATGACGTGATCTTTGAACGTTCGATATTTATACATTAAAATGTATGTATGTATGTATGTGTGCATATATATATATATATTTATTTATTTATATATGTATATATATGTATAATGTAAATTCACTAATAGTCATAACAAACACAGAAACCAAAACACACAAAAGAGGGACTCACTGGTTTTCGAATTTTCGGTGGTCCACCACCTTTCTCAAGAGGAATTAGGAACTGAAATCTCTCTGAGTACACGTTCGTGGGTTTTCCAAGAAAGTGACTATATATATATATATATATATATATATATATATATATATATATATATATATATATATACATACATACATTTTTCATTGCAACGATTGGAGAGTACTTTGAAGAAGGGGACAAAATCCATGTAGACTAAATTTTGAAAAATAAAGATTTTATGGCCTCAGTTCGCGTATTTATTGGACATCCCTCGTATTTTACAATTTGGTTGATTAAGTATCCTACTTTAAGTTAAATCAAAATTCCTATGTCCCTCTTCAACGTCAGACGCGTGCAGTTATTTTCTATTTTATTTCAATGTACCAACGGATCCGAGAGTAGGAATCCCATATTAGTAACATATGGTTCCCATAATGGTTGTCGTCCCGTTGCCCTCCTCTCTTCTCGGGAATCCACCTTAAAATGCAACCACCCTGACCTAATGACCTCTGCGTGTTCCGTTACGACATGCACCTACATTATGGGTCCAGTATTTTATCATATAGGTACGTAAAACAGAGGTCGCGGCGGTTTTTGGGACAAATCCACGCCGAGGAACAAAAGAATGCCGGATTGCGATATGTTTAGCTTTCCCTCCCGAGTCCTGCGGGTGTTGCGGTGACACTTCCACGCAGGCGAAGGCCGATATGCGTGATGGACACTCGGCAAAGGGGCTTATGGCCTGTGAAGCATGCCCCTCGGCGTCTTGTTCACTCTCCGCCCCATTTCACCCACCTAGAGAGCTCATTTGAGCGAACGCGCAAGAGCCGATGCAAGCAATAGCTTATTGCTGTAGATCCATATTCACTGATAAGTTGTACTGTAGGTCAATAATTGCCGACAGGCAAATGACTACTGAATGAACTTCAGTGTCTTTGGAAATATTCAATTGATGGCGCTGCATGCGTAAAACTTTGCTCTGACCCGCTAATATTCAATTTTTTTTTTAAAAGGGCCAACTTTTCGAATATGCCTCGTAAGAAGCATATCACTTCGCTACATGAATGGTAATGCATGTACTTGTATGCGTGTGTATCGGTTTGTTTTGCAACAAACTTAATGAACAGTTTTTTTATATTAGGTAGCCGAATAATTATTAACACAGATGTTTACTGCTCGCAAAGACCGTCATTTTTCGTGACGGGCATATATTCCCGCGAATATGCTGTATTTGTACAGTCGTACATTAAGCGCAATTGAACGTAGATTACTTACTAGTGATTACTCGGTTCCTTTTACAATACATTCAATTTAATCGCAGTCTTTCCAACCCTGACGCTGAAATAAATGTCGTGAGGCATATTAACTTTTTATCGCTTTTTCGCGTCCGATTAAAAATGTAAATGAACTGAAAAAAGAGTAGAATTGATTTTTTCAGAACTTAAATAAAAATTGCAAAACATCTTGGAATTGATTTATTATTTAGAGTGGTCTGCCGGTCAAGGAGGGTTTTTATGCGAATTCAGGGATTACACAGAGCTACCTTCCCAAGCCCCGCCTCACTAAATACTACGCTATGGCCCTGTCAAAAAAAAACCATCCAGGCTTACTTTTTCCTTAATTCCGTTCGATATTTCTATTTGATCCTGCCGAATCCCACCGAAACATATCACTTGTGGAGTCATTATAGGGTCCTATTCGGCTGACAAGGACATACGGCGGGGGATGATAGGTCACCAGTTATGCGTGTACAATCGATAAATCTACAACTACGGAAATACGTATTAATACGATCAAGGACTCGAACAAAGCTAGTAACCACAAAAAAAGAACCTTACATGAAATAACATTCAGTAACAGGGCAATATTCATATCATTCGACAACGATTTTATAACAATGGGTCTATAAAAGATGCATGCAAGATGTAGAAAAAATATTTTATTAGGTTTTGTAGTTAGGTTTTGGATGGGCACAACTACCAAATAAATATCTTGTTTCACCTAACAAAACACAACCCAGCATTCCACTCTTCATCTCCAAATACTTCCTTCCTCCCTGAATTTCGTCAAAATCCCTATTCTCTTCCTGCCCTTTCCTCGTTTGCCCAACATTCTCCCTTCTATCACAATCTTCAACATTCCACTGCCGATTAGTATGCTTTTCATCTATTTCTCCTGCCTCCTTGTGATTTCTCCCAGCAATCCCTTCTCCTTGCCCACCATCCGTAGTACTTCCTCATTTGTCTTCCTTTCGGTTCATTTCACCTTCTCCATCCTTCTTCTACACACCCAGATTGAAAAAGCCTTCAATCTACGTCTATCCTCCTGCTTCAGTGACCATGTTTCCGCGCCATATAGTAGTATAACTACGCTCCATATCAGTTTTAACAAACCTCTTCTTAACATCTTTACTCAAGGCCCATGTCTCTATCAATTCTCTCCTCTTTAGAAAGTTTCCATGTTCCTATTCTAACAAATTTAGTCTTTTTCTTCTGGGCCTTAGGTTCTGCTGCAGTCGTTTTTCCCTTGTAAGACTATCGTGAGATTGACGACCGCGGAAGCCTTGCCTCCCTCGCTGTCGGGCACGGCACATGGCCCCTTGGGCCGAGTGTGGTTAGACGCCTCAGTGAGGAACTGACGCTGCGTGGACTACCCTTCGTCCGGTTCCTAAACTTCGACCTATCTGGCACGGGTGACCCTACCAGGAGCAATTATTATTACTCCCGCCAGCACAGCTCTAGGGGTCATCGGAACACACAAGCCCTTCCACTACATCAAGGTTGCAGTCCTTGGGAGGGCGGGAAAATAAATACACTTCCAATA
Source organism: Hetaerina titia (assembly GCA_037158775.1). Taxonomy (NCBI): domain Eukaryota; kingdom Metazoa; phylum Arthropoda; class Insecta; order Odonata; family Calopterygidae; genus Hetaerina; species Hetaerina titia. The sequence continues at coordinate 86,503,819 of CM073778.1, forward strand.
TTAACTAATCACTTCGCTCTTCTGATTATATTTATGCTGATAACCAATCGTACGAAGAAAACGCCCTTTTAAATCTATTCGTTGAATTGTCTATGTAATCGGTCGAGGTTCAGTCAAATATGCTCGTATATACCTTTATTCTGGATGTTTGATTTATCTCAGTAATCATATTTAACTTGCACTATCCTATGGTCATAAGTCCTTCAAATGTGATTATACACGTATTTAGAAGGTTTTTGATAGATTTGTTGTTATTAATTAAAAAGTATATTATTTCCTCTGATAGATGTTATCACTAACTGGTTTAACTGCCGTTATGTAAAAAACGAAGCAGTGGCTGGCATGCCTACTTACCCTTACCTTTTGCCTTAAAAATTTAGTTTTTCCAGCCTATGGAAGGAAAATGGAATTTGCCTCTGATTGCAACTCTCCTATTGTTTTCATGGGAATTTAAACAAATTGGTTTATATTTCTAAAATTTATGCATCACCACACCCAGAAGGTCTATTGTAAGCATAAATGTGAAGTTTTCATTTTTAAAAGTTTTTTTGGGAGAAGATGGGCGAAATAGTAGAGACAGTAAAAGAAATGTTCTTAGCATTTGGGTAAAGGGGTTCCTACAGAGAGGAGGGAGTTGATGACAATAGCCTAAAGACGAAAAGAAAAGGTCTGTAATAAACCTTGATATGGAGTGTTGATTTTAAGGATTTGAAAAGTGGTCGTTGAGACATGAGAATAAGTGTAATTTGGAGACTTTTAAGATGTGGTTGTGGAAAAAGATGAGGAGGAAAAGTTGAGGTGGAAGGAGAGGAAAACAAATGAAGTTCTTAAGCTTAGTGAGACGGCTGTTTGTTAAATTCAAAGGAGGCAGGAAAATTGGATGCAGGTCATATTAAGAGGCAATTCAGAGGTGTGTGGCAGGGTTTAGAGTGATAGGCAGGCGAGGGTAGCGCACGTAAATATTGGTATATTGACGGAATAAGGGCGTTAGATAATAAGTAGACTTAAGAATAACAACATTAAAGAGTCCCGCGAATCAATTTGGCATAAATGACTTCGTGTGTACAAGTAATTATGCATTTTCAATCATAATAAAGAAATATATTGTTGTACAGTGAATATGGTACTCCACAAAGAAAATAAATCTTGCAGAACTTTGCCACGCAAGTCTTCTCAAGAATCATCTACGTATCGGTCGATATTTTTCTACGATTGTTTTGCAAAGAGGTCAAGGCGTGCGTTTCGTTTTCCAGAATCGCTTTCATTAACTGTCTTCTCGGAGAATGTCATCTCGGCTGGCGGTTTCCATGGTGAATGGTGGCGAGCACGGGAGAAAATTCACGCACTTATGATTCGCCAACTTGCGTTTCCCGATTCTACTCCGTGACTTGCATTTAACAATACTGTGCGAGAACATATGGTCACGGTCGTCGAGTTTCATTATTTCCGCACTTGAGTTCTTCCTTCCGGCTCTGCTTTTAAAATTTAGGGGGCAGATGGAGCCGGAAGAAAGTGATAAATTCACCTCTTCGTATTGCCTCCCCCCCTTGTGGTGAAGAGGGAGGAGAGTTGGAGAGGGAGGTTTTTTCATCCCTCTTGAACCCCACCGCGATTTGGCGCGATTGATCTTTGTTATTAGAATTGCGATTTAATATAACAAAGGCAAGAATCCGTATACTCAATGAATCAATGGTCGTAGTTTATTGGAATTACCCTAAGTAAGTTGTAATGATAATAATTTTAAGTTCAATCATGGAGTGTCATGAATCCCAGAGTTTCATGAATAAAAAACCAATACGGTTTTGGATAGAGGGTATATTTTGTCACTTTTGTCACCTTTCTTTCATGATATTTTGGCCTCGGGCGGAAATAGTATTCAAATCGATGCTATATTTTGATATTTTAAAAAAGCATTCGACAAAGATCCTCGGGGGAAGTTGATCCTACATTTGAGAAGCTATGGAGTATATAATACGAGGGAAGCCTTATGCACACATGTTTGTAGACCACAAGCAAAATGACCTTCGGAAGCACTCCTGGTGGCATGTGGAAGTAACAATCCCCCTCAATACGCATGCGCAGGTTTGAGGTCGTTACATTCACCCATTTTATTTTGAGAAGGGTGAATATGGAGACGTGTTCTGGTGTTACGCGAGTTAAACAGCGTGCTGCTGTTGTCGAATTTTTGACTGCTGAAAAAGTGACTCCCACTGAGATTCATCGTCGTTCAAAGGCTGCTTATGGTGACGATGCTTTTGATAGTTAGATTGTAAATCGACGGGTAGTAACATTTCGTGGTTGCGAGCCTGGAAAAGCCATACGCCATACATGTTGATGAAATACGCATCGGGCGTCCGATCACTGCCACAGACGATAAATATCGCAAACTCGTCGAAGATTTGATTCAAAATGACCGGCGAATCACTCGAAATCGCATCGAAAACCATATTGGAATATCCAAGGAACGAGTCGGCTTCATTATTGAACAATTGGGACACCGTGAAATCTGTGCACGATGGGTGTACCACGCTGTCTCACACACGAGAAGAAACAATATCCTCATCATTCCCCCGATCTTGCGCCTTGCGATTTTTATTTTTTTCCTCAAATCAAGAGAAACCTCAAGAGTACAATCATTACACCTCGGACGACGAGGTGAAGGCAAAAATTCGATGAATACTACCTGCCCTCGTAGAATGGATTATTCAGTTTTCAAACAAGCCGCGAGCAAAAGGTTCCTTATGTATGGTGTATAATCGGATGGGAGGCGTTATCGGTCCGCTATTGTTCCTTTAATACGTTGATGACATCAGTTCTTAGGGTTTCAGTAAACTTCGTCACTTTGTTGACGACGAAGCGATTGATATACAGGGATGTATCCAGCCAGGAAAACAGGGAATTATTATGTAATGACGTAATTGCGAGACATGGGGACTGAAATTAAATTTGAAGAATGTGTTTCGATGAATTTTTGGTGGAAGAGTATTTCACACGAAAACATTTACAATCTATAGGAAAATAATAAAACAGACTTTTACTTGGTAACTTGTTTGGGTATTACGACAACTAAGGACATGTCCTAGAGAAAACTTTGTTTGTGAAATTTGCGTAACAGCAAATTAAAATTTAGGATTCATAAAAAGGGCACTTGAGAAATGCAATGATAGGATAAAAGAGCTTTGATAGCGGACTTTAGTTAAGCCCAATCTAGAGTACGGAACAATTGTATGGGATCCTCAAGAGTTAGGTTAAGTTTTGGAACTAGATCGAATAAAAATATCGACTTAAAACAACTATGTTTGGGAAAATTTGTTGAGAGCAAGATAGCAATGTCGCGTCAGTATTGGAAGAATTAGGATGGGAGCCAATAGTTGACCATAGGTGGAAATAGAGGTTTATGTTTACGTGTATGTTAAAGTTTTATTACAGGCCACGACTTACTGTTGCAGATCAAATCACGTACGTAAAATCTGAGAGATAGGTAGCAGTAGAACAGAGAGATTTGAAATGTCGTTTTTAGCTCGTAGTAATTAGTTATTGAAATAGAAACGCGAAGAGAATCATTAGTGTCGATGGTGCGTAGATTTTGTCAATCCATTTTAAATAGACCCATATTTATGACATTTTTCCCGTGTGATTTGAATATTGTCCTGTTACTGAATATTTAGCATGCAAGTAGCCTCTATTGTGTTGGCTAACTTTCTACGAGGGTACACGGTCGAGCTAATAACTGGTATAGAGGCGTAATGGTTTTGTAGGCATGTCTGGTGACTTAACACCCCCCGCCAAACTTCCTTGCGGGGATGTAGGACTTCAATTTCTCCCGGCGGATGATGGCAGTGAATTCTTCTCGGGATTTCATCCGGGTAATCTCCTCCATTTCCATCGCTGCCGACGTTTCGATGAAATCCTTTTTCATCGTCTTCAGGGCCGATGATGCCAGTCTGTAGGTGCCGGTTTATATATCCTCGGTGGTCATGTTGGGTCCCTTCTGATTGGCTGAGGCCGAGAACGTTTTCCGCCATTTCCAGGATTGGGTCCCATGTCCTGCTTAGGTGTTGTTGGGTCCCTTCTGATTGGCGGAGGCCGAGCACGTTTTCCCGCCATTTTCAGGATCGGGTTCCATGTCCTGCTTAGGCTGAAACCCTCGTCTCTGTTAAAGTTTTTCTCAGAGAGCCGTATTTCAATTGCCTCCTTGGTGAGGCGGTCCCAGTAGCCTTTGGAATGGTGGAGCATTTTGGTTTCTTCCCAGCGTATCGCGTGGTCGCAATCAATGGCATGCTCCGCAACCGCCGATTTTGATGGTTGGTAGAGTCGGAGATGACGCTTATGTTCTTTAATTCGGGTCTCGATCGTTCTTCCCGTCTCACCGATATACTCTTCGCCACACTCGCATGGTATACTGTAAACACCAGGCAATTTCAGTCCGGCGGGGTCTTTGGCACGAACTAAGACTTGTCTTAGTTTTTTTGTGTGGTAGGTGCACTGTCCGTATGTTATGATTACGCAAAATGCGCGAAATCTTGCCAGATACCGTAGAGATGTACGGCAGGAATGCGTTGGCCACCGGTTTCCGCTCTTCTTCACGTGTCTCCCTTTTTTCTCCGAAGGCCCTTTTCAGGGCCATGGAGATTTCTCGCGGACTGAAACCATTTTCCCGGAATGTCTTCTTCAGATGTCCGAGTTCTGCAGGAAGGCTCTGCTGGTCGGAAATGACTTTGGCTCTATGCAGCAAGGATGAAATGATCCGTAGGGATGTTGGATTTTTTGATGAGTTCAACAGTCCGCTTCGTAATGGATTCCGTGGGGTCCCGGGCCAGCTTCCGGTATGCCGCGTCGTCTAGAAGGTCTAAAATTTTCCGCCGGTAGTCTTCTGTTTTCAAAATTACGGTGGCGTTTCCCTTGTCTGCCGGCAAGATGGTGATGTCTTGTGGTGAAGAGCCATAAGGTATATAGGAAGCCGACTCATACCGACTTATACCTGAACGCAAAAAGTCACCACCATCCAGCACAACGGTCGGCGGTTCTTTCATCCTTGCTGCATAGAGCCAAAGTCATTTCCGACCAGCAGAGCCTTCCTGCAGAACTCGGACATCTGAAGAAGACATTCCGGGAAAATGGTTTCAGTCCGCGAGAAATCTCCATGGCCCTGAAAAGGGCCTTCGGAGAAAAAAGGGAGACACGTGAAGAAGAGCGGAAACCGGTGGCCAACGCATTCCTGCCGTACATCTCTACGGTATCTGGCAAGATTTCGCGCATTTTGCGTAATCATAACATACGGACAGTGCACCTACCACACAAAAAAACTAAGACAAGTCTTAGTTCGTGCCAAAGACCCCGCCGGACTGAAATTGCCTGGTGTTTACAGTATACCATGCGAGTGTGGCGAAGAGTATATCGGTGAGACGGGAAGAACGATCGAGACCCGAATTAAAGAACATAAGCGTCATCTCCGACTCTACCAACCATCAAAATCGGCGGTTGCGGAGCATGCCATTGATTGCGACCACGCGATACGCTGGGAAGAAACCAAAATGCTCCACCATTCCAAAGGCTACTGGGACCGCCTCACCAAGGAGGCAATTGAAATACGGCTCTCTGAGAAAAACTTTAACAGAGACGAGGGTTTCAGCCTAAGCAGGACATGGAACCCGATCCTGAAAATGGCGGGAAAACGTGCTCGGCCTCCGCCAATCAGAAGGGACCCAACAACACCTAAGCAGGACATGGGACCCAATCCTGGAAATGGCGGAAAACGTTCTCGGCCTCAGCCAATCAGAAGGGACCCAACATGACCACCGAGGATATATAAACCGGCACCTACAGACTGGCATCTGGATGGACACCTTTCCTCTCCCTTTCCACTACTCGCAGGCGTCCCTCAGGGTACCGTTTTGTCCCCTCTGCTCTTCACCTTGTTCTGCTGGGACATGCCCACAGACAAGAATAACGGCAAACGGGCTACTCTTGCCCAATATGCCGATGACACCGCGCTATGGATATCAGTGCAAAGAGTGGAGACGGCCGTTAAGCACCTCCAGCGTGCCACGTCCGCTCTTGAGGCATGGTTCCAGAGATGGCGTCTGCGACCGAACCCAGACAAATCCACCTTTATAGTGTTTGCCGGTAGCCATGATACTCGTGGCAAAGGCACGCTTCCTCCCTCTCTATCTCTTTGGAACCAAATCATCACCCCCTCCCGATCCGTCTCGTACCTCGGCGTCCTCGTTGATAGACACCTCTCCTTCAGGGAACACGTGGGATCGGTAAGGGCGAGGTGCAGCCGGCGCGCAAATTTACTACGAGCCGTCCGGGCTAACGGCCATGGGGTGTCCGAGGGTTGCTTTGTGCTCCTGTACAAAGCCTTTATAAGGCCTGTAATGGAGTACGCGGCACTTGCGGTTCTACCCCTTAGAAACGGTATTGAGCGCTTTGCTTCCTTGGAGCGCCGTATACTCCGCCGTCTGCTTCTCCTTCCTGCCGATACCCCCCGGGAGTACATTTACGACCGTGCTGATGTAGAACCCATCCTCCACAGGTTATGCCGCGCGCGTAGCAGGACGGCGGCACGCCTCGCGGACTACAACTGGGAGCTGCTAACTACCATCATGGGCACCATGGGGGGCTATCTTCGACGCCGCCCGGTCCTGAAGCTGCTATCTCCAGCACGTGTCGTCGCGACTATTCTACCCATGTACTACCCGGACGTTACCCTGCCTCCTCACCAGGTCCGCACTGTTATACCCTTCCCCTCATGCATGCTCCCGGACCCAGACCTCCCGCTCATCCGCCCCCGTCGCAGAAGAAGAACAAAGAAGAATGAAGAATGAAGCAGAGGAAGAAAGAAGAGTAAATTATAAATTATAAACTTATATGTGCAAAGTGATGTGTAGTGCAAGTGAAGACGGTTCCAGTGCTAACGAGTTATTTATTCAAAAATTGTTTTACTTAAGTTTCTGTTTTTTTCCTTACGTTGTTATTGTTAATTCTCCGGTGGTCTGGCGGGGGTTTTACGGGTTTCCCTCCGCCCGCGGGCAAATGCCGGGCCGTTACCGCTCCCGTTGAAAAGATGTGTATTATTTCCGCAACCGCTTACTCTAAGCCTTTCCAATTGTTATTTTTCCACCCCGAAGAGGAGTTGTTCCTATAACGGGGTTTCCGTATTGTTCTTGTACTTCCATGGTTTTCTTCTCAAATATCTTGTATTCTATGTCTTTACGGAAATAAAAACATTTAAAACTGAAACTGAAACTGACTGGCATCATCGGCCCTGATGACGATGAAAAAGGATTTCATCGAAACGTCGGCAGCGATGGAGATGGAGGAGATTACCCGGATGAAATCCCGAGAAGAATTTACTTCCTTGCGGGGATTTGCAGATTATAATGTAGATATAGATAATGCGTCCAGTTGCTCAATAAATGAGAATCCCAAGTAATATTGGTTGGGATTATTGATTTCAAAGTACGCTTTGAATGCGCATATGACTTTAAATAAGGGATAAGACGAACTGAACGAAGACAAATTTTAGCTAACACAATCTCAAATCATTCGATAAATGTATATATCCCCCGAGCACTATGAAATGTTGCGAAATGATCCCTTTTTGGTCGTCTACATCTACCCAACACCCCGCAAGCCACCACAAGGGCGCGTGGTGGATGGTGTTAGGGCACCACTAATGTAACAAAAATGTTTAAACATGAATACTTGTTTTACCATATTCGCAAACACACGTTGACATAATTCATTTTTACATCATACAATAATTGGCGTGTTTGACTAAATCAACCAATGGTTTAGTATCCTTTTTTGTTTCCCAACCTTTTTCTATTCATACGGGCAGACGGGAGATGTACCATGAGGAGATTATCGCGAAGATGAGCAATGCAAGAGAACTTAAATTATTTGTTGTCGGGAGCCGAATTCCGAGTTCATTCGGTCCAAGTGGGCATTGCGATGTTATTGAGTTGTAGGCAGCGGAATACGGCTAGCAGCGCCGTGCAAATTCAACTACGTCCCTCTTGTACGGTAAGCAAACGTAGCTATTCAGCTAGGATATGCATTGTGTGGATGCACCCCCTGCCACACACCTTACATATGCACACTAACTTGCAAGCCGCCGAGAGGGTGTATGGTGGGTGCTGCAAGGGCACTAGCCGTAAATGTAGGAATATTAGTCCCCATGAATTTACATTTTCTCAGGTACACAAACACGTGTGTGTGTACACAGATACATACTCGAAACAATTGCGAAACAATGAAACTGTGTTTGACTAAATCAATAAATTTTGATTTTGAAAAATATTGGGTTTCTTGCGTTTGATTTTGTCGCCATTACGTACCGTGAAGGGGAGGGAACGAATAGTTATAACTGTCAGAGACGGCCTCTCTCTCTCTCTTTATCTTGTTTTATCCCGGTGGTCGAATGCACACACATAATTTGGGGACATAATGATTCCCGTGTCTGCACGGGGGATACTCATTTAGGTGTAGCAACAAATGATTTTAAAAAAATAATGAGAGCGAACGCTGTAGCGCGTTGGGAAATACCTGTTAATGGTCTCGGCTCTTGAGAGGGGAAGCGCGTGGGGTGGGATGGAGGGGCGGTCGGAAAGGGAGGGGGGCGGGCACGTGACCGGCGCACATGCCCACCTGTCGGAGGTGACCCAGTCACCCGCCGTCCAGTCTGCCGCCGTCGGCCGCGGATCGAACGTCTCGTGCTCAGGTGAGCCGTTCGACGTCGTTCGCCGTGCCCACGTCAGTGGCGCCACCAACAGCGAGCGCGCTCTCTCCCCCAAGCCCGGCGGACGGAAGACTCGTGGGCCGGTCGCCCAGCCCCGCACTTCGCGGACTATTTTGTGAGACCGCGTTTTCCTCACTAACTCGGCCAGTACTTTTTTTGTGTCCCTCGGGCTCGTATCTGGAGCAAGCGGGCGCGGTGAAAACCCAAGTCTTTCCGTCGAAGCCCCCCCCCTACCATCCCTTCTTCGAGAGAGCAAAACCCTTTCGAAGGCGCCAGCGGCGGCCAAGAAGCAGGAAAACGACCACCTCGTGTGTGTGTTTGTGAGTTTTTGTGCGCGTCGATAAGAGGATCGTGCGTTTCTCTGTTTTATTTTTACATTCCGCACGAGTCTCATTCTGCAGTCTAAAAGGAGAGATTTCCATTCTGTATCCGGAAGCTTAAATCTGTGAAAGGTACTCGCCAAATCTGTCGGGCGAACGACCACAGAAGGAAACCTGGCGTCTGTGTGAATCGGTCCTTATAGTGTCCTGGTTTTTGGATTCCACTTGATCCGATAGCCTTTTGTGTGCCTTACCATTAAAACAGGGCCGGTGGATTCGGAAAATAAACACCCTCTTGTCATCCCGACGTTCCTTTTTCCTCGAATCCCGAAGACGATTGTCAATTCGTCTTACGCACGGGAACAGCACATCTGGAGAATCCCGAAGTGCTGCTGGCGTTCCGGTGGAACATATTGTCTCGTTCGACGAGTGATAAGGAGTGAGCCGTGGGGGCACATTTCATTCTAATCTCACCTTTCCCACCGAGGAAGATCTCGAGTTCGCTTCTAAGACGGCAATCACCCTCCGTGATATCCTCCTTCGTCCCTGGTCGTGAGGGCGCGCAGCCAAGAGCCCCTCTGGGGATAAACATTCCAATTGGGCGGGGACTTTATTCTTCGTGCGTTCACGACGATCGGAAGATAAAAAGAAGGGTCCCCACGCACACACACACGCTGTTTGTTTTGTATAAACAAGTCGGAGAGGAGGAATGGAGGCGGAGTCATTCCTCGCGCTCACCACCCGGGGAGCGTCCAGCCGGTTGCTGTTCCACTGGCCGTAAAAAGAATTCCCCCCACAGCCAGCCGAGAGTTGCACTTTCGACACCTGACTGCCAAGGGCGCAAGGAGAAGCGGAGTGGGTGGTGCCTGCGTCGAGTCCGTCTCGCATACTCCCTTCCCGATTGAAGGCTGCCACTCTCCCGTTAGCCCGGAACTCTCTCACTCCTTCCCTCCCTTCTCCTTCCCTTCCCCCACCCTCCCGTCCGCAATCCCATAATCCCCTTCTCGCATCCTTCCCTCCTTATGGCTTGACCGATCGACGACCACCTTTTGTCATTCCCCCGTTGAAGTCTCCCATTCGACCGCTCAAGTCTCCGGGTCGGCCCTGCTCTCTGGATGGTCACCCGCAGCCCCGCCATGCCCCAAGCCTTCCGCCACGCCTTCTTCCCTCGCGATTGACGCCTAGGAAAGCGCGAGCTAGCGAACGAAGCCGTCCCCGTGTTTTGCAGAGGCGATCCGCGTCCATTCCGCGAGTGTCTTCCGGGGGAGAGTCGCTTTCGAAGATGGTGCAGTTGGTGGCCTCATGGCGCTCCGCCGTCAAATGGTGCAAGAAGCTGTCTTGGAGGTCTCTGAGATTTCCGGCGCTGTTCTTCGTGTCCGTGGCCCTCTTGATCATCATGTACCGGCTCCGTTCGGACCGTATCGACAAGGAGGAAGCGGAGAAGGCTCTCTTAGTGACCAAAACTTACGTCATCGAACAGAAGGTCGCCAGGTGGGTGTGCCTATCTCTCTTTGTTATTGTTTGTCTCGACTGCCTTTGGATCGAACGACGGGAACTCTTCCGATCGACCCTTCCCCATGATCTGAGTCATTCATGGTTATCACCAGCGGGTATAGGAGCGTGTCTTCCGCTTCTGTTTGGCAATGCGGAGATAGGAAGTTGAGCATAGGATGTGTACTGAATTTCACTTTTAAAGTCGCAATCACATTTGCTTAAGGTCTCGGGCTAAGTCCTCTTAAATCTGGTCTCGGTGACGGTGAAGCAACGTTCTCGCCAGCTGTTTGATGAAGGTTCGATTACCGTTTAGAAGGATTTTTCCTTCACAAGACCTTGAGCGTCTGTGGTTGTACATTCTCTACCGTGCAATGGATCCTAATTTTGTTGGGTGGATTCAAATTAATATATGATCATATTTTGAAGCAAATTGGGTTATCATCGTTGACTTTAGTAGCCATTTCGACTTGAACAAGTATTTGAGAAGAAATTATCTGTTGGTTACTCTTGGATGAAGTACATTATGCGTCTATTTTAGCGGAATCATTAATGGAGAATTGTATTAAAATAATTAGTTTGAATACTAAACTGTGGATTGTCCATCACTCTGTAGGTTGAAAACACATTCTTAATAAATTCTAGCAATCTTACGATGTACTGCTGATTCCGCGCTCGGTTTATACGCATTTTAAACCTAAATTAGTTATAATCAAAGGCCATTATTTCGTTAAATATAGTAAAAATTAATTCGATTATTTTTCTGTTTATTTCACATTTTTTCTCGTTATTCGGTGTCTTATTAGCTGTCTGCGTTGCAATTGTAATTCATTTTTATTCCCTACTCTTTCGTACGTCAAAGAACTTTTTTAGTGGGTGAAAGAAACACTTGTTTCTAACTAGGCTTTCCATTGGCATGTATGTATATTGATTTGCACGTTTTCCGGGTTTTAGTTAATGTTTTTTTCCCTTTTTCCTCATGATTTAAATTCCCTTCCTCACCCTTATCCCTTGCCCATCCCACCTGGTGCTTGTACCCCCTGCCACACACCTTATGGTGTATCGTGGGGTATTTATGCAGATGTACAATGTATCATAAGTGATACCGCTAAAATGTCACATCAAAAGAAATTAAAAGCTATAAATATTACGGAAGCCCCATCTCAACTTTTTATTGAAGCGGTATTTTTATAATAGGGCAGTATGTACAAAATAGACAAAATGATTACACAGGCCAACAGTGGTTTTGGTGCCGGAGCTTTTAATGTTGATTTAAAGAACAACTGGGGTGCTGAATCCAATTTTGACGCTAATTTTTTCCTATCAGCTATAGTTTTCAAGATATAGATATGTTGTTACTTACGTAAAAAAATCTTCTACATGATGATATGGGAATATTATATTAATAATAAAACCCACTAAATATAAAGACTTGATTTTTATTTCTAGGGCTGTTTAATCACCCACAAAAAAACAGAATTTTACAATACAATTGAACACAAATACTAAAATTTTTTACTGTAATAAAACAAATTGAAAAGAAAAAAATACATAAAAACATCACTCAACACATCGGAAGCTTCTTTTGCGCAATTTTCTTGAGTGCACTTTGTTCAAACAGTCTCGTTTTAAGCACCAGCAGTAATCTGCCATCACATGGTTATCCCATCTTCCTTGGTAGCGAGCTTCCATTGTTTTTATATCCTGGTGAAATCTTTCACCTTCTTCTTCACTTGTGTCTCCTAAATTTCCAAGAAAATTGTCTAAGTGGCTGTGTAGGTAGTGAACTTTTGTGCTCATATTACATCCAAGTGATTTGAAGTTACTGAGCATAATGTTTACCAGCTCAATATAATTTTCACTTTTGTGATTTCCTAGAAAATTTTTTATGACCTCAACAAATGACATCCAAATAATTCTTTCAATCTCATTCATTGACTCGACAAAAGCAGGATCCTTTGTAAGTTTTCTGATTTGTGGCCCCTCAAAAATACCAGCTTTAAGTTTTTCAATACTTATATCTTTAGCCTTAAGTAGCCGAAGCATGGTCCATCCTTGTCAAGAGTCTTTACAAATTGCTTTACAATTACCGGGTAGCAGTAAATTCTTTTCATGCAGTCTTGATGCTAGTAGTTCGGATGCTCCCTTCGATAAGTTCAGTTCTCTAGCAAGATCGCTTAGTTCATCTTGATTAAATAGTTGAGGAATTGTTAATACCCCCTCGTAGTCACTGCCACTATCGTCAATAGAATGAGAAATGTTTTCAAATAACTCAAATTCTTCCTTAGATATATCTGGTAACGTCTGAAATATCGGGATCGGTATTTCTTCTAAATGGAGTACCGGGCGTGTAGCTGAAGGCAAATCTGGATATGTCCACTTGTGGCGATTTTTTCGATTAATTCCCGAAATATTTACTATGCAAAAATAACAGTCGACAATATGGTTCACAGGTTCTCTCCACACCATTGGCACACCAAATTTTAGACTTTTCCTTTGTCCTGTTGTCCATTGCCGCAGATGTTCAGTACATGTTTTACACACAAAATACGGTGCCCATGTTTTATCTTGGTCACCAAGCTTAACACCAAAATATCCCAAGTATGCACGTTTCACCAAGTCTGTAATATTTTTCCTATTTTCTTTTACCATATATTCCCATGTATACTTATAGATTTATTTAACTTTGAAAATTATTTTCCGGAATATATCAAATATTAAAACAACTAATCGTAAGATGTGCCATATCTATAAAAGTAGAGCTGTTAAATAAAAACGGATTTCATATTTGGATTCAGCTCTACAAATATAGTTAAAATCAACATAAAGATTCCCGGCACCAAATAAAAATTTTTTTGTAGGCCTGTGTTATTATTAGCAAAAGTCGAACTGGTTGGGGTAGGTTTTTGATGGACAATGTCTCTACGTACCACTTTATTCTTAAGCTCTAACTGGCATAACACAAAAGATCCTTAAACCAAAATACTGCAGATTAAAACAACTCATAATTTAGCACTGCACACTGTCAACTTTTATTAATTACAGACCAAATGCCCATTCTTTCCCTCTCACTACCTCACTTTCCCAGCATTCTCCCACCAATTGCCATCTTCAGCAACCCCAAGTCTCTCTTAGAATCTCCTGCACTACACTCATCCTGCCTTCTTCGAATTTCTCCCAACAAACCTTGCTGTCTTCCATTACCATTCTTGCAACTTCCTCATTTGTAATCCCTTTCTGTCCGTTTTCTTTTCCCCGCTATTCTCTATATCCACATCTCAAAATCCTCCAGTCTCGTACAATTTTCCTCTTAATGTTAATCTTTTCGACCAATACAAAATTAAGCTCCATATTAATTTTCATGTTAGTGTTTGCTATAGTTCTTTAGTTAAAATGTCTATCATAATACTCCCACTTCTTTGTCAAACGCTCCATTACCTACCATAATTGTTCTTTTAATATCCCTCCTAATTCGAATATCTTGGTCCAAAACCTATTTTAACGTTTAATATCTCAGTATTCTTTCTCTGAAACCTCATAACCTTAGCTTTATTCACATTAATGCTCATACCATACCTATCACACTGATTTTATGCTGCGTTCAGAAATGATAACTCTCAATTGGCTCACTGATTAACTCACGCTTGATCATCTGCAAATGTAACTGGTTTGAAGAATTCCCACCCGGTCAGGGAAACTTTTTACGCTTGTGATCTGCTCGATTCCACCTTCCCCACTATGCAAGTGTTCGTCTTTTATGTGTTCCCAGCACTTTTCCTAATACTATATTAAATATATATATATATATATATATATATATATATATATATATATATATATATATATATATATATATTTATAAATCTATACCTAACCTGTAATGTAATCGAACTGATATCTTCTGTTATTTTTCATTTGTTTAGGTCTTATATGATGTTTACACCAGATTTCAGCCATATATCTCTTGTCAAGTTTTATAGACATTCTCCAGCGGTCCATTCCATTTCCTAAATCGTACCTTCCTACCTCACAGTCAGTAAAAATCTTTATCACGAAATATTAATTATATATTCGCTGCTTCTAGTTTTATAATAATTTTTTACGACGGTAGTAAGTAAAACGCATGGCCTTTTTTGCTTGTATAAAGTAACTAATTAAAGGTTTTAACCGACATTCAATCCGTACGTGGCACAGCTTTTGGCTTGCCTATTTGTATATTATTTTTTTATTTCTCTCGGACCACGAATGGAGATTGAGTATGGGAGAGATCGTTTTTCGTGCGATGGGTGGCAGCTGCCGTAGTGGAGGTATTATTGTTTTTAGTGGGTTTAATGTGGACGGAGGGGTAGAATTTTTTATTAGTAAGAGAAATGTTAACGTTTTTTTACGGAAGGGGTCCTGACACCCCGCGCCACACGCTCTTGCAACGGATCGTGGGGTATTATATAAATGTGGATAAAGAAGAGGTCTCCACACGGAGGAATAGGGATGGCTCTAAAGTTCTACCTCTGGCGGGATTTGAACGAGAGTCCTCGGGGTGGAAAGCCAGTACACGAGGCACCACACCGACTCAATCCCCGGAATAACTTTTACGATAGTATTTTTCTTCGGAAATATGTTCCCTATATACCCTATCAAAATGGTTCTTCTGGTCCGTGGTGTCTCGCTTCTGATCACTCTAATTTTGTTTACAAAGCTGACGTGTAAATGAGGGTAATAAAATATTTTAGATCGTTCTGTACTCCGTTTCATACTCCTCTAATCCCTCTCATTAATGACAAATGATAAAGATTTTTCACTCTGTGAAAAGGATATCTCGATTTTTAATAAGTCTTAATGCTAATTAATATGAAGCTGATGAAATGATCAAGAGAATTAGGTCAAACGATTCGACTGACTTAATTTGGATTACTGTACATTTCACGTTGCTTGGAGAGCTTTTCATGGCAGTAATTAACAGTGCGTCCCGTGGGACGTTCATTGGACGAATTTCACGACAGCAACCGTTAGTAGGGTAATGATGACGCCATGTTTCCTTCCTGACTTTTGTGACCAAGTGTCGCAAATGGTTGAAATGTTTTCGCCAACTTCGCGCAATTTTTGTGAATTGGCTCGGAGGAATCCACGTACCCTTCGCAATTTCCGAATCGGACATTTTTTTGCGAAGTTTCACGCTACACTTTGATGTCTTGTCGTCGGATGGTATCCCGACCCTTGTTCCATTTTGCCAGAATATTTATATTGGCGGCTGTTTTATCTCCATCGACGGAGTTTTATCTCCAAGATCGCCTCAACCTATAAGACAACCTATAGAACCTAACGTTATGGAGCATATGACCATAAAGTTGCTATGTCGATCGTGAGACACCTCGATAATGAGGAGCTATTAATGAAAAATCAGCACTGTTTCCGAAAAGTACCTCATATTAAACTACTCGCAAAGTTAGAGGCATATGGCATAGATAAAAACATCTGGGATTAGATTAAAGACTTTTAGAATGGTCGGGTACAAAGAGTAGTTATAGAGGGAGTCCGCCCAAATGCAGTAGAAGTTTCTTCAGGTATTCCCCAGGGAAGTGTTATCGGACCTCTTTTATTCCAATTTTATGTTAATGAGATTGGCTCCGTAGTCACTAGTAAGATACGTGTATTTGCCTACGATGCAGTGGTTTACCGTGATATTCGTGATCCTGAGAACATAGCAGCTTTATCAGATCACCTTAATGCTATACAATGCTGGTGCGACACTTGGCCAGTAAAATTAAACTCAAAAAATAGTCATCAATTTTTGGAAAAAGAGCAATTCCCTCCCGAACGCCTACTGCCTTGGGAACACCGAAATGGAATGTGTAGGCTCTATGAAATACCTAGGCTTTACCCTCACTCACGATCTCTCCTGGTTGAAACACATACGTGGACAAGTTAACAAAAAAATTAGGATTTATTAGATAGAATAGTACTTGGTAAATATGATGAAAAGGTCAAAGAGAAATCATCTTTCGCTCGTTAGGCCTCATTTAGAATATGTTGCAAGTATATGGGACCCTCACGAAGTTGGATTAATTTCTGAATTGGATCGCGTGAAGCGTAGAGGAGCTAGATTTGTAAAACGTTGCTATGATAAACTTAATAGCCTATCCAAAATATTAAAGCAGCAAGGCTGGGATTCACTCACGGAGCAAAGTTTAAATTACGGATTGAAGCTCTTGCATAAATTGGAAGGAGATCTCTTTAGCAATGATGTTGAATATGTATTATTACCCCCATCGCACTACGACAGGAAAGATCATTCTAATAAAATGAGAGGGATTAAGTGTAGCGTGTAAATGAGCAGATTGATTTAAGATGCCATGTTCTCCACGAACGATAGGGGATTATAATAACATTGTCCGACCGCGGTAGGGTCATATTCAGCTCAAAATTACTCTGGTGTGTATTCACCCCCTTTCCCACACCCTAAGGGTGGCTTGCAGGGTACAAAAATAAATAAATAAGTCATAAATTTGAAGGTTTGATTAAGGCTTCCAGCCCTGGAGTGACTCTCGGACTCGCGGTCATTGATGGCAAACAGTCTGAAAATTTCGGCATAGAAACTCCGAAGTACTTCGTACCGACTGGGATGATTGGAAAAATGGACTTCCCCGAACTATTTTTGCGTAATTTTTCCTTATATTTGTCGTTAATAACATTTGCCTCCCATCGGCCACACTCTGCTGACACTCGAAAACCGTCCATTTGCATAGGCTAATATATTCCGAGTGTCAGTAAAAACTGTTTGCTAAACAACTTGACCTTCCAGATTACATTGATGCAATAATACGATAAGCAATTTATATGCGAAATGTTCGGTTATGCTATACATACCCGATATGCTCTAATATTTGCATGTATATCACCCGGATTTGGTGATGAATACCAAATGGTGAGATCATAGTTGAACTATTGCAATATTTTGGCCTCCAGTTGAATACGGCGTCATGTTCCAAATTCAAGTTTTTATGTTGAACTAGTTAAAGTAACGCAAAATTTCTTTTGATATTTTAATCATTTGGAAATAAAATATATTGTCTCAGTAAATATTTGTAATTCTACAAAATCGATTCCTTTCAAAGGATCGAAATTGATTTAAAGGCATATTACATACTTAAGGATTTCACATCAATCTTGATAAAATAAAAATTTGAAACATTTTCTTTTGTTTATTTGGAGACACGTCGCTCAAAGACGATAAGGAGTAAGGGATTCTCATTTTTTCCCCAATTGAGATGAAAACACACAAAGTAAGATAGGCTATGTTCAATTTAGATATCAATTTATGGAGATTTTTTAATCGAAAAAAAAATAGTTTTTTGAAAAGAAAAAGTTTTTTCCACGTGCAAATGGCGAGACATGTTTCACTCAATATTAAGATTTCAATGAGGAGCGAAAGTTGTATTTTCGCAAATCTTTCTCTTGCTATTTTGTCATTTTCGGAAGTATATAATGAGATTTATGCCGGCAACTGAGCAGACGGCTCATACATTGTAAACTGCTGCTGAGGAAGCGATAGTCTCTCATTATTTATTTAGAATATAACATTTAAAAGAGCATTAGTTCGTTTTTTCCTAATTCAGAGTTCATCATGTATGGCAATATCAAATCGCATGCATTGAAATAATGATCAAATAACGATGCAGTGAAATGAAGATCAAATTTACATGCATTAATTTCCGTTACCATTGCGCTATTTCAGAACAGTGTTGCATAGTAATGAAATCAATGACTTTATTGAAGAATTATTTACTTTTTTACGCCACACATGTACTAATAGGGCATATAGTTCGAATTGAATCCAGTTACAACTGTACGGATGTATTGGTCTGTAAATTACCTTCCATCTTGGTATACTACGAGGGTAGGCTGAAAAATAATGCACACATGCTCGTAGATCACAAACAAAATGACTTTTAGAAGCACTCCTTGTGGCATGTGGAAGTAACATTCTCCCTCAACACGCATGCGCAAGTTTGAGGTCGTTACATTCATCCAGTGTATTTTGAGAAGCGGAAGTATGGAGACGTGTTCTAATGCTTTGTAAAATCGAGTTTAACAGGGTGCAACAGGTAATGCATTTAATTTCCGTGTGCTAAGTGGTAATGCATAACGCATGCATTATTTTCAATATTCACGAAGTGAATGGAAGTAATTGGCAAATGCACGCATTGTCTGTCGCCGTTCGATGCGTCGGATGCCAGCGCGGGTGGATGGCCGTCCATGTCGGTGATCGGCACGCCGGCTGCCCGAACGGCCTTGAAGCCGCCAGCTCGCGATATTTCACCCCTTCCCCCCCTCCCCGCTTCGACCTCCTCCCATAGCCATCTCGCCGCACACTGACGGAAATCGGGTCGTGCGGAATTCAGGCGATCGCGGCGTGCCACTTCGACAGGAATCGAAACTTGTGTCACTCTTTCGAGAAACACAGGAATATTAAATTCGCCCGAACACTTTTTCATGCTGAGGACAACGGTACAAGACCAACACAGCGGTCGAATACTGTATTTTAAGAATACTATGCACTGTTCTTTTTTCACAGTTTGTAGACCGTAGCTGTTTGTGGTTTATCTATATGTCGTCAGTAATATAAATGCGATTCAAATGGCCGTAATAGTTCAAAATACAAAGCTTGCTTGAATTAAATCTGTATCTAGGGCCTGCGATTTCCGGTGAGTTTCGTTTCAAGCCAGCAATCCTGCCATAAAAAAATGCATTCTTTCGAAATTGGCACACGGAAAAATTTATCGTGCACTGTCAGCGTGGTGATTTATGCGGGATTAACCCTCCAAAAGAAATGGTAACCTTGCCAAACACGATCCATCACAAGTGACCTCTTAACTTGCAGGAGAATAAACTCTTTGTTTGCATTTGTTCCGAAAGTCAGCTCGGATTAGATTTTGGTTTTTCAATTGCTTATTCTATTGAAACTTATTTGGCATATCACATCATGTGTTTGAGGTCGAAGTGCGAGCTCGTAGCTCGTGGGTTTAGAGGGTCTGAATGCGGAGGTAAGAAGTTAACCGATGCTATTGTCAGATGCGATAAACATTTTTGGATTTTGGAAAAATTGTATTTTCCAAAATATTTTTACGGAAAGATGCCAGGGATAAAAGTGGCTCTTAAAGCAAACTAACCCTCCATCGATGGCGAGAGACAGCAATTTCACCATAAGGCACTGAAGGTACAGAGAAAGATGACTGGAGTCGATACCGGAGAGTGAAAACCACGGAATTGGCCACAGAATTGAGATGCAGCGGGAACATCAGTGTCCTTGGAAGATGCAACCTTGCATTCAAACACAACGTGATGGAATTACTCCCGGTGAAATATTCCTAGGGTAAAATAGTCCCTCGATCGGATCTTTCGGAGGGTTGGGAGGGGAACATTAGTGAAGGTGGAGCAGAGGAGGTGGCAGGGGGTGAGAGGGAATCAACACTGATTAGAGAAGACTGAAGGGCTGACGTAAAACATTCTCAGGATTGAAATAATTGTGATGATGAAGATGATGACTGTATAAATGGTAGTTAAACTTAAATGGCAGTCTACGGACTGACGTACGTTTTGCGTAGACTCTCTGAATTGGCTATTGTTACGTTTCTAAACCTCACCGAACACAGCACAGATTGAAAACTTACGCTGCAATTAACCTCTTTTTTCTGGACATTTCATATTTCCATTGATTTCGTACAATGTGCCAATTTTCTTCCCCGCCTTACCCCTCCCGCCTGCTATTCTCCCCGCTGTCTTCAACATTTCATTGAAAATCAACTCGCCTCATTTGTATTTCTTCCAACTACCCTTTCCCCCTTCCCATACCTAATACTTCGTTTTTATTCCTTTCCGACCATTTTACCTATTCCATTCCTCTCCACATCCATATCTCAAAAGTGTCCAGTCTGCAACTTGCCTCCAAGACCAAGTTTCCGCCCCGTACTATCCTCCGCTCTCCTGCATATTCCATTGGGGAATTGATATATTTTGAATTCCGCTCGCAAAGTAGTTGAGGAGGTTTGGCAACGCGGCACAATGATTTCTTCGGATTCGGGGCGCAAGGGGGGCGGGGAGGGGTAACTACGCTAAGCACTTGCAACGAAAAAGTTGTTTTCCGAGCGAGAGGACAATAATTACGAGTTTTTTTTACACTCTCGGTCGGACACAATGAGCTCGCGGTGCAAGGAGGAGTGTTTCGGAATTCCGGCTGTGAACGGGTCCAGCGAAGATGATACCCTCGTTCACGAGAAGACTAACACACGCGGGAATAAGTTTTTCACCATCCCCGTAGCTAACACGATTGATCACAATTTGTCAAATCCCTGTTAATTGGCGACTGGGTTTGACACACGTACGCGTGTGCGTGTGAGTGCGTGCATTTTGAGGGGTGAGTGGTAGACAAGCATCCCTTCCGAGCACGTGTAGTATACCCTTATTCCTACCTTATCCCTGCCGTTGCTTGTCTTGCTCTGCTTGCTCTCTTGCGAGTTGTCGCAAGTACTGGGCACTCTCCGCAGTAATGAATAAGCATGCGTTGGTGCTTGGCTTATGCCTGAATTTTATAAGGGGGAGGCGACCGATACCCGAGGTCATTTGCAAGTGTATAGTTGGGGGCAATCTGGTAGAGGTAGGATGTTGAGGGAATGGGGGAAAGAGGTTGGAAGGGAACCCAGCGTCTGCATTTGCTTAATATTAATAACGAAAGGCGCCGAGGGATCATCCATTTAGCGTTCTACCCGACGGACGGGGCATTCTGTTCGTAATGCTCTTCACATAGGTCCCAATGAGGGTTACCTCTGAACGGTTTATCTCACTGTTGGGATTTCAACACGGACCTACGGGTTGGGAGGCCCCGAGTGCATTCATCGGTGGATTAGGTTGAACTTATCGTTTGACTTATTCACTTCACCGGACTCCATAGTGTTTTATATATTATTTACAGATTTAAATATGTTCCTTGATGTACATCATGCAATTTAATGGTTGTTTAATTCCGTGCTGTTCCGAAATTGCGTTCGGAAATTTATGGGCGCATTCCAATTTGAAGTATATTTTCTATGGACAATAACATGTATTTAGGAGACTGTAGCGGATCTATTTTTATAGAATAACTAAGTTAGGAGGGACCGTTTTCATATGCAAACGAATTTTTAAAAAATATTTTAACCTACGAAGAAAGTGATAATGCAAATCATGTTGAATTATTAAACTGATCTTACTAATTCAGAGACCGCAACGCAACCTGCAGTAAGTCTATGCAAGAGGAATATCAGTTACTAAAAAATAGTATCTGGTCACAAATTGAAATTCAATTATTATTAGGTAATCTACCGTTTAAGGTAGGTTTTTTGGATGGACACAACACTCAAACATTTTGTGACTCCCCACCTATCAAACTAATCTATATCAGGTCCCTCTTCATCTCTCTGTACTTCTTTCCTCCCTTCATCCCGTCCAACATCCCTATCCTGTTCCTGCCCTTACCTCGCTTGCCCAACATTCTCCCCTCTATTACCCTCTTCAATATTCCACTACCGCTCAATACGCCTTTCATCCATTTTTCCTGCCTCCATAGGATTTCTCTCAACAAACCCCTCTCCTCACCCACCATCTCCAGTACTTCCTCATTTGTTTTCCTTTCGGTCCATTTCACCTTCTCTATTCTTCTCCACAACCACATTTCAAAAGCCTCCAATCTACGTCTATCCTCCTGCTTCAGTGACCACGTTTCCGCGCCGTACATAGCTACGCTCCATATCAGAGTTTTTACGAGTCTTGTCTTAACATCCCTACTCAACGTCCCCGTCATCAACTCCCTCCTTGAGAAAGCCTCCTCGCCTAGCGCAATTCTTCTCCTTACGTCCCTACCACTTTGACCGTATTGGTCCAAAACACTCCCGAGATATGTAAACTGCTCTACCTGCTCTATTCTTTCCCCGCCTATTTTAATATTTAGCTTAGCCATTTTCTTTCTGGAAAATCGCATAACCTTTGTTTTATTAATATTGATTCTCATCCCATATTTATCGCACTGAACCTCCAATTCACTCAGCAATGCTTGCAACCCCTTGGCTGACTGAGCAACTGATGCTTGGTCATCAGCAAACCCAACCGATTTTACGAATTCCCCTCCGACTTTAATTTCTACCTCCAGTTCTTCCCATGCCTCTTTAATCATTTCCTCCACATATACGTTGAACAGCACCGGTGACAATGGGCAACCCTGCCTTACCCCTCTTCCTAACACTGCCCATCCGGACTCTCCGTTCCCCACTCGCACCTGAGCAGTCTGAGACATGTACAGGTTGCGGATCAGTCTCCTGTCCCTCCAATCCATTCCTATTTTCTGCAATACGTGCTTTAGTTTTTCCCAATTCACTCTATCAAACGCTTTTTTTGAATCTATGAAACAGGCAAATGCGTCCTTATTGTATTCTATATTCCTCTCGATTAGTGATCTCATTACTGTAATGGAATCATGCGTACCTCTACCCTTTCTAAAACCAACTGATCATCCCCTAAGTAATCATTTGCCTTACTCTCTATCCTTTTGTTGATGATCCTGAGAATAACTTTTGTTGCGTGAGATATCAAACTTATTGTTCTGTAATCCTCACATGACGTAGCCTTTGCCTTTTTTGGAATAGGAACTAACACCGATCTCACAAAATCTTCCGGCCAGATTCCTTCCTCATAGATACTACGAATCAGTCCATATATGGCCTTCTTCCCACCTTTTCCTAATCATTTCAACATATCTACAGGAATGTTGTCCACCCCCACAGCCTTATTTGCTTTTATCTCCTTTAATGCCCTTTCTATTTCATCGTCGAGAATGCCTGGACCTAAGCTATCTTCATCTACGTCATGTTCCTTTTCTATGTCTAACCTTGTCGGCCTAAGTTCTTTACCATACAGTGTTTCTATATATTCCTTCCATCTCTCTTGGATTTTTCCTGGTTCAACTATGATCTTACCCCACTTATCTTTAACTGTTAGCACAGTTCTTGCCTTCTTACTTCCCGATAATAACTTAACCTTGCTGTATAGAGCACCAATTTCACCCTTCTTCTGTAAATTTTCCATATCCTCGCATTGTGTGTTCCACCATTCTTCTTTGGCTTTATTTGTGGCCCTTCTCAACTTATTCTTTAATTCTTTGTATTTCATTTTGCCTAACTCTGTGTTTACATTTTTCCAACTTCTCCTCTCATCCATCTTTGCAATTATCTCATCCGTTACCCATGGTTTCCTTATCCTTTTCCCGTTAACGGTTCCTATAGTGTCTTTAGCAGCTTTCAATATTCCTTTCTTGAAAATTCCCATTTTTCGTCGATAGTACTTAGTTCTTTACCGTCATCCATTATTTTCTCTACAGCCTGCTGGTACTCCTTCCTCGTTAATCCATTTAATGCTTCTACGTTCCATTTCCGAACCCGCCGCCCTTGCCGTATCTTCTTGAAACGCACGTTACATTTCATAACAACTAAATTGTGGTCAGAGTCCACATCCGCTCCTGGGAAACTGTGCAAAATTTTCACACTGTTCCTAAACCTGTGCCTAACCATAATATAATCTAACTGATACATTTCTGAGTCACCTGGCATTTTCCATGTATACGTACGCCTTTTGTGATGTCTAAACCATGTGTTGGTGATGACTAACCCCTGTCTCCTGCAGAATTCAATCGCTTTCTCCCCGCGTTCATTCCTCGTGCCTAACCCATAGTCCCCCACCTCACCACCATCTCTTCCTTCGCCTACCGTCGCATTCCAATCGCCCATCACTATCAAATGTTTCCCTGCAGGAACACTCGCGATGATATCCTCTAACTTATCGTACATCCTATCGACTTCTTCCACCTTGTGGTTGCTCGGTGGCATGTATAACCTGAACAATGACCAAGTTCGTCGGCTCTACTTTAATCTCTACGAGCAAAATTCTATCTGTCGCTTGCTCTATGTTGACTACGCTTCTTCCTACCCCTTTATTTAATATTATGGCAACCCCTCGTTGGCTCTCGTCCCCGCCGCTGCATATCACTCTATAATTTTCACTCCAGTAATCCCCGCTATCCTTCCATATCACCTCGCAGAGGCCTAAAACATCTATATTACCTCTTTCCATCTCCGGCTTAATGTTCTCTAATTAAAATTCAAGAAGGGTCTGCATATTTTTAATATCAATAAATCTAGAGACCTTCATTAGGATCTGCTTGCTGCCTGGATGACGGATGCGTTCTTTCCTCTCCTTAGCTTTACGACAGGAAGAACGTTGACCACATTTTATTTAGTCATTCTGACGTCGGTAATGGTATTGGTGTTTTCTCAAATTTGGATTCATCAAAATGGATAATGCTCCATCATGATTGATATCAACCTTTGTTTTATTTTGACTATTCTGTTGGCTCAATTGTATTTCAAATGGGTTAACCAATCCGAGAGCTTTTAGTCTAGTCGTTTCGGCTTATTCTCGGGTTATGTTTGTGGCATCTAGCCTCCCGGAAGTTTTCCAAATCAATGGACCTGCGAGGCGCTCTTCCGGAGCGGTGTTTCACTTTACTGGGTTTTCCGCTCTTCAGTCCTCCTTCCTCTAAAGTCGTATTAGAAAGTTTTATTTTGGAAGACCCTGCTATCTACGCCAAATCCTCCTTACTGATCGTACCCCTGTCGAAATCACGATCTCTAGAGTTGTGTAGGGTAATGGAATAAAAAACACTCATTTCATCTTTCGATTCTTTTAATATCGACAGAGCAGTTAATACGTTTAATTTTTATTCTCTCCTTTTTCGAATTGAAAAGTACTAATTTATTGGGTGAAATAAATTCTTGTTTTAAATTAAGACTTTATCCTACATTTTTGTGAATTTGCACGAAATATGAAGGTTTGTATTGAATTTATATCCCCCCTATAACTTCTCTTATCAGTAGCCCATTCCACATGGTGCTTGCACCCCCTGCCACACACCTTTTTGGTGGATGGTTTTGGTGGATATTTAAGCAGATTTAGATACGTACATAATTTTTGTAAGATTTATTCTTCTGCATTTTCATCTTGATCTTCCAGTTTCACCACCTAGGCTTTCTTACTATTCTAACCCCTTTCTGGTTTCTTTCTACTCGATTAATCTGGCGTGGATTTATTTGCTCATGATTTTTGCAAAGGTTCTCTACTGATCATTACTTTATTGATGAAAATGTTTTGCTACATACTAGCCATTTTGAAAATAATTATTAATTTAAAAGACAACGATGGCGAATCTTTGATCCAAATAATTACCAATGAATGTCATGTTCTCACCGCCAAAATATTCCTGCCTCTTTTTTAAGCACTAATAACATATAAAAATTTAAATAATGTCCTCTGATCAGTCTGTTGAAAGTAGCTTAATTAAAAGGCTCTAATTAAAGTGCAGTGTTTTCACTTCCTTTAGTCATTATTTTCAGGATTCCAAAATAGATTTGACTTTTTGAAACGGACAGTTGACTTTTGAAGGATTGCAGGCAAAGTAAAAGTGCTCAAATGACGTCCTTCGATTTCAAATATGGATAGTCACACCTGAGGTGAGTTGATGAATATTAAATACCTATGCTTAGGGTTATGTGGATCTCTGCCTTCGAATTGATTAAGGAAATAAATTACGGATTCAACGTTTCCTTTTTCCTAAAACTCTTGTCAATGCTGAATGAAGGGATTTAATTAACTCTGTTCCACCGAAAGTGTTATATTTTAAGATAAAGATAAATTTAATGAGACCGTAAGAGGGTAGTGTATCCGAGAATTGAATTCCGTTCTTTCCTCAGTAATGACACCTCTTATGTATGCTTTGATTATTCCCCGTCTTTCTTTGGCCTTCCTGTATTTACTCTGGCTATCTTCTCCTGACCTTACGAATGAAGTTATATAACATATTACATTGACATTATATATATATATATATATGAATGTGCGTGCGTGTGTAAAAGGTTAGTCCCAAGCGTGGCGATAACATCTAAAACTTCCAAAAATAAATTGAGACAGTTCTGGTTTTTGAATTTTTCGGTGGAACAAACATGTTTCTCAATGAAAGAAAGAAACTTTCAATTTCCAAAAACAATTTCCTTCCTTCCCTTGACATTGGTCGGTAGGTGTGTGTTTGTATGTATATGCGTGTGTGCAAATTTATATTTTTTTATAAACATATTGTTTTTTCTTAATTTAGTTTATATATTTGCGAGTCCATTTTTATTTGAATATACACACACACACACACACACAAAGGCACACGAGGCGTATTAAAAAAATAATGAGAATTTAAATTTTTCCGACAGTAATATTTATTTATTCTTATACATTGATGTTGTCACCTTCAAAGTAGTCCCCATTGGAGATTATGCACTTGTGCCAGCGCTTCTTCAAATCCCCGAAACACTTCTCAAACTCGATCTTTGAGATAGCCTTTAGTCCACAATGAAAACATCTGAAAGTTAAATCCATAGTTTCAGCCTCAACTTTGTGGAAGTTCATTTTAATAAATGCCAGAGAAAAACTTGGTTTCAATCCACCACTTTATTTCAGGTACGACTAGTTTCGACGCTACGGCGTCATCCTCAGGTACGTACCTGAGGATGACGCCGTAGCGTCGAAACTAGTCGTAACTGAAATAAAGTGGTGGATTGAAACTAAGTTTTTCTCTGGCATTTATTACATCTGAATGTTTATCATACTTCAGGGGCATGTATACCAACATAATAAAAAAGTTTGACAATCGGACTCTCCAAGCCGGCGAAACGAAAAAAATCTCCTTATGTTTTGAACACACCTCGTTCATTATAATGATAAAAATACTCAAATAATTTCGACCCATGGTATGAGTTTTTCATGAGAACGACATGTGTCACTGCACTGTTAATCAAGAGTTCCTTTTGTGGTTGTCTAGCACTGACCTAGGAGTACATATTAAGTCTTGGCTCGTCGATGACAATTTCTAAGGAAACTTAAGCGGGAGTTTCTTGTCTTATCATAGTTATTTCCTGTAAGTAGTGTGTTTAAAAAACAAAATGGCAAATACTTGATATCTCCTTAAGACACGCATCCTTACGGGGAAGCCTTTAATTCTGATGTTCGTCTTGTTAAATGGGAGGGAAGCATCGACCATCGACATTTCTCTCCGACTTCGATCCTAACCGTGGATAATTACCCAAATGTGCGGAGAGCCTGATTTGTTCGCGCAACTGTCCCCTCTCTTAGAATGCCCACCCACGTGACCCAGATGGCGGAAATGAAATGCGCAACGGCGCGCATGTTGAAGTAAACAGCACCACGTGGCTTTGGCGAATAGAAAGTTTTCCTAGTGATAAAGATAGTGGTGCAATCCCGTGATGCAAGCGCTGTTGGGCCGGCATTTATCATTTCTTTGCTAATTGCTGAGTCAAGTACAACGCACTTCGCTCGCTGCTCTTGCGGAGAGAGTGAATGACGTGAAGTATTCTATCTTGGAGTAATTGAAAGTTTGGCAAGGAGACGGCTCGTGGGATGCTTGCGTTTCGATGGAATGAGCGAAGGATTTCGTTTCTGCGAGGCTTAATAGTTTCGACATAGCTATTCGACCGGCGTAGCTAAAGAGAGTGACTCCACGAAAACTAGGCGTTTAACGTCCAGCGATGATCCCGTCGAATGCGACGGAATCATCGTTTCGGGAGAGATCGAGGGTATACATCTCGACTGATGTTACCGAATCTGGCGTCGCTGGGTCGATGCTGCCAATATTTTGTCGGTAAAGCATAAGATGAAGATGATACCCACTGCTTAATTATCGATCGGTGTTCTAATATTAATTTTATGGCAAATGAGTAACATCATGGTTTGATTTTAAATATACAATTATACGAATAAGAGGAGGAATGTATTTTAAGTTTCGGTGCACATGCCGAAATCTTCAGAATTAAATATAGTTTTTATATTTATATGTAAAATATATTTATATATAATATGTATATATATAAATGTATATATATATATATATATATATATACTTATATATTACATATAAATATATTTTACATATAAATATAAAAACTATATAAAAAACATATATTTATTTATTTGGGTCGCGGTGGTCCAGGGGTTACAGCGTTGGACTACTGACTAGAGGGCCCGGATTCGATTCCCGGGCACTCTGGGCACCTGCAGCTCCACCCAAGCTATGTGATTTATCGGGTACCCGGTCTTCCTGGGAAACCATAACCGGCAGAGGGAAAGGAATTGCCCCCCCTACCCTGATGTGTGAATATTTACACGCCGTCGGGCTTGGTACGTGGGTAAACTCTGCCATCACCTACCAAACCGACCTTCGGGTTGATTACTGTGTTTATGGTTTTTTTATATATTTATTTTTTCGGAAGGTTTCGGCCTGCCCATTGAAACATCATATATTTTCGTGAGAGCCCTTTCTAAGATTCTAAGATAAGGATGATGGATACTCCTGGGCGTTGGACATTTCGGGGCCAGCATAAGAAGACAGATAAATGAAAAGTGTTGTAAAAGGTGCCGCCTTCAGGTCGCGAAACCTAGGTCCTAGGTCCACTAACGTCACGTTCTTTCTTCTCCTCTGACTCAGTAACTATTTTTAAATGAAGTGGCTCTAAGGGAAGAATTTCGACATCTTAAGAGAAAACTGTCGTTTGTCAGATCGAGGTGATACTTCTGTGGAAATTACTGGGAGTGGGAATAAATTACGTCACCCGGAACAGTCAGCATCTTTAAAAGGCAATCGGTTGGCTGGATGCGCCGAGGAGAGCTGGCTTCAAATTTTCAAGATCAATTTTGAGCACGGAGATCACGCTGTTTGTCGCTTTCTGGATCCTCCCGCACACGGCAGATGCCCCGGCGGTCGTCTTGCCTCCGTCCGCCATGCGACTTCGCGCTGGACAATTTTTCCTCTGGCATTGCTCAGTTCGTGGTGTTACGTAAAATGTTTTGGAACTTCAGACAGTGCCCGCAGCAGTGGGCGTTTCGAAGGCACTTTTAAAAGCCGTGAGACGTGGTTGTATTTATGTCACTAGTTGGAGAATTGGGAAGGGGGGGAGAATGGGTGACGTAAGAGCGATGAAGTACAGAGCATAGGACGTACACTTGTATTCAGTCCATTCTCGTTCCTTTGGTGATCGAGATTTTTTGCGAGTATCAATTTTCTTTCATTGTTTTAATTCATTTTACTAACAAACGTCGGGTTACGTTGCGTAACATTAATGAAAAAACCATCTCGCTTCCAAATTTCAAATGTGTACAACGGGCTCTTGGTATGAAAATTCTTTGGGATTTCTATTTTTTTAATGACTGGGAATCCGCTTTCCCTCAAATGAACACGGATCACGTATTAAAATTGCTAGTCCTGCGGTGTAACTCCTGATTGAAGTTTGAAAATGGGCAAATATACCCCCCTTAGTGCTTGTATCTCCTAGATTCCCACCCTTTCCGATTAATCCTTCTGCAAACAAAGTTGAAAAATAGGCCTGAGTGTGGACATATTTGTCTTTAATTCACAGTCGACCAGTGTCTACCCAATTTCTTCATCCACTATTTGAAATGCCGAGGTCCATAATAAGTCTGCCCAATCAAGGTAATTTACAAAAAGGCTATTTATAATTAATAGGTTAGTATACATCTCCCTACAAAACTAAGCCTTTAGGTTTGCCCTGCCTCGAGGGTCACATATTGTAGATATTGCGTTCATTCAACTGTACACCAATTCTATTTACCGATCGTCGATTTAAATAATTTAATAATTAGGCTTTTTATTATTTTTTGGAGTTTTTGACAAGGGCCCACATGGATCACTTTTAAATTGATAAATATATTCCACATTCTGATACAAACTCGAAATTTTCGAATAACACGCCTACTCATGTGTTATTTTCCTGTAATAATTCAGTCATGTTCGGAGTGACCAGGTGAAACAGAATAGCATTACGTAAAAGAAGTAGTACAGTATTCGCAGATAAGCGTACTTATTTGAAACGTCTAGACGTTGAAATGCGCGTCATATTTCGATGAAAAAGTGGCCGGTATGAACTGTGTATTTTGTGTTATTTTGCAATGTTCCACGGCTAATTTGCTTTAGCGACTCGACCCACCCGCCCCTTCTGATATCCCAACTACCAATCCACAAAGTAAACGAAGACATCCTGACTCCGTTATCTATTTCTGTCTTATCATTTCCGGTTTCGCCTCCACAACCTTGACGAGGTGAAAGGATTTCAGCGCTCAGATGACCCCCAGCGCTCTGATGGCCTTAGTTATGATATTTTTTCCTTGGTAAGATCAAAAGGTAGCCACCGTATCTCAGCGAATAAGCATAAAATGCGCCTGGAGTGTCCATTGATACGCTGCCACGTTAAAAAAAAACACTTATTTGGATTAGTATGATCACATGACCACGTAATGAAATCATTTTAGTTATAAACTTCCATTGAAATTCATAAAATGGCAAATAATTTGCAAGGACACGATATGCAAATATAAGATATTGAAATTATGAGACTTGTATGTTTAGCATATTTATTTTCTTTTAAAATTAAAAAGGAAATCCTATTTCTTCGATAGAATGGAACCGAAAAGTAATTTATTTTACTCTTCAAGAACTCGAGAGCATGGAACTATTTACATTTTTTATAAGTGGAATGCCTAATTTACATTAAGAGTGAGTTTGATTGCATGGTTAATTACCTTGACACTCGTCAATGCCTAATCACTAATTATGGTGATTTTTAAGGCCACACTCAAATCGGGTTTCTCTTGAGTACACATCCTTGACGTACGTGCAGGCTTCTTTCATCTTTCCTTTTCGTAACTCCAATCGCGTCACGGATTCATTATTCACATGAGATTGATTTGTTGGAATGGCTAGTGCACAATCTCTCCAATCCAAGTATCCGATTTCAAATTCCGGCGATTGAGGCTGTTGTTTATTTTTACTGTGTGATGCCGATACCGCATTGGATAATTCATTCGTATCAGGTTAAAGCCACCTGATGGCATTCCGTGGTCTGTATCCGTGATAGTCGCTACTATGAAGAATTCAGTGCTCCTCACGGCGTGTCTATTCTGTAAGTCGATAACCTGCGAGGTCACCGTTGACGTTTGCCTCCGACTGCCCTTGTTTCGAATTGTGCGTGGGAAAAATGGGATGCCGGCAACGTATATAATTTCAGTCCATCCACCTTCAAATTTTCCGTCTAGCTTCCCACGCTCGTGCAGATCACGGGTGATTAGCGCGGAGATGGCTTCTTTCACAAATTTCAGTCGGGGTATTGGAAAAAATCGAATGATTGATCTGTTTTCCAATCGGCTTAACCTCTAACCGCTGAGACCCTCGCGTACCGACGAATTTCCAACCAGGGATTTATGTACAATTATCGTGCGACCCACGCATTTTTAACGAAAAATATTTTTTTAACGAAACTTGACGCAGTTTGGCTACCTTTTATTTTTTTAGTTCGAAAAGTATTGTTTTTTTTCTGCCTCCTGGGAGTAATCCGAAATTACTATAACCCTATTTTACTGTTTAATCTTAACATTTGTGTACATTTTTTTAGTAAATTCTTCGTCGAGGTCCAACTCCTAGCTCAAGTCTTTTGTGTCGTTTGTCACTGCTGCAGGTCAAAATTCTAAAAAAAACAATAATTTTTAAGTCCTTCAAGTGTCATGCAATTAAATGTATATGAGAAGGAAGTGTTACACAATTTATTAATTTCCCACATAACTCAGCAACTCATCGTACTCTGACGAAGGTGGCTTTACCATCGAAATATATATAAGCGAGTTCTTTCAAGTTTCTTTAATTAAAAAAGCGCTAGTATTTACAAATGTGGATGGACATTGGATATTGGTGAACACCAAAAAGGTGAATCTCTTTATATACCATATGTATTGTGTGTGTGTATTTTCTAAATGTACATGTACTTCTCTTTCTTCTGATGAAGACGGAGCTATATTCCGTCTAAATTATTAAGAAATAAAATACGAGTGTTCTTATAATGTGTTCTTATATTGTTTGTTGCCGTCAAAGTTATCATATATATTTTTAACTTTGGATAGATAGGAACCAAATTAAAGGATTTTCCCCGCAGCTTTTCAGAGTAAATTACGTCTCCTCGATTGCTCAAGTGGTTAGACCATGGAAAGATCCGTGGTTCAAGTGCCGGTCCAGGAGCTTGTGATCTGCTCGATTCCGCCTGCCCCACCTCTCCTGTCTTCGTCCTTTATATATGTTATCATCCCTTATCTTTATATCTATATCCAATATATACATATTTATATAAAAAGGTATATACGTATGTGGGTCGCGGTAGTCCAGGGGGTAGAGCGTTGGACTACTGAGCGGAGGGTTTGATTCCCGGGCAAGGTACTCTGTGCACCTACAGCTCCACCCAAGTTATGTGACTTTTCGGGGAACAGATCTTCCCGGGAAACCACAACCGGCACAGGGAAAGGAACTGGCATACTACCCTGATGTGTGAATATTCACATGCCGTCGAGCTTAGTACTGGGTGAACTCTACCATCACCCGCTAAACCGACCTTCGGGTTGATTACTGTGGTTGTGGCTTTTTTATTATTTTTAATAAATGACGCGATTCTACGTAGATAGTCTACACATCCATATATATATATATATATATATATATATATATATATATATATATATATATATAGGCAGGAAAAATGGATGAAAGGCGTATTGAGCGGTAGTGGAATGTTGAAGAAGGTAATAGAGGGGAGAATGTTAGGCAAACGAGGAAAGGGCAGGAATAGGATAGGGATGTTGGACGGGATGAAGGGAGGAAAGAAGTACACAGAGATGAAGAGGGACCTGATAGTAGAGTAGGTTGCTGGATTGGGTTTTGTTTGGAGTTAGAAAATACTTATTTGATGCTCGTGTCCATCCAAAAACCTACCTTAACCGGTAGATTACCTAATTATTAATTATTATTATATACAGATGATGTTGGAGCAATACGTATAATATTTGGAAGTCATTACACAAACACACACACACATATGTATATAGGCTCATTAGTTTTCACATGTATGCATATATGCCTACACGCATGACGCAATAATAGGCGTTTGACTGATTCGTTCAATTTTGCTTTATCAATAAAAAATACCCGGGTGTTTCGTTTCGATTCTATTGTTTTTTGCGTTTCTTGCGAGAGAACTTGAGTATCTCTATGTTGCATCTGTCTCTTATTTTATTATTCCGGTGGTCGATTCTACCAATATAATTTGTGCCCATCAAAATCCCCCTCGGTGTGGTGTCGCAAGCAAACTCGCGTGCGCCTTCTAAAAGTCTTAATCTTGCCCGCTCACCTCTTGAATCAAGGAGCTCCCAACCTTCCTTCCTCCTGCACGCTTACCCTCGCCTCATAACCATTTTTCAACGAGCCAAACTGATTGCCCGTGGACCTTATTCATTTATTCATTCCTTCATTAACATTTTTTTCCCATTGATCACAGACATTCCCCGTACTCCAATATTGGCCCTAACCAAAGCTATTGAAGAACTCTCCTTTACTCCATCATTCCATTTTCCATGAAACCTGATTGAAAATGACATCTAATTTCTTTTGACTTTAAGCCGCTTCATGAATGGTTTACGATAATTTTCAATATTAAAGTAAATGTATTTGATCGTTCAGAGTCGCTTAATTCGATCGCGTATGTGTGCATATATTTTATTTTAATTTCTTCTTTACTTTTCATTCCAATAATTAATAACTCTGTTTTATTTTAGATAGATGTCGTTAGTCGACCTTGCAAGGATAGACCGTTTCTCGTTGCTGTCTCATTGCCACGTAAACTATCTTTGTCCACGTGTCCATGGGAGCGGGTTTATACCCAAGTACATATTTTACCTGTTATTATTGTAATTACCAGAGTCTTGAAGTGTAAAATACTTGCACTTTTAGAATAGTAAGGGAGGTCAGTGTGGAGACGAGGCGTCCACCTCCCAACTGGCTGGTCGTGGGTTTGCACCCCATCTCGTTTGTGTGTGATTGAATGCCGCAGTGGTTGAGTCGTTGGATGTCGCCCCCATGATCGTGGGTGGAATGGCCGATCGAAATACCAATGAACTCTTAGACTCATGGGATAGACACGAATTTTGGATTTTCATTTACGTATTAACAGACTGGCGCAAGTCTTTTCTGATACCGAATCGGCGAACCTTTATTTCAATGGTCCTGCGTGTTGTTGTTTAGCTCCGAGCGAAACATATGCTCTCTGGCTCAAAATCGATTGTCTTTTCGTGACTTCCGGAAGGGACGTGTTGAGCGTGCGTTTATTAAATCACGAGGGTTGTCGTCTTTCTCCCTCGCCCTCCCTCTCTCTGTTGTCATCGAGTTCCTTGTGGGGACGCTTAGCTCGCGTGTGTCCCTAACGCTAAGGTCAAAGGTTCGATTCTAGCTTTGGAGCACATGGGCCCCATTGTGTCTTAGTGTGGGCGTTTGACATTGATTTGTATTGACGTTCAGAATGGCAACATTAAGCGTTCTATCAACCTGAAGGTCATAAGTTAGGTGGCCATGTCTGTTCTCCTTTCAAATCCTTTTACCACCTTACGCTCGCATTTGTCCAAAGATTTTGTTGTGTTTTCAAACTCTCCCTTCCATGTAAATGCACAATGAACGCAGCTACGGTCGTGGATCAATGGAAACAAGAAAGCCGAGACCGTAAACTTAAAAAGTTCTCCCTTCCATCCCTCGTGTCTCTCTCTCTCTGTGGGGGTGACGCCTCACACAGACCGATGCCAACAGCACGGGGTGACACGTTTTCTATTTGTGACGTTAGGAGTGGGGCCATGAGTTGCATGGTCATGAATTAATAGAACCTCCCCTTCTTACTCTCCAGTTCTGCATGACCTGTCTTGACACAGTGGAGGTGTTCTGTCGTATCAAAAACGGGTTTTCATTTTTTCCCACCTTTTTCGTATCACGAATAAAATTTTACAGATGAAAATGGGGCTTGTTTTGAGCCAAGATCTCCACCTGATTTTTTTAATAAATTTACACGTTTTTTAAAGATATTTTTATTGAATGAATTTTCCCTTCCTCGCCATTATCCTCCCTTACCCATTGTCCCTTACCATCTAGTGCTTGCACTTCCTGCCACACACATTTTTGGTGGATCGAGGGGTATTTATTTAGAGGTATATAAAGTCTCCTCTCTTCTAAAGGGGCCTTCAAAAATCCAACCACCTATCAATATCTCCTCTGTCCACTTTTCCTGTCGTAATGGAATTTCGCCGGACGACATACGGACACCTCTTTGTTCTTATTGTCTTCCACTCCCTCCACTCATTATCCCGATAGGCGAAATGTCAATGGTTCGATTCCCGAAGTTATTGAACGACTTTCATTTCTGCATGATTTTATAAAATTTTCCTTTCAATTACTTCTGGTATATGTTTACAAGTCAGGATAAACATGCACCAGGTCAATTCAAATGTTTCAAAGGGTGAAAATCATTCGTCTTGACTGAGATTCGAACCCGGATCCCATGATGTTGGGCAGACTCCATTAAAAGTTACTGTGGCGGCATCTCCCGGAGTTACTTTGCATTTAATATACCAGGTCGGTTTCAATTTTTTGTATTCTAGAGAATATTTTTAAAAAATGATTAATACAGCGATGAAACACGAACAATTCTTTTGTTATAATGAGTGGGGTCAGGCCTTAGTAACGCTAAGAGCAGGACAACTTCGACAATAGACGGAATTATAGTTTCCATGTACATGTTCCCTAGATTTCGCATTTTAATTTTAGATTAGGTAACCAGGGATATGAGGCCACCGTGAGTGCATCGACCTCCTCTTTCCCACGAGTAGTAGGTGTAGATCGGAGTATAGAATAGGTGTAGTGGGTCGATCGTCAGGTTACTGACCATAAGGTCTCGGATACAAGTTTTGCGCCTGTAGTCTATACAAACCGGCGTGCGATCAAAGTGGGTTGAGTGGAAGAGGTACCGAGGGTCCCTGGTTCGATTCCTCAAAGCGTAATTTTTATCGTCTATTTTTTTACATGGTTTTAAACGTTTTATAAACGTTTTATTATTCTTGTCCAAATTTTACGCTACAGATATCATATAATGCAATTTTACATTTTTATATAATTAAGTAATAACAATATTATAGAATAAACTGATTTGGTCCTCCTAAGCCTTTTAGGCTTGTCAGTCGGTGCCGATTTTAAATTTAGCGACATGGAATAATGTTTATAATATTTAAAAATAACAATAAAATATTCTCGTGGCTATCCGCAAGATTTCCGGCTGAATTGTACTTTGAATCAGAGGAATGGAAGTACTCTCGAATTAGGGCTCACGACGAGATAGGTATTGTAAAAACCACGCTCTTAGCTATGCAGTTGACCGATATGCTCACGTATATCTGCGCAATAATTTTGAAGTACTCGTACCACACCATGTTCGGGGTGGAAAAGGAGACCGCAAAACCATTCAAGTGAAATGAATCTCTTGTATTTTCTGACTTTGACCACCCAACACACTACCCACACAAAATTTCAGTTTAATGAGAGGTTTATATAGGATTTTTCGCGTGTTCAGTGGTTACAAGTGGAGGAGGAAACAGGAATGGGAATGATAATCATTTTATGAATGTGACAGATCGTTAGGTCATTACATTCCGATCGAAAGTTTTGGGCGTAAATTCGCATTGATCCGAGAGAC
The DNA here is from genome assembly GCA_037158775.1 of Hetaerina titia. Taxonomy (NCBI): domain Eukaryota; kingdom Metazoa; phylum Arthropoda; class Insecta; order Odonata; family Calopterygidae; genus Hetaerina; species Hetaerina titia. The sequence goes on from CM073778.1 coordinate 86,541,126, forward strand.
ACAGTAGACGGGAAGAATCTGTAAATTCGACTTGGCAAATGGTATCGGTTATGCAGTGAACGAAAACCACGCAAATGGTTAAAAATAAAATCGCTAAAACCGTCGCCGTACATACGCGTATATATACACACGCGTAAACCGCCGCTGCCACATATTTCTGGTAATCCTTCACAATCCGGGATCCATGTTCTTCATACGGGCCCGCTTCTAACATTATAATAAGCAATAATATTGTGAGAAACTCAATGTATTTGGTGATCACGTGCTCGACCCTTCGGTAGGATCTGTCTTTACGAAATTGTGATGAAATCGAGTTTTTCTTCGACCACGTCGTCGTAGTGGACTGTCGGAGAAACGTCGAAAAAATTAAAATTTCCCAAAAAATCGGTTTCTTTGTTTCGTTCATCGAATTAAGAGTTGTTTCTCCATTAATAAAACCATTTTGTTAAGCTGTTATCATTTCTCTAAGTTGTATCTGTTTATATGGCAACGATGTCAATCTAAAATCCAAATAAACAAGATGGCGAGTTTCAGGAGCTGCAGCTTCTACAAACAATACACCTAACTTTTATTAAAATAAAATAATTGAAAGAGCAAATAACTTATTATTCGGCAAAATAAGTTATTCGGAGGCAATGAAACCAATTGTTCCTCAATTAATCAGTGGAAATTTACGATTATGTATACATTTCGACACATGTTTAACTCCACGAATTGGAGAGCCTTACGCTACTAATTACGAGTATGTCACCACACCCACATCAGCCCGATTTCCCCTTGAATGTTTCGCAGGAAATCCTTTTTCTGATGGTGATGGCCAAAGTTTCTTTTCTGAGATGATATTTTCACTTCGCCCTTTCGCCGGAGGCAAAGGTAGCAAAGGAAATCCCCTTGAGGGGAAATGTTTTGCGGTAACAAATGACGAACAATACGTCATAACCTCTCGTGGTAACACCGAGTTGAATATCACGTCACTTTTCACGTCAGAGCTGTCAATTTCGGTGTGCTGATCGAACTTGAGAGAGCGTTGGTGATTTATTAAGCCTTGAGATTGGTAACTGCCTTGACGTCACGACTGACGGACCTACCCTTTCTATTCCCCCCCCCCCTTCCTTCTTTCCCCCCTCTGCGCTGTATCAAGACAAAGAGTCCTCGAACTTTCCAGCAGTCGCTGTCAAATGGTCCTGTTCTCCTAGCCTCGCTGGAAGGGTATCGTTTATGTCATGATCCGGAAAGTAAAGCAAAAAAAAAAGAAACACTCCGATGTAGGACGGCACTGTGAGCAATTTTTTGTGAAATTTTCTCCACTCCCATTAATTTTTTTTAAACCTCTTTCTATGAATATTTATGCGAGCGCTTGAATTATTTGAATTGAGACAGATTAATAACATGTGTGGTGTGATACAGACGGATTTTGCAAACGAATCGATATTTATTCACAATTGAAGCATTACCGTTATGTTTAATGAGGTTTATGAGGTTTCCGGGGATGTGTTTTTGTGTGAGCTTGAACGAGGTGATTCAAGTATGGCGGTCATCGAAAGTCGACCGTCGTCTCGTTTTTCGACTCCACAGCGAGGATTTCTCCTGAGAAAGAGACATTAAATTAAAATTCACGTCATTGCACTTGTACATAGCACTTTCATTTTAAGTGCTAGGGGGACGAAATTAATAACAGTGAACAGTAATAATTGAGTGAACATGTTTCAGCGTAAGATTGGCGAAAAACCTGATTTGTACGGCGCGGAGTGTTAGTTGATGAGGCACGCCAGGGTGGTTATAGTTTTTTGCATGTATGTGTTGATTTTGCATGTGGTTTTGTTCCTTTTATAGGGGTGGTGACCTAACACCCCCCGCCACACGCCCGTGCGGCTGTTTGCGAGGTATAACGTAAATGTAGTGAAGAATAGAAAGGAGACAGGAGAGGTAGGGGGGTTCACCGAAAACCCGAGGATTTCTAAAGGATAAGGGAGTTGTTAACAAAATACCCATTTATTAAGGGTGTTAGGGAAAGATAAGCCGAAGTGCATTATTTGTAGCGTAGTTTTGTACGGACCTTGTGGTTGAAGAAAGATGGCATGAGCTCGTAGGTTTTTAAGACGTGGGAGCGTAGAAGGATGAAGAAAGTAAAACTGACGGAAAGGAAATCAAAATATTAGAAGTACTTAGCGTTGTAGAGAGAGAGGGAGAGAGAGGGAGAAGGTAGAGTTGTTTGGAGAAATTCGATGGATGCAAGAGAATGGGAAAAAAAGGGAATGTTTGAAGTTAGGGAGAGAGAGGTAATGCAGGCGGATCTGAGGGAGGAATGCAATAGGCACGTACGACGGAATGAAGGGAAGAAGAAGTATGCGAAATTGAAGAGGGATTTACTATGATGTTCAATTTCGGGTTGTGCTCTGTGAAAGGTGGAAGGCAATTATCGTTGTACCTTCGTATAGCTGGTGTCAATCCAAGACATATATATAAATATGTGTATAATATATATATATATATATATATATATATATATATATATATATATATATATATATACTCATTCACATGGAAATAGATATGAGGAAAAGGGATAGGAACACGTATAAAGGACGAACACAGGACCTTCTCGGTGGGGAAGGCCGAATCGAGCAGATCACAAGTGCAAAAATATTTCCTTGACTGGGACTTGAATATTGGATCTTTCAACTTACCCAGTCGATGCTCTAACCACTTGAGCCATCGGGGAAACGTAATTTACACTGACATCTAAGGAGGGGGTTAATGTGTCCAAGTGCCCCGATTCTTTAGCCAAGAGATGGCGTTAGGCAGCTGATACGCCCACCAAAGGAGAAATAGACGACACAAATAAGAGGAAAGGACAGTAGAGGTTAGTAATCATACAACACCACAAAGAATAGGAACAGTGCTTTTCGTGGCACGCATAGCCAGAAGAACGAGACGAGCCACGTTGACCAAATAGAGCTCCCTAACACTGAAGTTCGCGTGGCAGCCTAGTGTGGTCCACCGTCCGTTCAATTAGATCCTAAAGATATCACAGTGTCATGCCGACGACCTTTCCCAACCGCTGTTCCCCTTGCGGCGTGGTCCAGATGAGGACGTCAGCTTCGAAGCGCCCGTCCGCTTTCCTTCCCAGATGCCATTGGAAAGCCTTTGGGGGAGAAATTCGGACGATCTGTTTCCTTCAAACGTTTTCGCCCTTCCCCTCCCCACAATATATGCGTTGCAATCCGCTTCGGAAAGGGTGAGTTGGGCAATGCAGACCTTGAGAACGCGTTTGCACGAATGCATTTGTTGGCAGAAAATCTTGTCACACGACCGGAATCCTTGCGAAACTACTTTCCAACTGAAAACCTTTGGTTAAGTGCGCACTGCTTGCGTCCACGAACTGATAAACAGTGAAACCTGCCCAAGGCGGAATCTGAATAAGACGTAAACCTGCTGGAGTCAGAAATAAATGAATCGTTACTCTTCTTAGCGACGGCTCGTTAAGCGTCATCCTCGTCTTCTTCTCAGACTGTAGTCTCCCTGGACGACTCTAGTTCCCGCGATTTCCGAGTGCAAAGTGTCCTTGAAGTATTTTCGTTGGAGGAAGGGCTGATTTGTCTTTCAAGATTGGTAATGGGACGTTTATAGCGATCCCAATTTCGCTTCTGAGAATCTTCAAATAGTGTTAAAGTCAGACTCCGTCGCTTTTTCATACAATTCCTGCGCTGTCTTCGGGCGAAGTTGGTCAAGCGCCTCCAGGTTCCCATCGGGGAACGTCATTAACCCGTCGAATGAATAGGTATGAAAAGTAATACCTGCCAAAGGTGTAATAACATACGGTTTCCCAAAAGGATTTGGTACCCGAAAAGTCTCACGGCTTGGTTGAAATTGAGGTTTCACAACGGCGTCAACCGGAATCGAACCAAAGTCGTATGGTACGCGCCTCCTTCATTGGACTACCTGGTCACGTAAGAACCGCAATATGCCGCAGTTATTTCGAAAAATTCAATCTATTCCACCGACAATTGTATAATAAAGCAAGTACGTCAAGTTTTCATAGAAAAATTTGAGGCAGCCAAATACACAGCGAGATTTTATATTCTAACATTTTAAAACCATGGGATGAAAGCCACCACGGTAGCGAACCCGAAGATCTGTTGCCTAATACGAAGCTCTGCTATGTAAGCAAACTTCACATGCATCAGGATGGTAAGGGGTACCAGTTCCTTTCCCTTTGCCGCCTGCAGTTTCCCAGGAAGATCTAGTAACCGAACGATCTCACAGGTGAAGGAGTATGGTGACGTGAAAATTTTAATCTAACCTATTTTTCTCCGGTAATTTTTTTAATTCAAGAGATCAAAGTCCAGAAAAATTCGGACGTGAAAAAAACTCGAAACTCGGGTTTCGTCTTTTAGAGGGCTCGTATTTGGGAATAAAACGATAATTGCATGTGACGATTCCTTTATTTTTGGCTTTTTCAGGGTTAACTTTTACGTTTGCAGATCTACGTACCTTGGAGAGATTTCACTGCGTAAAAATCGTTTTATTCTCAACTATTCGGAATCGGTTGCATTTGATACTAAAAGCGGGAATAAAGTTTCAAACAATTCTTTTAAACAACTAAACAATTACCTCGTTCCGAGTTTGGAGTTTAAAAAATTTTAATACCAACGGCGATTGTAAAGCTCTTTTTTTATTGCTCCTTTTTCTGGAGTCTTTTATGTTTTTAAATTGGGAATCGTCGCACGAAAATTAATTTTTTTATGACTTTCGTGTTTTCATTTTCCTCAGCGACGCTTCAATGTCCATTCCTTCAGTACAGGTCATACGCATCCCTTAGAAATCACGTGATCCCGTAGCAAGTCGCACTCCTTCGGCGGATTCTTTACTCTTCTTCTTTTCCACGTTCCAATCCACTGCTTTGCTCGGATTCATTTCTTCGTCTCGTTTGTCGGCGAGTTTATTGCTTCATTTTTTTTTCACGGCTGCTTCGGCTTTCATCAGGGAAGGGAGTGACTCCGTAATTTTTCTGCGGCAATTATTAATGCATGGAAAATTTTGCTACCGGTCTTGACCTTCAAAAAAGCTCGTTTTGCAAAATCTGTCTCTTCTACGTTAATAGTAAGTGATATTATGGACGGATGGGAATTTCCATATTATTGCGCATCCATCAATTCCATTGAGTCACACCGACAACTTTGAATTTATTAATAACCAGTTGAATTCATAATTGATTAGTCCACTTACTCCTTCCCACGGACTGGAACCTTGACGTAAATCCGCACTTGATGATGACGCTTAAGCGTCCAAAGACGTGGCGCGCTCATAAATAAATTACAGAATGTTACTCAGTGGATAGTTTCATCTTCCCACACTGGTCACACCTGATTGACTTTCAAATATTATTTCTCAGAATTCAATTGGATACATTAAAACCTTTTTGTTGCATATTACGAGGGTAGGCTGAAAACTAATGCACACATGCCTGTAGACCACAAACGAAAAGACCTTCAGAAGCACATTTGGCCACCTGTGGAAGTAACATTCCCCCTCAACACGCATGCGCATGTTTGAGGTCGTTACATTTATCCAGTGTATTTTGAGGAGCGGAAGTATGGGGACGTGTTCTGGTGGTATGTCAACGCTAGTTAAACAGCGTGATGTTGGCGAATTTGTTAATTGCTAAAAAAGTGATTCCTACTGAGATTTATCGTCGTTCAAAGCCTGTTTATGGTGACGATGCTATTTATAGGTCTACTGTAAAACGATGGTATGCAGAATTTCGTAGTTGCGTGCATAGAAAAGTCACCCATAATTGTTGATGAGACACGTAGCGGACGTCCGATCACTGGATTTAATTAAAATGACCGGCGAATCACTCAAAAGCATATCATAACCAAATATCCAAGGAACGTGTCGGCTTCATTTTGAACAATTGGGATACAGTAACATCTGTGCACGCTGGGTCCACCACGCCGTCTCACTGACGAGTACAAACCGCGTCGATTGGAATGCTGCTTATACCCCCGATCTTGCGCCTTGCGATTTTTATATTTTTCCTCAACTCAAGAGACACCTCGAGGGTAATAATTACACCTCGGATGATGAGGTGAAGGCAAAAATTCGACAACAGTATGCCCTTTAACTCGCGTTGACATACCACCAGAACACGTTTCCATACTTCCGCTTCTCAGAATACACTGGATGAATGAAACGACATCAAACCTGCGCATGCGTGTTGAGGGGGGTTGTTACTTCCACATGCCAGCAGGAGTGCTTTCGACGGTCATTTTCTTTGTGGTCTTCAAGCATGTGTGCATTAGTTTTCAGCCAGTCCTCGTAAAAGTGAAAAATGCATTTGCGGACGGTGAGGTGCGTGCGTATATCAGCTCTCGAATGTTCCTGTCAAATTTATATTTGTCGAGTACTCAAGCTTTAGGTATCATACAGTACCAATTGGAGGTAAAATAAAAAATGCATAAATAGTAGCGATTTGATAGTGCCAGTTACTTGATACTTAAATCTCGACTGCTAATCGAATCACTTTCACTCGTGTACTTCCTGTTATCCCAACTTTTTGTTGCTCGCAAGTTTTTATATATATATTCTGAAATATAAATATTTTTTAGTCAATGCAAAGTTTTTATTACGGTTATATTGTCAGAGCTAGAAATGATTCCACGTCTGTGCGTCAGCCCATGTTTTTTTTCCGACTCATTGCTGGTAGAAGTGATAAATCGGAAAACTGATTTATTGCACTTCTCTGTGCCAATCCCTTCCTCGTTGACCTCGCATATCCCATTGCCAACTTTACGAATTAACTCCCGATTGAAGTTTTGCATTCCAGTTTATATTTTCACCTTTCAGTCCAATCAACAATTCCAGCCAAATTGAAATTGGCATACATGTGCAAGTATCGACGAAAGAATGCAATTGACTTGTAATATAAACGTACATAACACTCTTCGTCATTAAGACTCCCGAGCACTTTTTCTCAAGGCGCTCGATATGCCTCGGCTGAACTGAGATACGCCCGAATTCATCCTAAGAGTACGTACAATGCCTTTCACTGCCCATTGGCACTTGAAGGACTTCCTCTTGGCCCTGCCAAATAACCTTTTCCTGGATCATTCTTTTTGGCGTAATTGCGACCACAAGGCGGTGCCGATACGAAAAGAACTGGCCATGAGTCGAATAATGGCTATAAAATAGTTATGTAGCACATGTACTATCGCAGGTGAGTTGTACCTAATAACCGTGAAATTGATGATGGCGAAATAATGCACGCAAAGGTGCATAATGTGGCAGAGTATATAATATCTCTGTGCATACATAGATATGTTTCTCTCAATCCTCCCATTTAAACCTGACAGAAGTATTTCATTATACACGTGTTTGGTGAGATGGATTGAATTTTCGGAGTTGACTGGAGCGCATTGATCCTTTCGGGCCGTGGTACTCCCATGGGTAGAGCACCAGTCTACTGACCAGAGGGACCAGGTTCGATTCCGGATGACGCCTCTGGGCACCCTGATCCCAGTTGTGTGATTTTTAGGGCACAAGACCTTACTGGGAAATAACAAGGGGAAGAGGAAAATGAGTTCGTTCTCCTGATTACTCTGATGTGTGAATATCAAAAACTATTGGACCCAGTGTTAGATGAGCTCTTCCCTCATCTCTCCAACCAAACTCCGGGTCAATTAGATTAAGTGGTATTTGGCTATCTGAATATTAACTGTTTCTTAAGAATAACCTATCTTATGTATTGTAATCAAATACAAACCAATAAAATAAGGTAGGTATAGCAGAAATGGTATATATGGTTTGGTGGGAGTTAGTAGGAACGGATTGGATTTCTGAAAATTGGTGCAGTATAGTTGTTCTTTGATGCGGTTTTGTTCCAGCATAATAGTTTTCGTCCGAAGAAAAATGTGTTAATTCAGTACTGCTTTAATATTAAAGGGCTGCTCGGTGGTTAATTTCCAGTCTGGGATTTTTTTGTGTTTGTGTTTTGGGAAAGATTAAAGCATTATTCCGTTTGTAAACGGAATGACGTTTTAATGTCTGTCCACGCGATTTTTGTCACTTATTTGTTAACAAAATGGCATCGAGGGCACAGCTCCATTTCAGCCCTGGGTGACACTGTCGCCCATGACATGACGACTCCGAATTATAGAAGGGCGTGAGGAAGCCATGTTGCCAATACTTCTCCAGTGGTTTACCAGGACGTTGTTTTCACCAGGAATTGGCGAAATATTTATTTAGAGGAGTTAATGAATTTGTAAACCATCGCAAGCGACTCTTACTCGGTGACGAAAATGATGCTTACGAAATTTCTAAGATTTCATTAGAGTAGATAGTGAATTCGTGTGAAATAAACCGTGACTCTGACCTGCTGCGAAGTTTCGCGATTTAAAGTTCCACATCTATGCCTAACCCTGCAAACCACCATGAGTTCTTGTGCCATAGGATCGGAAGATCGCCAGCCACTTAGAATAATTATTGATAGTTGTGTCGTAAATAATGTTTCCCCTTGACGTGTTATCGAATAGTTCCAGCGGAAAAATGATTTCTAATATTAATCGTTGCTGCAGTTGATTTTTCTTGAAAATTTTCTGTGAAATCTCTCGCCTACTAATTTAATAATACGGGGCTATGATTATTCCTTCTGTGTCAGGATTAAGCTCGAGTGATTTGCGCTTTTTTTAAGTTAAAATTCGCGCCTGTGATCTTCATGTTGCCAGATTATCCCAACCGAGTCCTCCCAATGGCAGCGTGAAACCTTCTTTACCTTCATGACTCGTGTCGTCGAGAAAGGGCAACTTCCCTTGGTATTCTAATTACGAAACATTCGACCTAAAATGTCTCTCTTCGAAGGGACCCAAACACGCGTATTCCCGGTGAGGTCTAATCCAACGCGGAGGGAACACGCCCCTCCTTAACGTATTTCAACCGAATATTTCCCCACTGTTCTCCCCTGTTTACTTAACACTGCTCCGCAGATGTTCCTCAACTGTTTTCACCATGTTTGATTTGACGATAGCTCGATCCTGAGGGTATTTCATTTCGCCCCTAAGTTTCATTTCTGCACCCCTCCCTAGTCTGTAGGTGTAGGGTGTCCCGTGGGTTGTGCAACCGTCTATCCCTACTAAGGGTTGTGCAAGATCTGCCAAAATCCCTTGGTTAATCTTGTTGTTCTGTGGGTAGGACGGCTTGTACTGGTGAAAGCTGAAATGCAGCGAAATATATCAGGTCCGAGGGGAGAAGGAGCCCAAGAGGGTGGGGAGCATTGCACGCCGCGAGGCTCCGGACATCCACGGATATCTCTGCACGATCTCCCTGGCATTGTTTCGACTGTCGCCGTCGTCGCATCCCTCTCGTGCATTGCACCCTTAGAACCCTTACGCGTAGGTCGTTTTTCACAGACACTACACGCTACCCGCGGTACAAACAAATGGCAAGAACATGACGCTCAAATCGACAGCAAACAGTCTTTCCCAAAGGGAAGCCATCGGAAAACATTGAAGAGACGAGGGTTAATGGCTTTCTTTTTGGAAGCTAACGTTGATACCACTTTATGGAAGTTTTAGAGTAAAGCTAACTAATTCCTAAAAATAATTACCTCTTAATTTGGATCCATTGAATGATTCCATTCCAGGGTTTTCAACCAAGTCGAAAAGCGCGTTTTCATAAATGGAGTGGGGGTTGTTTAACTTTGTAGTTGCTTACGTCATTTTGTGGTACTTTCACTATTTGATGAATGAAATTATCTCGGTAAATTTGACAAATGTAATTAACTTTGAGTTATAAGGGAGTGGAAAGGAATTTAATAAGTAATTTCATTTTTTTCTAAAATATTACCTACTTACTACGAGGCGTGTTCATAAAGTAAGACCCGTTTGGTCACAGGAAAAAATATACTCATATGAAACACATTTTATTTTATGCACTTTTAGTTAGCTACAAACCTACTTCACTTATCTACATAATCGCCGTTCACTTCTAAGCATTTTTCGTACCGCTGCACCAGCTTCTTTAACCCCTCTGCATAGAAACTCGCCGCCTGAGGGTTGAACCAATCGACAACGCCATTCTTGAGTTCCTCTTCGGTTTCGAAACGTTGTCCACCGAACCACTGTTTCAAGTGCAAGAAGAGGAAGTAGTCGCTGGGTGTTAGGTCAGGACTGTACGGTGGGTGGTTTAAAGAGTTCCCAACGACCCAAAAACTCTCGTCCACTGGACATTCTTTGCTCTTTGTGGTGGTCGGTGAGCATTTTCGGTACCCACCTTGCACGCAATGTGTGGTATCCGAGGTTTTCCGTAACAATATTGTAGACAGTAGTGCGTCCAAGTTGAGGAAATTGTTCAGCCAGGCCATTAATTGTCAATCGACGATCACATCGCAGTTTTTGTTCCACTTGCGAAACAATTTCATCGGTCAGAATACTGGGCCTACCACTTTGCTCTTCGTCATGGACATTTGTTCGTCCATTTTTAAAATCACAGCACCATTGTCTAACCTTTCCTTCACTCATAACTGTAGGTTTATAAACTAGGCATAATTCCCGATGAATTTCAGCAGCCGACAATCCTTTTGCATACAAGAATCGTATGACAAACAACGCACTTCACAGCTGGCGGGATCAACGATTGTCGCGGACATTGTTGTTTGCATGCACGGACAAGCAAACGACTTCTGAAACAAAACAAATGCTGCTATAGCTTCTCAATGAATCAGTAGATGGCGCTGCAGGAGCAAAACTGTGTTTTGAAGCGCCAATATTTAAATATAAGCAAACGGTACTTACTTTAAGAATACCCCTCGTACAAGCTAAGCAAGTAAGTTGATAGGGCGAGGAAATAAATTGGGCACTCTTTAAGATTATTATTCTTTGACCTCTTCTTATTTGACCTCAAACGATTTCGTTTGAAGATAAGTCGCATGAAAATCTGTAGGACTTCATTATACACAAATATAAATATAGATCACGTGAAAGGAGATATACATTTCAGAAAGTTTAAGATTTCTGGAACACACTCATGCACGAATGTTTGTTTGAGATAAAGAAATGCAATATCAGGGTGAGAAGTAAAAAAGTAGGTGCAGAGATCTATGCTTGAGGGATTTCGAAGAAACCTCCGCAAATATATTATCGGATTTTTTTCCTTTTTTGAATAAAATTCATTACACATACTTGCATGGTTCCTCGCTGCTTTCATCATATTTACGTTTAAGTCAATTCTGTAATAGAAATTTTATACTCAAACCCATTGGAAAATATGGATAAAATGGCAGATGTACGAGATACTTGTGTTACCAAGGCAACGCTAATTAATGTTTTCCAGCTTGCTTACGATACGTTCCAACTGCCTTGATGCGTGATCCTCTGCACCCGCTTTCCTTGTTCGAAGAAGCTGATCGTGGGAACAGTACGCGAATGGCATCTGGAATTCGATTCTGAGATATTTCACTGGAGTGCTTTACGACGACAGTTCATTTCCTGATTCGACATGAAAAGGGGAACTTCTTGAAACCAACTGATTGTTCTCTGATCCCACTCACTAATGTCGGGATGTCTATTTACGAGGGGCTCCTGCGTCCCCCCACCCCCCAACTGCGACTTGAGAGAGAGTTTCACTCATCCGGATGGAGCCCGTTCTTCGCCGTCTTTCGGATATTTCAGCGCGTTTTAAAAATCCCAAAGTACTATGGAAGACATGACCATTCATTCAAGATTATAGAGAGAGACTGTAGAACGGATAGGTTGAAGATGACGCTTTTTCCGAATGTATTTAGAGATAGTAAGCGCTGTTACTCAAATAACTAGGGAATAAATCGAACCATAACTACATGTCTATACAAAAAAAACATGCATACATATGTCTATAATATATATATATATATATATATATATATATATATATATATATATATATATATATATATATATATATATATATATATATATGTACACATATGCATAAATATGTGTGTGCGAGTGTATGCGTGTGTGTATATATGTACAGGGACTGTCCAAAAAATAAGTAGAATGATTTTTTCCACCAATGCAGATGGCTGGAGTGGCGTGATTTGGGCTGGGAAGGATAATGGAAGGTCTTAAAAAACGACTCGACCCACGTCAATTAACTGTGGGTATTTACAGTTTTCGAATTGCTGCTAGACTGGACCACTGTTCGTGGATCACGTCGTGAATTCGCGATGCCACTTTCCATGGAGCAATGATATGCGATAAAATTGTGCATCAAACTTTGAGATTTGGTTTCGGAGACCATAACCGTGGTTTAGGATGCTTGTGGAGATGGAGACACGTTCCAAGTGATGGTTTTCAGCTTGCACAGCAGAATGTTCTGGGAGGGTAACGGGGAGGTTGACGATGAGGAATGCCTTGAACATCCATCAACAACACAGTGTGATGAAAATGTGCAAAAAGTGAGACACAGGTTCAACTCTTGTTCACCCCCAAGTGTCAGGATGCTAGCAGAAGAGTGCAATATTCAGAAAACCATATTGTATTCCATTCTTACAGAAGATTTGGCCATGAGAAAGGTGTGCCAAGATGGTCCCCAAGGTGCTGTCTGAAGACTGCTTGTGTGACAATCTTGCTTTGGACCTCTTGGACAACGGTGAAAGCGACCCGGATATTTAAGAATAGATGGTTATTGGTGACAAGACGTGAGTCTTTGAGTACGACCCAAATACAACCCCTTTAAGTTCCATTTTGGACCACTAGATTATAAAAAGAAGAGTTTGTGACGAGAGGCCTGAACGCGTCCTGTTGATGCCTAACAGGAAGCATACCACGACTGGCGGAGGCACTCCGCCTTTGAAATGGACGCTCTCCGGCGACGCACAAACACACAGATACAAAATATTCAACACACAGAAACGTAGAGAAAGGACACATACAGTATGTATTTGACGTTTCGATGGCCCGGCCGTCGTCATCAGAATCTGAACTCTTTGAGTTTTGTTCCTTCCTCCTCCTGAGAAAGGTGGGTAGACTACCGAAAATTCGAGACCCAGTTAGTTTCTGTGTTTGTGTCTATTAGTGTTAATTCCATTTACATTATATAATATATGTATATATACTATATTAATGTATTAACTATGTTCATATGTGTGTATATATATATATATACACATAAAATTAACTAATACATTTTAGTGTATGAATATTCATGTATACGATTGTGTATGTCTATGTACAGCATGTAAACTTACGTATATTTAAAGTAGTCGAGGTTATATTTAAGAGTAAACATATCCCTTTGATTGAATGATTTTTTAGAAATAGTAATGGTGCCATCGGTCCATTCCTCTCGTGTACAATAAGTGGTTCATCTGAATGCCAGAATAGTTGTGGGTAGTTGTGCTAAATGAATGATAGTGCGTCATTTGTCTCTTCGTATACTCTACATTCCTGGTGTAGACACACATTCCTGGTGGTTTTAAGTATACTATGTAGATATAGATATTGCATCATGGGATTGTGGTTTCTAAGGTCTGCTACTAATTGAACACGAGTTCTTTAGAAGTTTATGAGGAAATATCAAAACTTTCAGAGACTCTCCAACGCATATAATTGGACAGGCATATGTTATATGTTTGGATTGTTTTCGTAGTTTTGCTTTCTTTCGTGTCACTGAAAAAAACACCAGTGCCCGTGATATACGAACTCGTACTTAAGCCGCATCGAGAGTTTCTTTTATTTTTATGTTTTAAGCATGAGTTTAAGTTTTTGCAACTTTCATCCCTTTCTCTCTCCGTCTTTCTCTTTCTTCCCCCCCCCTCCCAGAAAGAAAAACTTCCTTTCGTGAGTCACGCCACTGACAAAGTTGAACTTTCGAGTGTACTTTCGAACATAACATGTTATTAACCCGAATATTGTCAAAGAAAAGCGCCAATTTGTTTAACGTAAGCATCTGTGTTGAACACTGAAAGCCGCAAAGCGCCCACTTTTATATGACAAGGAGAGTCTGCAATCCTGAGTCTGATAATTTAACCGTGAAAAAAACGGAGAAGTGTTCATGGAGAAAATGAAGGGTTAGCGAAAAGATCTTCCATCGAAATTTGTTAGCTTTCCTTTGTTTCGTTGTGACTGGAAATTGTGCGAGGAAATAACGAGCGTTTTAATCCCATCACTGAACATCCGCTGAAGATTACGTGATTTTTTTCCGTGTCACTCCTTGTCAACGAAAGGTACGTACGTATTAATCAGTATTGATTTCCAACCCTGTTCCATTCGTACAAACGAGGGATGATCTCGTGTTTGAATTTGCACTGCGGTTACAACTTGTGAAGGCATGATTTCATTAATGCTCCGGGATATACCCATCAGAGCAAATAAAAATGTAATTAATTGTATTTATAGATATAAATATATATGTATATATATACATATATATATGAATATTCGCACATCAGGGTATGAGGGCCAGTTCCTTTCCCTGTGCCGGTTATGGTTTCCCAGGAAGATCTGGTACCCGAAAAATCACATAGCCTGGGTGGAGCTGCAGAGTGGAGACCTAGAGTGCCTCGCCCAGGAATCGAACCCGGGACTCTTCGGTCAGCAGTCCGCCACTAGTAGTTCTTCCTACTGGACCACCATGATCCACACACATACATGCATATATATTGTTATTATTATTAGGTAATCTACCGGTTAAGGTAGGTTTTTAGATGGGCACAACCATCAAATAAGCATTTAGTAACTCCCCACCTAGAAAACTAATCTATATCAGGTCCCTCTTCATCTCGGTGTACTTCTTTCCTCCCTTCATCCCGTCCAACATCCCTACATACATTTCTATATAGATATAAATATATAACATCTATAACATATATATATATACATAACATATATAAAAATATAGAAAATATATATATGTATATATATATATATATATGTGTGTGTGTGTGTGTGTGTATATATATATATATATATATATATATATATATATATATATATATATATATATATGTTTGTATACTATACATGTCCTAGTTCACATTTTTCTTATTTTTTATGCGTATTAGCGTTGGAATGACTATTCAAAACCTATAATTAGGAGGAAGTATTCTACATGTGTGAATACCATATATAAACCGCGAACACAGTAATCAACCCTAAGGTCGGTTTGGTAGGTGATGGTAGAGATAGTAGAAGCAAAAGTTCGCGCATTTATTGGACAGACTAAGTACACTAAAAAATAAAGTTTACTGGGAACAAGGAATCGATAAAATGAATCTCAACTCAACGAAAAAAGAAACCTAAATATTATGCCTCAAAAAAAGAGGGAAATAACGATAAAAAATAGACAATGTTTAAGGCTTTCGGGCCTTCTCATCGTCTTAGTGTTCCTTAGCGACAGCAGTTTCTCCATCCATGCTGATGGAGTCTTCCAGTCAGAAGGCTAATCCGGGAGGCAGTAGAAATCATATAAAAGAGCCCGATAATTATGACCGAGAGGACGGCTATACACTAGCCAAATACCTGGAAGAGAGTATTTCAAGATTGACAACCAGACGCCCGGCTCGACCAATCAGAACCAACCTAGGCCTCCCATTTCCCTTGTATAAGACGGCGAAAATCTTTTACCCCCCATCGCGGTCCCTTTGAGGAGTTCTTCATCTATTGTTATTCCACTCCAAAGAGGAGTTTCTCCTAAAATTGGGTTTTTCAGTTATGCTTTAAGTCATTCAGAGTTAATATCCTTCTTCACTTTGTAACTTGTCATTGCGGAAATGAAAACCTTAAAAATGAACTGAAACTGACGAATTGTCACTTCTGACCTCAAGACGTCAGCAGCATGGCTAGAGGAACTCGCTATGAAGCAGCCTCAAGCGGAGCCTTAAATATTGTGGATAAAAGCCGCGGAAACCTAAAGATTCCAAATGATAAGTAGAAGAGAACGACAAAAGGAACCACAGGAGCACTGCAGGACGTAATATCCGCGTTATATCTTAAAAACTACCAATGCTGTAACGCTAGGAATGTCTCATCTCCAGTCCTTCAAATCATAGAAAGTCATCACGAATTTGATAATTTAATGAAGAAACTTTCATGTAATTTTTCTATGAATGAATGACTCTGGGTGGGGGAGAGACATGTATATTAAATATTTGAGGATAAGGAGTTTCAAAACATTGATGCACTAGCTAGGAAAATATTGATAAGCAAATTAAGGAGAATGGCACGAGTTTGGCGTATGTGAAGGAAGCTAAGTGCTTAGATCTAATGAAACAAAATTTAGATTTTAAACAGCAAAATTATGTACAGCAGTTTTCTTCAGCATCATTTGGGGTTAAAACTTAGCGCTCAAAGGTCGAATGGAAAAGGGTTTTATTATTTGACCAATCAAAATAAAGAACAATGAGTGAAAAACAATTTAGAATGAAATCAAGTCGACTGATTCATCAAAATGATTCAATCAACTCATGTCGTCGTACCTTCATGTTCATCTCGTTATAAATTTAAAAAAATTCTTTTATTGATAAAACAATTGTTGATTGAAATAACCTACTTGCAAAACTATTCGAGCCCTTTCCTTTACAGGGTGAATACTTTTAAGAAAATATGTAAGCAATCTATGTAATAATTTGATTGATATATTGTGTAAAATTGCATGCAACAGCTTAGTTTTTAATTTTTTTCTTTCTTTTTAGTTGATTGGGAAACTGATATTTAAGTGATTATGATTTCTTTTTTTTGTGTTAGAGATTTGTATTGGAAAGTTTCCTTTGAGCGTATTTTTTTAATGACTGATTTTATTTATTATCTTTTGTGATATTATTATTGTATAAACCACATTGCAATTAGGCATTTGTCTTGATAGCAACGGTCCAGTCTGATCATTGATCACTCTTACAATACACATACCTACATACACAAGAAGAACAGATATGAGACAAAATGCTCTTATATACAATGACACTTAAAGATTACAAGCCGCTCCTTTACCATCACACAAGGATTAGGTTTGCACCTTACGAGTGCATACTACGCACCGTCCATCGCCGCACTCCGACCATAATCACGCACTCTTCAATTTCATATACCGTTTATAATCACGCACCATTAACACATCATTCACTTTTGCAATACATTTCCTCACTCCGTCCACATCACATGCATACAATATTTAAATAAGCACAATAGTATAATAATCACTGAGCAATGAAGTTTATCACCCAGTGGCTGCTTTACGCTTATTCTTAAAACTTCTCAAGTTGGATAAGGAAAGGGCTCAAACAAACCTCCAGGCAGCTGATTCCAGTCAACAATAGTTCTGCTTGAAAAGGATTATTTTTTCTTATTTGTTTTTTGCGTTCTTATTTTTATTTTAAAACTGGGGTCGTTTTTTCTCTTAAAGTTTGGTTTTTATTTCTCTTTCCGTAAATCTATGGAATCTGTTGATTCATGTCATGTTATTTTTTCAGAAAGTTCGATTTTAATATTTGGGAGTTATGTGGCACCTGGCATTGTGTATCTGCGCATATGTGTTTCAATAATAATGGCACTTTTCTATTTCAATTATGGTTTGCACGAGTGCATAACTTGTTTTTGTATAGTTTATGCCGTGCTAAATGTGATAAAAAGTTAATCGGGGGGATTTCCGAGTGGTGTCATGCTTGCTGCAAACTCCTTTCTGCCATGTCATTCCTGCCGAAATACTCGTTTTTGTTGGGGCGTAATTTTGACTCCATGCCTTTCTTCAATGTATACAATCTGGTTTTACTTTCTAATGGATTTTTGTGGACACCCGTCTCTTTAGTTACTTACCGTTGCGGTTTCCGAAACAGGGTTGGGGAAATCAATCTACGATGTAATTTATTTCAAAGTGAACACGTAATTTTCTGAAGTATTTACATAGTTTTGTGATTGTCTGGAGACACTTGGGCTTCATAAACCATTTGGTTGGACTTTTATAAATGCATTCATTTCTGTGTTCAACAAGAGTGTGAGATTGATTGCCAGCAATCATCCATTTGCTTAAGATTTCGCAGGAAAGTATTTTGTTACGTGGTACGTCGAGGTTGCGAAGGAAAAGAGTTTCCACCAGCTTCCGAATCGAACACACGATTGCGTTTATTCTCCGCCGAGAGAAAACGTGACACTCATTATGCTGAGATTTTTTTCCACGCCCAATTTTTCGTGCAATTGAAAGAAACTGTGTATTCTATGTGATTGCTTCGTGGTCCACCGGCCAATGTACAATTTTATATCTTTCTTAAGTAGTATTAGTCACGTAATTTAAATATTAGGTGAAGGTAGCAGGTTTTTGGGATAAAGTCGAAAAAGACAGGACAAGTTGTTGCAGGAGATACTGAGAGGTAATGGGATGCTGAAGACGTTGACACAGAGGGCACAGGACATGAAATTACACCTTTCTTTATTCTGAGACCGTAGGGAAGGTGAGGCGGAGGGAGGAAGGGAAAATAATCAATTTTCCATATTTACCGTCGAATTTTGACTTTATTCTAACTTAGAAATTTATTTTACTCTCGTTCACGTTGATATTTTTCGAGTGGAGTCCACTCTAAAGTTCAGTGCACTCTCCGTTGGATGGACCCTTAATGCGTCGTAATGGGCCGTTAACTCCCTTCCGGAGGTAGATACGATACATTGCGGCATTGTTTTATTTTATTAATTACTTTTGGGATGGAAAAAAGTAAGATGGAGGCGCTAAGAGGGGTTTTGAGAGTAAGTTTTTCGTAAAATGCCCACATTAATAAAACATATGCCATCGATTAATCAGAGATCCAGAGCAGTTTCTAAATTTAGAATGATTGCGCAGAGCAATATCTTTTATTCCTTCCTTGCGTTTGCTTTTAGCGTGGCAAAATAGATTGGTGCTATTTGTTAAAAGTACTCTTAATTATTCAGTTAAACACATTTGTTAAAACACGGTATACAACTGCCGTAAAAAGAGCTGTTCCTACCCTTCCCTTTCATTTTCTTTGGCACGTGCCGTGTCAATGACGCGATCATACACAGATGATATATCGCCCGAATTGTTAAGAAACGAGTGTAGAATACGAAATAGGGTTTCGGCAGGGCCATTCAACTTTCTCTCCCGTTTTAATTGCACTGCAGTAAAAATCCAGCCGTCGAGTGATAAAATTCTTCCTCCTTCCGACATCCTCCGAGCGTGACAGTTTCCCGGCGCGGGACCGTACTTCGAGAGCCGTGGACATAAATTGCGAGAAGTATATCATCGCCGATAATCCGGTCCACCCATTATCCGGTCGCCTCGAATCTACGCCGGCATCTCTTCTCCCCCCCCCCTCCCCCGCCCCCGGGGATCCGGCGGCGAAAGTGGTGAGTGCCCGGGGTTTGACTTTCGCTTCGGCGGCGCTTCCAAAGACGGAGAGGGTGGCGGTCGGTGGTGGTCGTGGGAAGGGTCGACGGACGTGCTGCACGCATCGCGTGGCTGCGAAGGGAACGAGGCACGAAGGTTTAGATAAGGTCCGGTTTCCAATTGTGTGGCCTACCCAAAAATAATAACGGAGAAGGACCGTTTATTTCAGCCTTCCATGGTATTGTACCTATTAGAGGTTCTGGGCGGTTCCTACCATGTACCATTTTTGTTTTTCATATATACATATATATAATATATATGTGTATATATATATGTTTTTATATATGTATATAAGGGTCGCGGTAGTCCAGGGGTGGAGCGTTGTAATACTGATCGAAGGGCCCGGGTTGGATTCCCGGGCAAGGCCCTGGCACCAGCAGCTCCACCCAACATAACCATCACCTACCAAACCGACCTTCGGGTTGATTACTGTGTTCATGGTTGACGGTTGAGACATATAAATATACATATATATATATATATATATATATATATAATTATCTTATCTGAGAAGACTGAGTTCGAGTCCGTCGAAATTATCAAGATATTATTGTGAGTGTTCTTTTTATGTGTTCTCGTGCTGTGTGTTACTGTCTAAGTTATATATATATATATATATATATATATATATATATATATATATATATATATATATATATACATATACATATATATACACACATATATATATATATATATATATATATTTCTATATATGTGTGTGTTCGTCGAAGTAATACGGAATTCTTGAATAAAAAACTTTGACAGCAACACACAAAAGGAACACTCACACGTTATTTCATGATAATTTCGACGAAATTTAGCTCAGACTTCATCAGAAGATTCGCTAGCAAATTTTTATAGGTATTATATATCCAGTCTTGCCGCCGGAAATTTGGAATGCGTATGTGTGTCCTTTTTTATGCATTTTCTATATTTTTGGCCTACGCCATCTCGCTCCTTCTTTTGAAATATATGTGTATAATGTAAACGGAAGAAAGTTTCCTTGTCGGGGAATCGAACCACGGACCTCCTCCTTCATATGGGGGTTGCTCTGACCAAACCAATTATTCCCTCGTTTCCGGATACTCCTACCTCTACCAAGTTAGTCACTTACACCCTAATGGCACAAATGTCCTTAACTGTCGGTCGCCTATTACCTATTAATGATACTGCTAAGCCGCAGTTCGGCGTGTCTTTTACGTGCGTGTGTACTATTATACTGAGCTCGACGGCAAACCACCTCTCGCAGAAGATTGGATGGGCGTCGACGCGGGAGCGAATCCTTGTTCTAGCCGCAGCGACGGCCACAACTCCCGGGCGAGTCTTCATCGCTGCCGGCGGAAAGTATGGCGAGATCGCGCGGGAATGCGCCTCCCTCACGGGGGGGAGGGGGAGAGTGCTAGAGGGAGGCCGGGGGAATAGCAGACAGAGCACAGTCAGTGGCGGGCGGAATATTAAGCGCGTTTGAGATTTGGAGGGAATTCAGATTGGAAATTTAGTTAGTGTGGTTCCAAGCGGTGTCCGGGACATCTGACCGAAACGGTGCTCCGTGGTGCTGCATGCACATATTTGATGGCGTCGCTGTTCATATTTTTTTCACTTTGGCATAAAATGTCTCAACATTGCGGTACTCGGAAGTATAATGCACGCTCTTGGCGATATATTTTCTACGTGCCAACGGCTGTTCGGACGTTGGCAAGGTGAAATTCTAATACACGTGTATTTAATCTATTACTGTTAATTAAATAATAAAAAAATGCATATAAAATGTAATACATCTAATGCAATATCATGACGTGGGTTTAAACGTTGTGTTATAGTGTTCCCGGCATAATTTGACTCGAGCAGTGAACAGTACAGCTTTTGAAAGTAAAGGAAATGAGGAGATTTACACCAAAAATAGATTGTTACGAAAATCTTGAAAAATGACGATATGGCCTCCAATTATAAATAACCTGCGAATTTAAAACTCCTTCTACGTAAGAAAAAAGTTACTTCTCCTAAACCGCTGAAAATATTCTTACAAACAAATGCATTTTCGAAAGCATTTCAACATTAATTAATAACCAGAAAAAAAATCAAAATGGCAGCGATTCTTTTTCGCGGCCTTAAACGCACGTAATTGATTAGATTGCCTAGGAAAGGAGAAAGGGTGTTGTGTGTGAATTCCAAAAGAGGGAAGATTAGTGAATGCGTAGCATTTTTATTGCCAATGGAATGCCCGGAGACTGCGATTGAGGGGAGGACCTCAGTCAGCTTAGTTGAGCAGGAGTAAGGAATAGAGGAAAGGAATAAGTAAGTTGGACATAGTTGAGGAAGACGGAATGCACGATGTGGAATTGAAAGCGTGTTTATTGCAGTTTAGAGTGTCTTGTTAGGCGAGGCCTATTAAGTGTAACAGTGGTTAGTGAGTGCGTTCAGCTAAAACGTATCTTATCCAATAAACTACCATCGATAGTTATCGTTCTCCGGGTTTTATTAGCATCAATAAAAGCTTTATTTGCGAGCAGGTCTGCTGGGTTTCCCCGGTAACGTCGCCGATGATCGTTAGGCGTAATTGTCCCACGACCGGAGGGAGGGGTGGAAAGAGAACGCTTTGGCGAGGTACCAAATCCTTTAAGTGGATCTCAATCTCATCATTACTCGGCTGAAACTTGAGGATTGTGCCATTGCATCGGCACTCTTCTACGATAATGCATTCGTATGTCGGTTTGATAGCCCATGTTGGGTCTGCGGTAAGTACCATTGCGTGTGAGGTTCACATACGAGTACCATTCGCCAGAAACACTCCATAACACGCGGTGCGTTTCATGGTATCCTCACCATAAGCCTTGGTAGTCAACTGAAAAGGTCTCTCTGCAGGATTTCCATAGTTTCACGCAGAATTTCACAGAACAACGCTGCTCCTTCAAAGAGCTCTTTGCCGCACACCACGAACACCCCTTCACATGTAAACTAATCAACAAAGTGGTTGAAGGCGGTTATATGGGAAGTTTTTGCGGGCACAACGCCTTCAAGCGGATTAAAAAACAACCAACCGGAGGAGCGCTATTCAAAAGTCTCGGGAACTTTTCAGACAGGAATTCCGGTTTAATTTTTTCAATGGTGATTCCTGCAAGTTTTAAAAGTGTGAAAATTACATGCTTACCGGCTGACAGCGAATCCCGATTAATTTCTGAATGTTCAGGGTGTTCGATCATAATTCCTTGGAGCATGTCGTCGTTGTTCTATTTATGAGTGGTGTGTGTGTGGGTTAGATTTGTAAAGGTTTTTGTCCTATGAGAGCGCTTCCAGCATAAAGATAAATCCGTGGAAACTCAAGGTAAATGTATGATGTGTATTTAAGTGTATTCGAACGAATTATCTCTTCTATTAATACACTCCTCGACGGTACATGCTTTTTCCTCCTTTGGATTGCCTAAAGATGCTTGTGTTGTTTCGTAAATCGTAATAATTGAGATAAAAACGTCTAACCTTAGCGGCTGCCGCAAGCAAAGTAAACAATGAATACAGATGAAAACTTTATCATAATTTAGGAGCATATATACCAACATGATAAAATATTTTTTTGACATTGATAATCGGATGACTCTCCAAATCCGCTAAATTTAAAAATTCCCGTTATTTTCTGAACACACCTCGTATAATTCTCGATGGCTTTACTCTCTCGCTCTATATGATGCAGCTGGCGTAGAATGAGCATCTCGAATCGTCTATCTCAAAAGACCCCTTGGTTATCGTGGAGGCCAGTTCAAATGTTTGGATTACAATCCACACATCTCAAATCTTCTCACTCGTTATCCACGTTTACAGAGAGTTGACCATTATTCTGTAATCTTTCTTCAATTTTGGAGATTCGAAATAGAACATGACATATTTTCTGCACCCTCATCGGATCATAGTTCCGTATATCGCAAACCACACAGACCGCGTTAAGGCTCGTGAAGTAAAATAAGCATGATCTAACCTTTCTACACTTCCATAACACACCAAACCCCAACTTTATCGATATTTCATCGCCATTTTTTTCATAATTGTCCTAAAAACAGCTCACTTTCGTTATCACTCCAGTCCATCTTATCTATCGTCAAGGTATTTCACTATTCCATCAAGGAACTGCGCTTATTATATCTCCCTTATTTTCTCCTTCGTCTAACTCACTTTCACCAACGACTTAGGGTAAAGCTCTATCGCATATGTCCAGGTTTTATTTCCGGGATAGTCTGTTTTCCATATCGGACCATTAAAAATATGGGGAGGGGATGTGCATGTAAAAACATTAAAGGAGTAAAGAAGTAGGAGTTAGATCATTGTATATGTGTCATTTTCTTTTGTAAATCTGCCGTACTTGAGATACTCATTCCGAAGGAAAAGAAAGCTTGGGCAGAAATAAGGAAAGAGGCGGGGAATCCAAATTTTGTACGGAGGAATGATTTCAAATTCAAGGTTAAATGCCGGGCACAAAGAACAGGTAAAAAAAATATTCTGTTCTTAATAAAACAATTGTTGATTGGAACCCCTTACATGGAAAACTATTCGAAAAACTTTCATTTACAGGGTAAATACGTTTAAGAAAAGATGTAAAAAAGTTATATAATAATTTGATTGATGGGTTGTGTAAGAGTGTATGTAAACAGTTTAGTTTTGATTTTTTCTTGTTGATTTGGGAAACTGATGTTAATGAGATGGGGATTTTCTTATTTTTTTGTCTTCGAGATTGGTGTTTGGAAGTTTTTTTTAAGGGTATTTTTTTACTGACTGATTTTATTAATTTTCTTTTGTGGTATTCATTGAATTTGAGATGTCATTTTTCCAAGGCAAGTTTGATCATAATACTTGGGACTTGTGTGCACCTGGAATTGTCTATCTCCACATGTAAATTTTAATAATAACAATAAATTCCAGAGAGAAAGTGATTAGAACACTACCCGTAGGTATTTTAACTAAAAAAAACTCCGGGTCCGTAGTATGGAATAAGATTTTGTTTTAAATATTACTTTCATGAGTTCCAAGCAGTTAATTCCCGTAAGAAAGGCAATGGAAAAATCTTGTCGTCCGTTTTTTTCAGATGGGCTTACTTGAGAGAGTATTGTGGTGATTGTATTGTCCATTTCACGATTCGTCTATTACCATTTTGGAGAGCCTCCCGCCTTTTCCAGGTTCCCTCGTCGACAGTTATCTTCCGTACCGTGCCAATAGTCTCCTCTTTGTCAACGTGAACACCTTGTGTACACGCATTCATTCCATTTTTTGTCTTCGGATTTCTATTTAATCGCTGCATGTGCACATTTCATTTTAGGCCACGCTAAAGCAACGACCGGAGTTACATCCGGTCCTTGGTTGTGCTTGGAAAAGTAAAAAGATCTCTAGATTAAGCCTGAGCCTTACTACGAGGGTTATCTTTTAAGATGGGTCCGTTTGGTCATTAAAAAAATATATTCGTTAGAAAAAGTTTTTATTGACGGATTATGTTTTGCACAAACCTACTTCACGTCTTCCTACTTTCACAATCGCCGCTCACTTCTAAGCACTTTTCGTAGCTCTGCATCAGTTTCTTTAATATCGTAGCGCATAGAAGTCAGCATGCTGAGAATTTTACCCGTTTACAACGGCGATCTTGAGTTCCTCGTCATCTTCAAACAGTTCCCTACCAAGCCACTGTTTCGAGTGCAAAAGAACAAGTCATCCCCTCATTGTCGATAGCAATCCAAAAACACTCGTCTATTCAACATTCTATTCTTTGCTCTTTGAGTTGGTGGGTAAGCATTTCCGATACTCGCGTAGCACCAAATATGTCATATCCGAGCTTTTCCGAAGCAATCGGGAGAGTGGCTCGTCCAGCAATAGCAAATTTATCACCCCCAGCACTAATCGTCAATCTTTGATCAGATCGCAGTTATTGGTCCATTTGTTGAACAACGATTTTATCGGTCTGGATGCTGGGCTGACCTTCCACTCAGCTCTTTTTTATGCAGATTCGTGCGACCGTTTTTGAAATCTTGGCACAATTTTCTACCCTTTCCCTCACTCCTTGATGTATATCCATAAACTAGCCACAACTCCCGATGAATTTGGGCAGCTGATGATTGATACTTCTGCTCACAAAAGTTGAATCACAAGACGCAATTCGCAACTGGCGGGAGCAACGCTTTTCGAGGACTTTTTTATCTCTCTGCATTCACAGACAGGTGAACGACCACTGGATCAAAATAATAACTTCAATGGCTTCGGAAATAAGAATAACTAGATCACATTGCACGCGGAAAAACTTTTTTCTGACCCATCATCATTTAAACATAAGAAACGGCCCTTACTTTTCTTACATATGACTCGTAATATTTCGAATGAGCAAAAAAGGAGGTGGATTAACGACTTGAAGATTGACCGTATATTGCTATTCATTGTCTGGAGTGATTGTTCTCCATCATTGTCCAGAACGAAAGTTGTTGACCTCATTATTCACCCAATGCTACTTTATTGTGCCGTCAACCCCCTCGTGTGCATCTCAATCGGTGGAGGCAATGCAGCCGTCATTTTTCGTGCAGCATAATATGCAGGAGGGTTCGCAGCTGGGGGAACTCGTCATAGATTGTAGGAAAATGTATGCCTTCACTGGCGCTTCCATGAACTGTAAACTTACCCATAGCACGTGTTGGTTTCGAGTGTAGAAAATATATGGAAAGACCGATGGATGATTCACCAGTTGATTACATTCGTGAATACACACTTCACTAAATACGTATCTAGCATTGCTCCTCCAAAATTGAATGCGCCACTTGATATCCTATTAATTGCTCTAATAATGTACCTATGCAATGATTTATTCTATGTTTTCTCAATACCCCGCTAGTTGCCACAAAAGATTGTCGCGAGAGATGTTAAATCACGAATGATTCATGCATAAATATGGGCATATTCATACTAATAAATATGTATTTGCTCATGCATAAACGCACGTGCATACTGTTTAAACACACCCTTGCCTATCTGCATCATCCAATAATGCGTGTGGTCGAACGAAGCTTAAAAATTATAACCTGTCTCTGTGATTATATCCTGGTGTTTCAACATGCCAGTATACTTTTGGTCCTTCGTATTTCCTTCAGTGCAACCTTAAAACTCAACTTTTCTCCACCTATCTAATCGTCTCGTATTCTTGCCTGGTCTCTCCCTGACTGTAAACACTCCCAGTCTAATTTCTTTGGCATACCCGTCACGCTTACTCCTTTCTTGTAGCAATTGTTTTTACAAGCCAAACGGATTTCCTCTAAACCATTTCAAATTACTTAAATAACACCTTCTCTCATTTATCTCAAGTGCTTCGTCGTTTATTTCAAATTCATCACAACTAAAGCCAAGTCCGGGAAAAGTTGCGGACTTGCTAAACCTCACTCTTACTCTTTCCTACACTCTTGTCTAATAAAAAACTAGTTTCTTTATGGTTACGCACATATTCTTCTGGATGCCAATTGGATTTTTTCTAAATATCAACGTTTTCCATATAAATGCTTATGAAACTATAATCATCCAACTACATAAAATTATTCTCAACGGTTGTCACCATAGCTATAATAACACCCAGCATGCATTTTTTGCATCGCGTTCGTTAGTTAGCGTGCGAACAATCCTTGTGTAATAATGCACTTTTTGCCATCCTCCTCAGATGTTATGCCAAGTGGGGAAAATCTGCGAAACTGGAGTGAAATGATGACTTCGGACGCCTCTCTTTCATTAACCCAATACCAATGCTACTTTAATGGTATTCATTGACATATTATGTGCCGAATGAAGGAAAACAAGCATTTAGCCTATCTGATTGAAATTTCAACTCTAGATTTCTCTTTGCTTTGTTTGAGATTGATACGATCGAGTTTTCACGGCACTTTCACGTCTGCTTAGAGTTCGTGAAATGAATTCTTCTTCTCTTCCCTAGTGGTGCTAATGAATAGTTCTGTCGGTAACCACTGTTATCAATTCTTGCGTATTTCGGTCACTTTAGCAATTTAATTTTCTAAAGTGATTGCCAATATCTTGGATAACTTGAAATTATGTGACAAGAATTAGGTGTAAAATGTTTAATTTCTTTCTTTAATTATGACTACAAAGTAGACGCAACTCCAGAACCGCTCAGGATATCGTTCCATTGATAGACTTCCCACGTAGAAAATCAAAACAGAAACGTTGCCAAAAGACGTGAACAGGGTAGAAATTTTAAAATTTTTATCAATTAAATTTGCGCGAGAACTGCTTCCGTCATACTATATTACTTATTATATATAGTATTTTATATAAATTGGTTAGAAGCCACTTTTTAAGCCAAAAACTTTATTTACAACGTCACTGTAGGTAAATTGATTGTTTAGAAGATTTAAATATACTGGGGTAATACGATTTATAACTCAATAGCGTGTTCATGATGCGCTGTAATCTGTAGCTAAATACGCTCAGACATATATCCTCTTTTGACATTCTAGATATGTATCTGTATGTACATCTATATGAATATACCCTGAAGGTATGTATGTTACACTTATTTCTTGACATATTTTACTATATTATATATACATTTGCACTTATATATCATATATATGGTGGGTCACGGTGGTCTAGTGGGTAGAGCGTTAGACTACTGACGGGAGGGTCCCGGGTTCGATTCCCGGGCGAAGCACTATGGGCACCTGCAGCTCCACCCAAGCTAGTTGATTTTTCGGGTACCAGATCTTTCTGGGAAACCATAACCGGCACAGGGAAAGGAACTGGCCCCCCTACCCTGATGTGTGATTATTCACACGCCGTTAGGCTTGGTACACGGGTGAGCTCTACCATCACCTACTAAACCGACCTTCGGGTTGATTACTGTGTTTTTTAATCATATATATGCATATTTAATCATATATATATATATATATATATTTATATTTATATTTATATTTATATATGGGGAAGAAGGAAGTATATTGAATAGCAGAAGAGAATGGAACCACATGGAGAACTCTACGTCAAAGAAGAAATATATGGATTGGACACACATTGGGGCACAATGGATTGATTAGGAATATAATAGAAGGAAAAATAGAAGGGAAGATTCCATGAGGAAGACCAAGAGACATGTGGAAGGACAAATTAAGAAGGACGTAACACATAGAAGGTATCGGGGATTGACATTGATTAGAGTAGAATGGGGTGCTGCAATAAACCAATCATAGGATTGGAATACTGATGATGATAAATATGTGTGTATGTATTTACGTATATGTGTGTATGTGTGTGTGTATGGTTTTCATGGAAGGACTCGCGATGAGGTATTCAAAACTATGAGGTTTTCTCTTTTATCGTCAAACGTAAGCACATATGGTTTAACTGACCTATTTTTCAAATTAATTTCTATAATTGGTGAACTTATTTCAACATTAACCCCACAGGATGACAAATGTTTTTCATGCACTAGTTCACCCTCCCCCCCTCCTTGATGAAGCCTCGGTTTTTGAGATTGGATTAAGTCACGGCGATGGATTTCTCGACACCGGAATTTAGGGTTTCAGACACTGCGTTTATCCTCTTCAACTGACATTTTGTGTTTACCTGAATTGGCCATAACGGGAAGCATAACAGCATGTTAGTGTCTCTACGTTCCAGTTCCATCCTCAGCTTACCACATAATTCAAGAAGAATTCGAATGTGAAACCTGAACATCTGGTTGATAAGTAGCGGAGTCAGCAGACAATTGTCCCATACCTGCAGATCACTAAGCAACTCTCTCTTGTATATGAGAGTCGAAGTTTCGGGAGAACAAAGGAAGCGATTACATTAATTGCCACGATCTGTCATGATTGCGCACACTGAACGTCATTCTCTGTGCCGGAGACTCAGCTCTCATACATTATCCTTGGCGTGACTACTTTTAGGGTCATTTTCTGCGAAAGGAACAAAGGTCCTCAGAAAACACTAAAGAATAACGCAGCGGCGAGGCATCAAAATAAATTTATGCGCGGATTTTCCCTTTCCGCGAGATTCTTTTGTTCCCGCTCTCTCTCTCTCTCCATTGGCCAATTTGGGACGGACCTCCCTTGTTTTCAGTCCATTTCCTTTCAAAAGTGTTTCCCGCTGAGGACGAGAAAAAGAAGCAGCAATGCGCAAAACATCTCGAAGTAGTTTTTGCCCGTTGCAAGGAGTAGTACAAGGGGCGTTCTCACATCCGGGAGTTCGAGCATTGAAGTCTCCCGGAGGAGGAGGAGGAGGAGGGGAAGATGGCCGCCTTGGATCTGGTCGGCGTGCATTCCTCCCCGCAGGTCGATCGTCTATTGTCATGCGCGTTGCGTCCTCTTATTAAAAAAAGAGGGCATCGCGATTCGCGTGACAATCGAATCCATTCGACCAGCGTTCTCATATGAGTCCAATTAAGGCTTTGCCCTTGTCTTCGATGGTTTGAGCGACCTAAACCTTCAGGTTTTATTTTCAAGTGTATGCTTCTGTGCACTCAGCATCACATTCCCTAGACGATAGGGGGAGAGGTCATTTGTTGTTTGCTCTAATTCTAAAAAATAAGTACTGGGTACAGAAGGGTCGATGAATTCTCAGAACCACACGGAGGAATTTGCCCATAATCCTTATATACATTGGTCGGAAGTTAAAATATTTGCTGAAGTGCGAATATTATTGTAGTGTCAAGGGTCTCACTTTTGCTCACTACGGCAGTATTTCTTCGTTTTTAATTACCACTTGTGGGGCCATCCAGAGTAAATCCTGAGAAGCAAACTAGAAAGAATCATCATTGTTCACGGCCTAAATCTCATTGTTTTCTCTTTAATATTCAACTAAACACTCGCAGAACATGTTAGGCTGGCAAAGAGTTATACTTCCTGAAATACAACAAAATTGACGGTCGTACTTCTTCATGCTCCTTAGGATAGCACAAAAATTTAAGAATACTCTATAAAACTGTACATTATAATTGGCTTACTTTGAATGCCACTGTAGACTACAGAACAGATAACCGTTGTGATTAATTTTGTCGTTCCCAAGAGTTGAGTCAGGATTGTTTAAATCGTACTACTCTTCCCAATCCTCCCAGGGTGCGAAATATATATATATATATTATATATATATATATATATGTACACTTTTTTGGAAAACCCACAAACGTGTAATGTAAATTCATTGATAGTCATAACAAACACAGAAACCAAAACACAAAAGAGGAAAAACTCACTGGTTCTCGAATTTTCGGTGGTCCAACCACCTTTCTCAAGAGGAATTAGGAACAGAACTGAGGCAGAGGAGGGCCCGAAAAAAAAACCGGGCCCTCCTCTGCCTCAGTTCTGTTCCTAATTCCTCTTGAGAAAGGTGGTTGGACCACCGAAAATTCGAGAACCAGTGAGTTTTTCCTCTTTTGTGTTTTGGTTTCTGTGTTTGTTATGACTATCAGTGAATATATATATATATATATATATATATATATATATATATATATATATATATATATGTATATGTATATGTATATACATACACGAAATCCCGCCATATGGTGATGACATATTCATTCACAAAGGGATTGGAACACATACAAAGGACGAACACAGGAGAGGTGAGGAAGGCAAATTCGAGCAGATCACAAGTGTAAAAATATTTATATCTATATTCGCGTGTTTTGTGTGTGTGTGTGTATATACACATATGTATGTTTATATAGCTGTGTAAATGTCTCACGGATTTGAATAATAATGTATGTCAACTTAGCACTAGCGAACAAAAACACAGAAACACACAAAATAGAAAAGAAGGTCACACGTTTTCGAATTTTTCGTCAACTTCATCAGAGCACGAGTAACTCAGTACTCTCATTAGGTCTCCAACCGAACGTGTTCATACAGAGTACCGCAGTCCGTGCATCGTACTCATATCTACAACCTATCCGACTGACAGCCACTGGGTCATGTGGCAATACGTGTTAGGTCAATAACCTCCGGCAGGTGGTTGTTAGATCACCCGGGTTATTTATTGTCATTAAGAGTGAGTAATCATTCTAAATTTGGGAATTTTCAATTTCCATGCGTCACATTTTCCTTTTTTAATGGTCACGACTTTGTGAGTGATTCTCCGGAATGTCCTCTCGTTCGTCAGCCAATTTACCATAATGGCATGCCTCTATTTTAAGGTGCGCTCAGTCACTTACTCTGAATTAAACATGTATTATTGACCACGCTTTCCCCTCCTCAATAGTGATAAAACCGTTGCGTCACGGGAAATTCAACAAGAATAGCCCTAGGAATTTTGGAATTTGATCTCGGTCCCAATCCCTTATGGCTCCACGATGACCATATTCTTATATATAAGTATATATTCTTTATTGAAATTTAGCCAGGTTAATGTCGTTGAAAAATTAATTTCGCCTATATCATCGCTATGAAGCTGCACAATATTTTTTTCAATATTCGAGTCCGACATTATGACGTAGTATTTGAAAATGCACACTTCGCTCATCATCAAGCCAAAGTCAATATAACAACAAGATATCGCTTTCCAAATAAATTTCGTTCAATTTTTAAGAATAGCAAACTGTGGAGAGGAATTTTTTAGACGTTTTGCATTAAAAAAATGAAAATGAAACTTTTTCTTAAATAATCCAGTTTTTTAATATTTTAATTTTCGTCAAAATATCACTGATCACAGACAACTTCTTTAAATATACACAGGAATCATCTGATTCTCATATTACTCTGAATAATGTCGCCAAATTGTCTGCAATAAGATATCATTAATATACGTGATTAATACGAATTCGATCTCACCAGGACTGACTTTACTCATCACCACTAATGCAGTTTGTGTTTTGAATGAAGTATTCCGAAGCTCACATTTCTCCTAAATTTCTTATCCCCGTCTCAACCGAACGAATATTAATTTCATCCCACGCGCAAGACTTTTGCTTTCGTAAAGTTCTCCTGGATTTCCACGAACGTGATGGCAGAAGTGATCGTAACCTAAGTCATTGGTGTGGAATTTAATTACTTATTCTTTATTATTAAAAAAAATAATTTACTTCCGAATCTGAATCCATCTGTTGAGTTCACCTTGCGACTCTTTGGTTACGGCTTGGAGATTATGGAGAGGGTGGGGGATCGTGACAGAAACCATCGAATCGCCTGCTCGTGTCTCTTCGGAAGGAGAAACCGGAAGACAGCTGGCTGAGAGACGGACGAGAGAGGATTCCCTTTGATCGGCGGGTGTGACTTCCCTCGCAAATGTTGCTTACTGGTCACTCTGCCGACTAGAGAGAGCTGTCCGCTTAGTATTCCTAAGCCGCCGTCGCCTCGCTGCCTTCCCTCTCGCCTCTCTCTCTCCTTCGCCTTGACTCGCGACCGCTTCGTCACCCGATGGAAGGTGTCGTTCACCAAGGGGCAGCACTGAATCAGCGTTCGGTGACTCGGGCAGCAGGCACTGCCATTTCCTCTTGCATGTGGATTTTAATGAATGATAATCACTGCGGTAGAGGTCTGAAATTAATACTGGCGCCGTTCTGGCAAACCGGAAGGTCCTCCTCCACCAACACCACAGTTATCAACCCGTGGGTCAGTTTGTTAGTTGAGGGTTAAGCTCACCCGGTACTGCTGGTGCTTTTACCCCCTGTCACGTACGTCTTTGGTGCATCGTGGGATTTTTATTTAGATTAAGTTGGCAGAATGGACCGCTAGAGAAAAATAAGGGATGCAAACATCAACACCGACAGATTCAAGTACTCGTATCGTTCGATACGCTATCATGATAGTGTCGGATCTTACTACTCCGACTTTCTTTATTGAGGAATAATTTTTTTTTAATAACTGGAGGACATCCATTTCTACGTGATGTAGATTGTTATGTATTTTTTGGTGATTTTAGGCTTTTCCTAACCCTTTCAACGCCCTTCCTTGCCTTTTCCTCATTCATTTCCTTTATCACTTGGAGCTTGCAACCCCCGCCACACACGTCTTTGGAGGATCTCGGGGTATTTTAGTATGTAAAATATAAATGCTCTACTAATCCCTATGCGGCGTGTGAAAGTCGCACATCAGGGTAATAAGAGGGGAGCCAGTTTCTTCCCCTGTGCCACCTATGGTTCCTCAGGAAGATCTGGTATCCGAAAAAAATCACACAGCTGGGGGTGGAGCTGAGGGTGCCCAGAGGCATTACCCAAAATCGAACCGGAACCCCCACCCCCACGGTCAGGAGCCCTTCGCTCTACCCACTGAACTCTCCTTCCTGCCATTTTAAGTCCTCTGTACTTGGGTTTTTTTAATTGGCTGTGAAAATGTCTACGGGCATAATTATTAGCAGAAAATAGTTATATTTTGTAACTATCCGTCTCTCGAGAGAAGAGATTTGAAACGAATTCTGATCAAACTAAAAACATGGTTCAATCAAATGACACATTCAAGATAAGCACTATTTGCGAGAATAATTGCGACAATCTCCATGAATTTGCCCCGGCCCCGGTGGCGGCGGGGTAACGTCCTCGACTACCAACCCAGAGGTCGATTTTGGGTTTAAGTTCCTGCCTAGGTGGTTTTTCCACCACCTGGGGGTTGGGTGTATGCAATGGTGAAATTGTTATATCAAAGTTCAAAGTCCGATGTAAAGTTCTAAGTGCTGTTTTTGGACTCATTCTAAATAAATAAATTAAACTCAGCTACAAGTCTCCTGAGGGTTCGAGACTGAAACCCGAACACAAAACGACCAAAATACCTATTGTAGCTTGATAGGGCCAAAACTTTTGTTTTTAGTAAGTAATGGACTGCAAATAATCGTGTATTTCTCTTCTCTTTTCAGGCAAGTACCCAAAAAGGACCCTAATTCTACAATAGTGTCCTCCACGAACATAAAATAACGAAGGCAATCGTAAGTTTAAAAAACATTATTATTTTCTGCCGTGACTTCAATAGTACATCCTCATTCCTCTTCTTTCCACTTTCCCCAGTGTTGCGCAAAAATTGAGTTAGCCATCAGTTAATTTGAATCACGGTGTTGGCAGGGAAGGTGACCGGCTGCACGGTCATCTACGTACGGCTGACGTCCTTCACCGCCGCAATACCCCGCGCCAGAGTTTACCCTGATTCACTTGCATGTTCTCGCGTGTTCTGCCTTTGTGACCTGTACAGAATCCAGGATTGTGTATTCCCCTCATCGCCTACACCAGCTGAGTTTCTTCACTTCAACTTGCACACTGCTTCCTCTTAGAATTAAAAAAAAATATCGGTAAAATTGATTGTTGATAAAATGTAATAGTTATTACTTTGGCGTTCATCGTTTTAACTGACATCAGCGTTGCTGATTGTATTGAACGTATATATGCGTCACGCCTACAACGTTGAGGCAAATGGGTATTCGATTCGATAAAAAC
This sequence comes from Hetaerina titia, assembly GCA_037158775.1. Taxonomy (NCBI): domain Eukaryota; kingdom Metazoa; phylum Arthropoda; class Insecta; order Odonata; family Calopterygidae; genus Hetaerina; species Hetaerina titia. The sequence goes on from CM073778.1 coordinate 86,575,870, forward strand.
TCGATGGTACGAAGTCGTTTATTATGTGTACAGGCCGTTTCTGAACTAGGCTAAATTGCCCCATACATTTAAATGGCGTCCATTATTTTATGATAACAGGTGGTGAGTTTTTAATTATGCACAGGACGATAAATATCACATTTAGACGAGGATAATACCTCTCTTCAATTTTCTTTTTGCAATTTCTGAAGCATTTTGTTCGCTAGTTGTTTAAGTGGTTTTGAAAGCGAATAAATACAATTTTGCTGCGATAAAAAATCAAGACGTCTACATTTCTCTGCTTTATTATTAATGCTAATGTGTTTATTTACTTCTTAATATTTATGTCGACCTCTGAATCTCATTTACCAATGGATCTCCCTCCCCCCCCACCCTTTCCAGTTCGTTGCGAGGAGCAGATTTTCGTACGGACTCGTAAACAGGTTGGAATTCCTCTTTGATATTCACCTCACCGCGTTCTAGTGCGTTCGTGCAGCGTTGCTAATGGAGATATCGGTATAATCAGTTGATTAAGTGATATTTGATTGCCATAGCTATAGATATAACGGGAATTTGATTTAAGTTATCATCTTATGATTCTCGATTCCTATCTCTGTTGAATAATGTGCTACATTTCTCTCCTTGTAAAAAAAATAGCCAGGGTTTTATCTTAACTTGACGAATTCTCTTTTTCGAACATTTTAAGTTAGTCAAGTAATTTATTTTTTGTGAGCAATAATAATTAGCATTTCGTAATTTACCCCGTATTGCTCTTTGTCGTCAACAACGTCGGTGAAACTTATAATTATGACCTTAAAAAAAGCATGAAGTGAACAAACGATGAGCGATGCGTCCCAATTAACCATAATCTCTTCAAATGAAAATATAGTGTTGTGTGAAGAAAGTCAGTTTATTTCTCTCCCAACAAAATCTCCCAGTTTTGTCAGAATCATTGCTGTGTTTGTGTTCCAAGAATCGTTCGCTTACTTTAGCGTAGGGGCCAATTAGCACTATCCTTACGTCAATACTGAATCGAGAGTATTCAAAATATTTTTGCTTGCAAGGAGGGATCGTGTTCGATAAATTACTTGAATTCGATTTTAGAGATCTGGAAACAGAAATACTCGTAGGCATTATTTGCTATCTGATTGTTGAATCTAACAACTGCCAATTACAGATTAGCAGTGGAGTGTTAAGAGACTATCATCGATTGTCACGCCGGAATCGACATTTAAATCAAAACTCAAGTCGACTAATACAGGAAACAAAATCGTTTAGCTAATGCGCAAAAATCGAAAGTCGAAGGGAAAGTTGAGTCTTACGGTTAATCCAAGTCTTTCAAAGTTCGCCTCCACAATCGATCATCCCGATTCGTGCAACTCCAGGTGAGCATCATTGCACAATGAACTCAAGTCAATAAAGGAGAAAATTATGGTTTGCACAAAAGACTTGGTGAAAAAAATCAGGTATATATTTTTTCGTCGCCGCATTGGCGGTCGTTTTACTATCGGGCGGTGATGTCACTCAGCAGGCTAACCTCGCGCAATCGACTCTTGGCGCAAGAGGATCGTAAAAGACACGTCAAAGCAGACCCAGTCTCGAAAGTGGGTGATGGCAGAAATCGTCTTTATGATCGCCATTTTCGCATCGACCGATTTTATGTCCCGCCGGCAAATCCCTGGTGGCGCTGTGATCGAAACGGGAGCGGATATAGTATCCAGATCGCCATGACGTTGTTCAGCACGCGCGTCTGTTTGTGTGGGAGGGGGAGGAACAGGGTGGCGACACAGAGGAGTCCACACGCGGGGACCAGGTCGTCATACGTCATGCAAGAGGTGAAATTCAGCGAAGAAGGTTTCGAGAGGTATGAACCGGAAATTTCGTTTTGCGATTCTGGTTCGGTGGAGCCCAAGTCGGCAATATTACCCATCGGGGGAGGCCATTTATTCCAGTGACTTGGCGATTTTTTCCAGCAAGCACCCTCTTGACTCAAATCTCGAACCCTGATAATGTCTTTGCTTAAAATTCAAAAACGAGCAAGTGTGGATAAAACAATCAGGATTATTTTCTTGATTATCATGATGCATGATGATTATTATGATGCATTATGATTATGCAGTACATGCATGGTAATCTGCAATCCACCGCCAGGGTGTGTGGCAAGGGATGATTACACCCCAGATTAATTTTGACCCGAAATAATTTTCCCCCCTAGCACGGTCAGACAACATTATTATGATCCCTTATCGTTAGTGGGAAAAATGAAATCTTAAATCTATCAGTTCTACACTTAATCTCTCTATTTCTATTGACATGATCTACCGTAGTGCGATGGCACTAATATTTCATTTTCGGTATCATCGCTAAAGGGTTCAAACAAAATTGACTTCAAAGTGTAAATGTAACCTGCATTTATAGGGATTGAATTTGAATAAGTCCATAAATCATAACAAAAAACGCCCATTTACCCACACACATGCAGTAGTGTGAGTGTCCGAGTTGTCCTAAATTGAGTCGTTTGAATTTTAAAGTTTAGGAGTGGTTACGTTTAATTTTGTAATATTTGATGACTGCGGGTGAGCTTTTGGAAATGATATTAAGAAAAATAACTCTAGAATGGAATATTTCTACAAGGGGTGTTTTCCACAAAAAATTAAAGGATCAGGACGATTGCATTCGACGGTGTTGGGATAAAATCATTCCAGTTAGCGTGATCTACGCCATCAGTAGCATTTTAATCCTAAGATTGGTTTGCATTTACATTGCGAGACTCGGTGAACTACCTTAAAAACTAAAAAAAAAGGATTCAAATCTTATTCTAGCCACTACTACGACCACGTATGTGCTGAGAATGTATATACATATAAATATATAACTTTTGGGCGGCACAATAGAACACAGAATAAAACAGATAACACGTAAAAGAACACTCACATTGTAGATTATTTGAGCTTTCGGTCTACTCCGAGGCCTTCTTCAGGTCAGAGGTCAGGCCTCTGAGTAGGCCGAAAGCTCAAATAATCTACAATGTGAGTGTTCTTTTACGTGTTATCTGTTTTATTCCCATGTTCTCTTGTGCCGTCCAAAAGTTATATTGCTCTCGTGAGTGCTTCCGCATCCTCGATATATTCATTCACATGGAAATATAGTAGATGTACGGAAAAGAAGATGGGAACACATAAAGAAGACGAACACAAAAGACCGGGAACACAGAAGAGGAGGAACTCATATGTATACACACACATACATGTTTTCATAAAAAACTTTGACAGCACACACAATATGTGAACGTAAGTAAGTAAGTTTTTTATTTAACACTTCCGTGTTACTTCGAAGAAATCATATAAAAATATTTATACATACAGACGCACAAACATACTATATTTCTCTATATCTTCCTTTTAATATATGTTTATTTATTTTTAAAAAATTAGATATAGAAGTAGGAAGTGACGAGATTTCTATAGTCCGTAGGTGCGTGAATGGGACTCCGCCGGAAGACGTCCAGGTTGGCCAGCCAACGTTACTACTCCGAGCCTAGAGAAAGGGGAATAGTCGTCCACTCCACTTCTCGGGCCCACCGCCGGTTTCCCTTTCTCGGCCCCCGCTCTTCGACGACCCCGCGGGGGGAAACCCGTCCCCCTCCCTCACAGCGCGCGCGCAGACACACGCTAACCTTTCATTCCCTACCAACTCCCCTCTCTCTTTTTCTCGAAAGCCGCACCCGGAGGCTCCGTATAATGAAACAGCCCGGACCCACAAAGAAGACTTTCCACGGAATCTGCCCGCCCGGAAACGCCTCTCGACATCGCGGCCGGGGAAAAACGCGCGGCTGCGTAATAACAGCGTCCCTTTTTCCTGGAAGGCGGCGGCTTCCAGCGCGCGCTGGATCGGCGGGAGGGCAACAGAGCCGCCTGCCGGTCTGTGCTCTCCCGGACAATCCTCCCTTGACCGCCCCGAACTGGTTTGGAACCCAAGGCTTCTTCTGGTCCTGCCCTTCGCGGGTGGCAGAGGCCGCTGCCCCGAAGTCGTCTCGGGGAAATCCCCTCCTCCGCCCTTCACCTCCTCCTCCCTCTCCAGCTTCGCCTTAAGAGATCCACCAGAGTGGAGGGAAGGGGTGTGCTGGGGTGGGGTAGTGTCTTGGCATTGGTCAAAGTCACCTCTCTCGAGGAGCGATCGTCTGGACGGAGAGGGGGAGGGGACCATCGGGATTCCCGCGAATTGCTTTTGCGACCGCCCGTTGGAATTTCCGCCGTCCTCCGGAAATGCACTTGGAGGCGATTGGAGTTGGGTTTTGTTGTACCCTGCAAGCCTCCAAGAGGGCTTAGTTTGAGGGCATCAACCGCCAGTGCTACAGTTGGCAATATTTGGTTGGCATTCTGTCTCATTTCATTTTTTATTTTTTCCAAATGTCGTCGTGATTGGTGATTTCTCGCACTTTAGCGGCGGCGATCATGCGATCGAAACAGAAGGTTCCCTCTTAAAGTGACTGAACGAAATACAAGGGCAGTGGCTCCGCCGCTGTAGAAGAGCTTACGTCTTTGAAACGAAGAAAATGAAAATTTCACGAACGAAGGAAGGTGATTTATGAATTGATTAAATTCAAGAAGGGGTTTATTTGCCAATTTATTATTTGCGTATTTGTTGGACATACTTCGGATATGTGCAGTTGCATGTTGATGTATTGATGAGATAATGGTCTTGACGGACTCCCCGATTGGACTTTTCTAGCTGCAGCCTCTTCGTGAATCGGTTTATCATTTGTGGAAGAGGGTAATGATCCTCATCGTGGATTCCTCATGTTGTACCAAAGAAATTCCGGAATTCGACCTGATCACGCCCTTGTATTTTCCCGTGTGGTTTTAAATAATATTATAGAATATTACACGATGTTTGTTCAATTAATACACGGAAATTTGAGTTATTTGGAAATAAGTTTATTTATTCGTCTGAATGAATTTTATCCTCTTCGAAGTAGTCCCCATTAGATACTACATGTATACTCTTACGCCAGCGCTTTTTTCAATCCTCGAAGCACTTCTGGAATTAGGTCTTTGGTATGGCTTCAACCTTCTAGTCTTCAATATCATCAATGATTGTAAAACGACGGCCCTTTAAGGCTCATCATTTTTGGAACAGATAAAAGTCACACGGATTCGTTTCCGGCAAATATGTGACGCAAAGACATCATTACTATAGTACTGTTTTTGGCCAACCAAATTCACGAACAACAAGCAGAGAAGTAAAGTGAAGAAGCATTATCAAGGTGGTTTAAAAGTCTTGAATTTTTTGTTGCCACAAATACGCACGTTTTTTCATATTGCTTCGCGCAAATGGCGTTTAACTAGTAATTAGCACTATGCGTTGACCGTTTGCCCTTGTGGCGACAATTTATGGTGTACTATTCACTAAACGAAATCACAAAATTTCCGTTACCTTTTGAGCATAGCTTTTTGTGCCTGGATTGAAATTGGCTCGACATCACCGTACCCTTCTATTGACCGCTGCCTTTCTAAATATTCAACTCCATTAACTACTCGCTGCAAACTTAAAAAGTGGTAGGAAAATTACGTTAATTATCTAAAATTTGCCTCAATCTATTCTGAAATGAAAATTTCTATATTTTGACCCATCTCCAGTGGCTGGTCAGATTTGTCAATCACATTATGTTCTCCGCGCCAGCGAAATTAGGCATCAGTTCGCTTTTATTAAGTAGGCTCCAGCCTCAGGGCCACTTTCTCCAGATATTCTGAAATTTCGAAAAACAAAGCAATCTCTGAAGTAAATTTTCTCTACTGGATTGATTAAATGGGTAAATGACTTTCCCGAGCTATCTTTTGTATAATTCTTCCTTAAATATTAGCGCGCTTATAGCATGGCCTCTCATATGGGTCACTCCCTACTATAACCAAAGAAAACTTCCCGGAGAAAAAGTATTCCAGATGTTAAGGAATGGTGATAATTAACTTGATCTTTCCGGATAAAATTGATGCGTTAACATATTCACCAACTAGAGCTTGTTTTGTAGATATTGAATTTTGAGCAATTGAACTTTTGAAATATTTCGTAGTTGGCTGAAAATGTTATATCTGTACTGGAGTCTTATCTCCCTTATCTTCTTGGTTTAAACTGCCTATATAATATCGGACCATAATACTCGTAATTCCCTTTGTGTCATAATGACTGAGTTTTAGCCTTAATCTTGACGTTAGAGTTACCCTTCTGTTTACCTCTTAAAACCTGGACTAAGTATCGCTTTTTCTCTTTGCGTCTCTCAGCTTAGGTTCTCTATTTTAAAGTCGAAAATATAAACATATATATATATATATATATATATATATATATATATATATATATATATATATATATATATGGACCTGACATAGATTAGTTTGCGAGGTGGGGAGTCACAAAATGTTTATTTGATAGTTGTGTCCATCCAAAAACCTACCTTAACCGGTAGATTACCTAATAAAAAAAATATATATATATATATACACACGCATATACCCTTTCCTTGTGAAAGAATATTTGTTCGCCGTATGGCGGGATTTCGTGCTTGAATTTATATATACGATATATTTATACGAGGGTAAGCTGAAAACTAACGCATACATGCTCGTAAACGACAAACAAAATTACCTTAATAAGCACTGCTGGTGGCATGTGGAAGTAACATTCCCCTTCAACACGCATGCGCAGGTTTATACAATTTATGCATGTTGAGACGGAAGATATAAATACTAAAATTTTCATTGAACATTATTTGGCAAATCCACACGTGGTTAGGCCACAAACGCCTGAAAATGCTCTCTTTATGCATGATTATCGCCTGTTAACGTGTAGTTCTTCGAGGAATTTTTCGCAAAATTATGTGACATTTGTCTTTCTGGAATAAAGAAATTGAATACCATCATCATCTTGACCACATTGGCACATCAACCCATTGTGGATCGTTGGCCACCTATGCAGTTCTTCACCAATTCCTCTCTCTTTCTCTTCTAGTGGTGAAGTCTTTCTCCCTACTTCATTGGCATTCACATCCGCATCCACGCTTTCCAAAGATTTTTTTCAGGCTCCGATTTCTGCGAAACTCCTCGAGAGGGGACCATCACTATTAGCAGAGAGATCATGCAAACAAAGGAAATATACTTGCTGCCCATAAGATAATATGCTCTTTACGAGTATACTATATATTGATAGTTTATTGAGTGAGTTTAAGTTCACCTACGCGCCTTCTTCAATTTTCAACATAATCGCCTTGGACTTGAAATAGAAGTTGATAAAGGCGGTATTGAGTTCCTTGTCATCTCCAAATTGTTGTCCTCGAAATCGCTGTTTCAAGTGCGAGGAGAGAAAATAGTCGTACGGTAAAAATTTCAGAGTTAAAGAGGACGCCTCGATAGCTTAACTGCCTAAAGCACTCGGCAGGACATCGAGGGATCCGGGTTCGTATCTCGATCAAGGCGAATTGATTTTTACGCTCTGAAATTGTTGCATTGAAATGTATATTAGCGGATGACTACGTTGAAAGTTACTGTTGCGGCAACTCTCGCAGTTTCTTCTTGGAACAAGCTCCGTCTTGCCGGTCGCCGTCCAAAAATGCTCGTTCACTAAACATTCTTTGCTCTTCGTGTTGATCAGTAAGCATTTTCGGGGTCCACCTTGCACAAAATCGGTTATATTAGAGGTTTTCAGGGAAAATCGCGTAAAAAGCGGTGCGTCCTACAAGAGGAAATTCATCAGCCAGAATCGTAGATCAGATTGCAGTTTTCGTGGTCCACTAGCTTAACGACAAATTTCATCGCTATGGATATTGGACCTGCCGCTCTCCGCTCAACATCTTGGACATTCGTGCGGTCTTTTTTTAAGTCTCAACACCATTGCCTAACCTTTTCTTCGCCCATTACTATAGGTCTGTGAACTGGGCACAACTCCCAATGAATTTTTGTTCAGTTGCACGCAAGTTGAGCTATGCGCCCAAGAATTGATTCCAGCACGTACCGGAGGGGGCAACTATTTTTGCAGACATTGTTATCTCTGCATTCGCCGACAGGCAAACGACTCTGGAATCACTTTAGTGGGTTCTAAAACAATCAATAGATGGCCCCGTCATGCGTACACCCTTCGTTCTGAATCGTCAACAATAAAAATATGAGAAAACGACCCTTACTGTTCGAATATGTCTCGGATCTATTCATATTCTGAAAGAACGAACTAACATCGACATTGGAATGGTAATAGAAAAATTTTCCCAGGGGTTTAAAGCTAGAGAAGAGAGTCGGAACTGCGCTCGCATGTGCACAGATAGTCTCCGTTTATTTTTTTTCGCCTTCGCACTGGGCGACAGAGGAATATTTCCAAGTGTGCCAAACAAACGTACGTTCATCGCGTGTCTGTCTCCCGAGATTTTTCGGACGGCACGCGACCCGCTTACCTTCTTCTTCCCGCTCCCAGCCCCCCACACCCCAAGCGCCGAATGGCCTCCTGCACCCACCCCCCTCTCTCTCTGCCGCATCGCCCTCGGCACTCGGGCGGCACAGATTCCCCCGCGCGCCCTGCGGACTCATCGCTAATTGAACGCCATCCCCACGTGGAATGCACGCGAATCGATCGGCGGGAGGAGACAAAGACCCCTCCACAGAGCACTTTGTCACGCCTGAGCCGGAAAACATTATTCCGCAGGGAGTCCCCCCCACGCACGGCAATGCGTATGCGAGGGTTGCCATTTATATTTGGAGCCTTGACAACATTTAAAGTGCTTTAGGTGCCATCTGACGTTTCCATCTGAAAGTTTGACCCTTTTAACGAGAACTTTATTCAGATAATTTTTGTTGTTTGATCTTAACTTGTGTTGTTTATAGTGACTTGAAAATTTTTGTCTCAGCGAAAAATTGGAGTTAACTTGTAAACACTTTCGTGCGATGTTTTTGTACGACTTTCGACGTTGTTTATCAAGATAGAATTGCATCGATCAACTTACTTCCAATTTCGGAGATGAACTTCCATCCTCTGCCACTGTGAAACGCTGTTATAACGATATTCCAACGGGAGGGCGGGTATACTACGGAGACGTCCATAAATGATGTGCGATAGGGCCATTTTCGGCTGGTTATTTGTCCCTTCCTTGTAAGGATCCGTGAGATTAGAAAATAGTGTACTCCGTTCCTAAAACACACCATTTTTATTTTGAATGTTGAATAAAATTTTGTATTTCTACCGTGGAAAACACCGGGAGAATCCATAACCAATTTAACAAAAGATTATCTTTGGTAAAAACAGCCTTGATACTAGCACACAAACGAAAAAAAAAAACAAATTGTTTTGGGAAAAATTGAAGTACAAATGGATTGATTGATTGTTTATAGAAAATGGCGTCCCTTAAACGTGATATAGTGTTTAATTATAGTACTATATTTATTGACATTGTTGCCATGGAATTATGAATGGGAGGTATTACGTAGTGCCAAGTATAAAAATGTACTATTAATGGAGAAACAGATCTAATTCTATGAGTGAGGCAATGAAATCGAATTTCTGGGAAGTTTTCATAAGTTTTATAAGTCGAAGGACAAAATCTGTTCATCACTGTTTTAGAGTATTTGTTTGGCATTGTTTTTGTAGGGTTTAGTACTATTGTTGAGCATTGGATTCATTGGATACATTGGATCCGTCAAACGTCAACCATGGCCTTTGCGTATACCATAACCATAGTTGATTGCTTTTAATGAAATAAAGAAATCATGAATTTTTCATGAAAAGTTCCTGATTTCATGAAAATCAGGAACTTTTTCATGAAAGAAAGGATATAGTTTTGACGAAATCGATGCCCATCCCTGAAATAGTGATCCCCTTATAGGTCATAAATCATTATTCTTAAAAAAGCTACGACACCATATGAATGGCGATAAGTTTTCTTCCTATAACTTAGGTGGTCTCAGAATGCATGTGCAGTGGAATTAAACAAGGATTTCTCGATTCATTCAACAGAATACAAGATGCTCATTTAATGTCGAAAAAAAAGTTACACTATTCAATGCTTTTAAAGTGTGTTATTTTGTGTTTTACTTCCTTCGGTCACAAAAAATGAACCAAAATAATGCAATGTAAACCCCAGCTTCCTTCTGAACCCACCTCCTGTAATGAAATTGGACAATTCCACTCCTTTCACTCTGCAGTCATGACCATTGTTGTAACAGTCCTAATCCAATGAACCATAAACACAGTAATCAACCCGAAGGTCGGTTTAGTAGGTGATGGTAGAGCTCACCCATGTACCAAGCCCGACGGCGTGTGAATATTCACACATTAGGGTAGGGGGGCCAGTTCCTTTCCCTATGCCGGTTATGGTTTCCCAGGAAGACCTGGTACCCGAAAAATCAACTAGCTTGGGTGGAGCTGCAGGCGCCCAGAGCTGCGGCCCTTGGCCGGGAATCGAATCCGGGACCCCCCGGTCAGTAGTCCAACGCTCTACCCCCTGGACTACCGCGGCCCTTTCTAAACCAATATCACCGGAAATTTAATTTGTCTCCTATATTAACGAATGCATTGCAGAAAATAGGAATAGATAGGAGGGACATGGGGAGGAAATGATTAAAGAGGCATGGGAAGAGCTGGAGGTAGGAATGAAAGTCTGAGGGAGATTCGTAATATCAGTTAGGTTTGCCGATGACCAAGCATTAGTTTCTCAGTCAGCCAAGGGGTTGCAAGCATTGCTGAGTGAATTGGAAATTCATTGCGACAGGTATGGGATGAGAGTCAATATTAATAAAACAAAGGTTATGCGATTTTGTAGAAAGAGAAAGGCTAAGCTAAACATTAAAATAATAGGGGAAAGGATTGAGCGGGTAGAACAGTTTACGTATTATCGGAAGTGTTTTGGACCAACGCGGTCAAGGTAATAGGGACGTGAGGAGAAGAATTGCGCCAGCCAAAGAAGCTTTCACAAGGAGGGAGTTGATGACAGGGACGTTGATTAGGGATGTTAAGGAAAGGCTCGTAGAAACTCTGATATGGAGCGTAGCTATGTACGCGCGGAAACGTCGTTACTGAAGCAGGAGGATATATGTAGATAGGAGGCTTTTGAAATCTGGGTATGGAGAAGGATGAAAGAAGGTGAAATGGACCGAAAGGAAAACAAATGAGGAATTGCTAGTAGGTGTGATGGGAGAGGGGATGGGTTTGTTGGGAGAAATCCTATGGAGGCAGGAAAAATGGATGAAGGGTATATTGATCGAAAATGGGATGTTGAAGACTGCAATAGAGGAGAGAACGAATGTATATTCGAATATCCGAACGCCTCGGGACGGAAAAGTAGCCTGTTTGTGATGTTAAATCATCTGCCATCTAAGTTTATCTCGCTAAATTTAGTCATGAAACGGAAAATATTCCCAGCTTCCAGGAAAGTGTATGAAAAGTTGAGAGAGAGAGATGTATGACGAAATCTGTGGAACGCAGTAAATAGAGATTGTAATTCATCGCGTGTAAAATCGCAGCGTGATCCGGTTACTTCTTATTTTCCAAATATTTTTGAGCGAAACTTTGACAAAAAACTTTAAAGTCATTTCATACGAGAGTAGCATATAACCATAATTTTCAATGTACCCACTTGGGTTTATTCACTCATTACATTATCAAGGTATACTTTTGACACCATGATCACTTGTTTCACTCTGTGTGGAAATTTACAAGTCTTTGTCTACCCTTCTACATGATGGGGATGGTTTATCTGTTCTCACGAGAGTATTTAAGCCTTTTTTTGGTCGGTACGTCCGAGCCTCGCTGGCAATATGAGTCTGGTGATTATGGGATGAACATTTATTTATTCATTTAGGAATGTTTTAAACGTTAGCAGTTTGCCAGGTGTTTTTATACGTTCAGTTTACATTTCAACGCATTATATCTATGCATAAAATTTCACACATATGCAATTATCGTATAGACTTTTTACATATGAAAAAATATATGTTTACATTGCTTTGGAAAGGCTCGAATTTAGCTGCAGATATACTTTTCCGGTCGATTAGTTTGTAAATGCTATTTTTTTATTTTTTCTTTGCACTCGGTATTCGCCTTTATATTTATGATAATTTCTCCCCCTAAATTTAGGACCTCCCGCGTATCCTTCCCTAATTCTTCCGATAATAATTCTCCCTTAATCGTATGCACATTCCAGGGACAAGTCTGCTACCTTTTCTCCTATTTTTGTAAAGATTTCCAGCCAAATATTTTTAACATTGCTTTCACACTCTCCGTCCTCCAGTGTTTCCCCAATATAGCATATCCGACAACCTTTCTCTTTACCTTTTTCTAGTTTTGACATAAGATCTTATTAATGTATTGCCTCCCTTCGAAACATCCCCCAATGCAACATCTTGAAACGAAACCACGCATCACTTTAAACCTTGGTTAAAGAAAACCCAAGTCTTTAAAGCTATCGCATTCGAGGAAGACATTTTCAAAAGAAGATTCAATCCCTTTTGGCTACGTTTACCATTTTTTGGTTAATATGAACATGATCGGCGTGAGGGGAAATAAATCCGAGTTGTATTTCTACATCTGCATCTCCACAACACCACGCAGGCTGCCGCAAGGGCGTGTGGCAGAGGGTGTTTGGACACAACTCATGAAACGGAAGCAACTGCATACAAAACAAAATCATTTCGATTCAATCCCACAGAGATGTATACATACATGCCAATACGTGTACTAGCAACTAATAAGCACATGCACCTACGAATTGACTAGATGTACACATATTCGACAGATTCAGGCGAGATGTAGAGGAAGTTCGTCATTATGAGAAAAACAAGTGTGCACTTTTCCACGGAATTAATAAAGTGGGAATTTTGTTTTTTCTCATTGGGTACTAGATGTCTACGCTGCCTTTAAATCTTGTTTTAGCTTGTTCATTCGATTTATTTTTACCATTTTTGCTATGACTCCGATTATTTACCGTTATGATTCCTGATTTTCCGGGAAAAGAACGAGTATTTGTAACTATCTGTGCTGGAGTCATATCTTATATTTGTGGTCTGATTTACCAAAATAGTGTGTGGCCATAATAATTCCATTCTTTCTGGTCTTGGACCTCGGAGATTGATTAAGCGTTATGTATTTCGGTCAACAAGAAAAGAATATTGAATTCGCTAGGTTTACCACTGAACCGCGACGAAAAACTTGCTCATTAAAAAGAGTGAAATGGCACATGGAACCATGGCCCCACTACAAGTGGGTGGTCTGAAAAATTTCAGAAAAAAAGTCTTGTATCTTTGTTAGGTCGGAAACTTTGCAGACCACCGTTGTATGTTGCCAGTTTAGAAAACGAGAATAAGATAAGGGGGAGGTAGACTCCAGTACGGATGGATACAAATCGGTGTACCCTCGGACATTCAGGAAATCAAAGTCATTAAAGGAATTGTAAACACATACAATTGAGGACAAGATGAAACGTAGCGTAGACATCTGGTACATTCTTAGGTGCATGTACATTTTTATGTTACTTTCTGATTAATTTATTTGCATGTGTGTAAGTTAAATTGGGTTTTCCATTTGTATAAACGTCTGTTGGTGTGCAATGGTATGCATACATTAGTTTTCGGATGTAGTTTTATTCTATTTTACGGATGGTGACCTAACACCCCCCGCCATACGCCCTTGCGGCAACTCGCGTGATACTTTGTTGATGTATATTTAGATGAGTGTGGAGTGCATAATGTAAAAACACAATCCAAAACTCACCTCTTTAAAATTACGAAGACGCTGCTGATTGCAGAGCCCCCTTGCCCTATATTCCGGGGTGTCAGGGAAGAGGACGCCATGGAAACATGGAATAGCCCCTCGTGTCGGGGCTAATTCTTGTCGTCGCCGAGTAACGTTGCCTCGGACAAGGAAAGTGACTCTTTTAATGTTTTGGTTGCCGTGAGAGGCTCCCTTCCTTCCTGCGCAGTTCCCTGGGCCTCTCAAACCTTTCCCGCAGCATGACGTCCAAGAGTGGCGAGGAGGCATTAACGGACGAACTAAACCGCGGCTTTCCTAGAATTTTATTGGATTTTTTTTTCCCATCTCATAAGCAAGAAACAATGGAGAGGATCCCTTCCTAGTAGTCGAGGATTCCGGCCCCAAAGTGGGTTAAAGGCAAGGACTGTCGATCCATGTGTCACCCTTTGAATAATCCCTCACCAATTTCTCGGGGGTTGTTTCGGCTGGGCTTACTGGAATCCGTAAGGCGATTAGGAATAGCCTGGAAAGAACGTAGAAGGTTCCAGAATGACCTTGCGCGCACGTGCCCCTGAGGGCCTAGAATTTTGGGTATAGAGTCCGAAGCAGGGTTGCCACTCTATCGCTAATTAGGGATTCGTGCCATGTTTTCAGACGTGTCACTAAGCAAGGGCCTACTTCCACAAATATTCCCCAGAATTCCCTAAAATGGCATATGGTCATCTTGAGCCGTGATTACCCGAATGAATTTGGATACAAATACCTACGTCTACTTAATACCCCACAATCCGCCGCAAGGGCGTGTGGCGGGGGGTGTTAGGGTACCAGCCATAATTAAGAAAAAAAGCATGCACAAGCCACAAATTTACACAAGCCCCAAACAACACATGGTAAAAATTCATGCAAGAACCCTTACAACCCACACACACATGCAAATACACAAACTACCAACTAACATACACATGCACCTATAGATATACTTGATATCTTTGCAATGTTTAATTTTACTCCGACTTTTAACTTAAATCTTTTTAATAATTTTAAAGTGACTTCGGTTTCTTATTATTATGATTTCTGATTGTTCTGGGAAAGAATGAGTACTTGAATCTATCTGTACTGGAATCAATCTCCCTTATTTTATCTTTGTAGCCTTATCTACCTAAGCAGTGTGAGCCCATTATAATTCTTTTAGTATCATCGTTAAACTCGTTGGTTCTGAACTTTTCTAAAAGTGTAAGTTCTCTTGGTATCTCAAGTGGCTCCCAGCCTACTTTCCCCTAAGAGACCTCTCTCACTTTTGTTCTTATTATAATAATCTTTAAACACCCTTGTGGCTGCTTGCATGCGGCGTATTGCGTTGGTGCAGATGGTTTAGATTGAAATAGAAGGGGTTATTATTCATCGATCCGTTGGGGAAGAGTGGTAGAAAGGTACCGCATTGAGCATGAATGATTGGTGGCCTTGCGGGTCCTTGCGTCGTATTGTGTAGGTGTAGATTCAAATTCTATTGTACTCGAATTGCACGTGACTCGCCGCTAGCGACGGAGGCTGTGCGGTGTAACTAGACGTAATTAGACATAACAATTAGACGTAAGCAGGCGTAGCAACTCGATGAGAAACGGCAAGGGACGCAAACAAATGAATGGGGACCTCCCCCCCCCCCGCCGTGGAATGCACGCATTTGGCACGTCGACGTTAAGGCTTAGGGGGTTTGACGAGAGGGGCTTTGACCTCGTCCGTCAAGTCCGACCTTGAGACCTTGAGATTGACCTTCGGTTTGCCCTGATCGAGTCCGTATCTGTAAAAACCACAGGCGGGGTCCAATTTGAAATTGATGATTGACGTTTGCGTGGCCGAAGGGAATTGTTTTCGATTCTAAACTGCGTTAACATCATGTAGATAATGGAAGTTGAATAACGAAATAACTGATTTGCAAGATAATATTTTCTCTCGCGAACGAATCGGGAGCTTGAACGGACGGAAACCCATCATTCCATGCATCTACACATAATACGTACCTAGCAAGCGGCCGTAAGGGCGTCTGGCTGGGGGGGGGGGGGGGCAAGGATTAGGTCACCAGCCATTAATGCACAATCACAATCATTACCCAACTACAGATTTATCTGGTTAATCATGCGCTGGAAGAAAATTAAATGCACCAAATAAAGTACTTACATGCAACAATGTTCAATAACAGGATACGTATATTCAAATCATTCGGGAGGAATGTTAAAAAGATGTTATATAAAATTTTAAAAATGCAGGACATCGACAAAATATGTACAGATACTAATGACCTCCTTCACGCCTTCGATCATATATATTTGCATATCTAATCGTACGAGGAAAAAGTCTTCAAACTTAAACAAATGAAACATTAACATTCACCTACGCCTCGCTTCTTTTCGAGGAAAAAGGTTTAAGTTAATGTCAATGGTAAAACCGGTTTTTATGGGCTTTTTAAGTTATATTCACGTCACTTTGAAGCCAGAAATGTACTCTACAAACTCTACTTGAAGAATTGGATAAGATTAGGAGAAAATGAGCTTGGTTTGTTGAATATTGCTACTAGAATAGATTTCGTGCCACGGGTATGCTTAAGGAATTACGAGCAAACATTTTTATCTACGTCTACATCTACACAACACGGCTCTCCGCACGGGTTTGTGGCAGGGGGTGTTAGGTCACCGGCCATGCATGTATAATCACAATCATGTCACCTCTAAACAAATATTGATTTGACCATGCATTCGAAAAATGTTAATCACACGAATGAAGTAATTACTTGCAATAATATTCAATAACAGATTACCATTTTTCAAAGAATTCTGCAAAACTGTTAAAAAGATGGGTTTATTACATTAAAATAATAATTTGCAGGAAATAAGATGCGGGACATCGACAGAATATAGACACTGCCAATTGTAAATATCCCCTGCACGCCTGTGGTCGCATCTATCTATCTATTTTATCTCCAGTCATTCCATCCAAAACGCCTATTCTATTACTATCACTACATTGTTTTCCTAACGCTCTATCATCTGCATTAAACGCTTTAAAAATTCCACCGCCATTCAAAATGCCCTGCATTCACATCTATTTCCATTATTTATCATCCATATTATGTATGGGATGGTGTAAGCATTTAAACGTTCTTAGAATTGCGATTGACGTAGTTTGTGCGCAACGTGGTTTTGGCGAAGTTTTCAGCATGTTACTTTACAATTCGTTCGTTATTATTCAATTAAATTGTTCCATTTCTTTCTTTTAATTTAGTATTTAGATGATTTTTGGAAAAATAGTGTCGTAATTATTATTTTTGTGTAAAACCATGCGTAATAAAGTTAATATTATGCCATTTTTAACCGATTGATTGCTCTTCTTTGTCACGGCTTGAGCCCTCGACCGTCTAACGCGGAAATGAGTGGGAAATTACTCGAAGACTAATGACCTAATCTATAACTAGTGAATTTCCGAATGCGTAGACGGTACTGACGCATATTTTTTTATTTTTATCTTCCTCTGACGATCTCAGTTCATATTAGTCCTCAACCATATTTGTGCCTTCGTAAATAATTGAAGGGCGATTGATAAGTCTGGTTCAGTCGATATGAAGGCACGCGATTCCACTTCAATGCCCAATTACGGTAGCCTTCGACGGGAAACCAATGACGAAGCGTCATCGTTCACTTTCGAGTGGGGCCTAGCTCAGTTTAGCGCAGTTTAACTCATTGGTAGTTCGTTTTATGGGCAGATAGATGTCGGTGTAATCGCCAAACAATGAAGACCACTCCAGAGCGTCGATTTCCGATGGAAGGTGCCCGAAAAGACCATTCTGATGCGCGGCACTTGAATTGTTTTCTCATCTCAGTTTGTTCCTGTGCCATTTGTCGATCTTTGGTCATTGGTCCAAGTTTGCACAATCTTTTTAGGGGACATACTCAAGTCAAGGCAAAACGTGGTCTCATTTTATGTGCAGTCGTGGTAAAAAGTTATAAAATCGATCGCATTGTGGAGCAAGGCGGGGCAAGAGCTTGCAATGTGTTATTCTTCTTGTTACTAACACCCTGTATCCTATGTGTAGAGAATAATATCTCCCTTAGATACCGTAGGGCATTAACCTGAAATTATCTTCAACAAATTATTTATATTATTTTCTGCACCTAAAGAATACCACCAAAAATACCAGGAAGTAAGCCAATTAGCATCAGATATGGTAGGATGGAGGGCAGCAGTCAACCAATGGAAGGATTGAACGACCAATGATGATGATGGCACAATGCCATGTAAATCGCCGTAAGGGTGAGTGGCGGAGGGTGTTAGGATACCACCCGTAAAATAGAATAAAACTAAATGCAAAATAAACAAAAAAACACTAGCCTGCACTGACACAGACCTTTATATTCATGAAAGCTAATAACGACTTACGCTCATGCAAATACATATACTAGCAACTAATATACACAAACCTATCTATGCCTACTCACCTACGCACCTACGAATGCAATAGACATGTAAGTCGGCAAGGCGCAAGATCGGGAAATAGGTTCAAATTTTTGGTTACGCAGAGCCTCTCCAGGTGCGCGCGAGGTGTGTGGACGAGCGTTGTCATTTTGCAAGATTATTGGCGCAAGGCTGCCTTTAACACGACAAACTCGACGTCGGAGGAGTTTTGGAGTCTGTATATTCTGAGAAGGATTTACCGTTGCCTCTCGTTCCAGAAAATAAGTGAATTTTCTTGGCGGATAGTGATCTTTAGAACTCGTAGAATTATTGAAGTTGACTGCTGCCAAGGTTTTTCAGGGTTACGGCTCCATAGTAACGATACCAGAAGGACAAGTGGTCAATTTCATTTGCGGTCAAGGAGGGAGAATTAGTGAACGGTGGAGGAGCAGGTCCCATTAATTTGTTTTCAGTCAATTCATTGGCCTGCCGCCTTTCCGCCATTTCTATTTTTTTCGGCCCCGAATCGTTTTCCTCGACGGAGCGAGCGGGACAAGTCGGAGACAGGTTCCGCGATGACCTTCGCACTGAGCGTGCCCAGGTGTCGAGTGCGCCTGGGTGCTGCCCCCTACTCCGCCTCCATCCCCCGATCATCTTCGCAGATCACTGACTCTCCGGGGAATACTGATCTGAATCGATAGTTTCTCAATTAGATCCGAACAAACTTTCACTTTGGAGGTGCGAGACTGTGATCACTGGCGCGTGGATTGAAATGTTTGGTCGTGAATCTGGAATATACGTCGTTTAACTCGCTTTTGCATAGTACTACAACACGTCTCCATACTTCCGCTTCTCAGAACACACACTGGATGAATGTAGCGATCTAAAACCTGTGCATGCGTGTTGAGTGGGAAGGGCACTTCCACATGTCACCAAGAGCGCTTCAAAATGTCAATTTGTTTGAGGTCTATAAGTATGTGTGCATTAGTTTTCAGCCTCCCCTCGTAAGAATTGACAACCGGCGCATTAAGGACTCCAGTTTGAAAGTAAAATAAAGACTTCATTTGACGCAGCAGGGTCATCAGCGACCGAAGAAACGACGCCAACAGTTGGGGAATCGAACAAGTCATTCAAAGTGATTATACCAACTTAAGGAAAACGAATTTACTGAGAATACCAGTAAGAAAACACTTCATTTAAACGCTCCAACGACACCATTTCAACGTTTTTTTAATGATCGCGATAGTGGGCGTAAATGCTCAAAGACGTTACTTCGATGTGTCCCTCTTAACAGCGTTTCGTGATGCGATGTCTCATGCACACCACACCTAGGCTAATGTCTGGGATTTCCCTCCCATCTCCTCGGATGTCGGAAACCATAGGCAACGTGCAGACCTCTCTCGATATCATCTCCGAACTCACGTACTCTTCCTACAATGACAACCTACACTTCGAACATCTATTTACAACTTCATTTTTTTCATAATAAGAGGGAAGGCTGAAAACTAATGCACACGTGCTTGTAGACCACAAACAAAATGACCTCCAGAAGCACTCCTGGTGGCATGTGGAAGTACCATTCCCCCTCGACACGCATGTTTGAGGTCGTTACATTGATCCGGTGTCTTTTGAGAAGTGGAAGTATGTTAAGGTGTCCTAGTACCATGTCAACGGGTAAGCGCTATAACGCGCTAGCGTCTCATTTGTTTTATTAATGCGGTTCTAGCGGATCCCTCTGCCAGTATTCGCTCGCTCTTCTCCAATAGACGTCATCAGCGAATCGTTGCTATTTGCAAAGTGCATTTTGAAAGCCGATCGGAAGCGTGGGAGGCCCAACCCTCGTGGTCTTTTTGAGTCACTCGGCGGAGGCTTCGGATCACGTTGTCAATGCACGTCATCCAGCGTGTCACTCACGAACTAGCAAGTTCGAAAGCAAGGGTTGAGCGTGATTCGCGAATGGATCGTTCCTCCTGGGGCAAGAGCCACTTATTATATTAATGTATTATTTGTCATTTAATTTATTACTCCCTCGAAGTGGATTGTTTATAACAACGGCCCTCTTTCCTAATTGTTGCTCAAGCAATAATGAGTCCGTAGGCTGCGACTGCGACTCCCAAGCAATAATGAGGCTGCATCCGAATCCTGCCATTTCAGAGTGGCTCCCTGAAAGGCTCTTATAGAACAGCAAACAGGGAATAGGTTTTGGAGTCCCCCCAGCCGCTAAATCTTCCCCTCCCCCGTAGGAAGAAAGGGAGAAAAAAAATGTTGATGTAAATCAGTTGATAAAAAATTAACTTCCATATCACTCGGGACAAATTGATATCGATCGACGAAAATGATATT
Source organism: Hetaerina titia (assembly GCA_037158775.1). NCBI lineage: Eukaryota > Metazoa > Arthropoda > Insecta > Odonata > Calopterygidae > Hetaerina > Hetaerina titia. Next base: position 86,596,354 of record CM073778.1, read on the forward strand.
TTTTTTAATCTTGCCAATCCGTAACAGCGCTTTAACCATTTTATCTCTTCCCCACACTTCCTAGCATTTTTATGCTATTTATTAAAAATGCTAGGAAGTGAGGGAAAATAGCCTTACAAAATCGCTAAAAAAGTCTATGTATTTTTTTACTGACAAGTATTTGAGGCTTTTTAACGCCAATTGATGGTGTACCCTTCAAAGAAATCCCGCATCCCTTTCCGTCATGGAGTGCACATGACCTTTAACTTCGTGGATTGAACGAGGGGTTGATCCGGAGTGCCTTACGAGCTATCCTTTCCTAAGGGCCCCTCGTTTTGGTCTTGGTTGCTGTGGGCCATCATTAGGATTCTTTCATCGCGCCCTAATAATTTCTAGAAGTCGTTTTTTCGTTGGAAAATGACCCCTCGCGCTCTCTGCCCTCATCGAAATCAAAGGGCGGCAAATTAGTCGCCCGCTTTTAAAGTTTCGGCGCATATTAATCAGTGGTGTTGTCACGTGACCGTCGCGTGCGCCATCCGCTTGTTTTACGCTGCCTGGCGACCGAATCACAATTCTCCTCCGCCGACTTGATATTCGTGACGACAAAAGGGAGTGAACGCATGACCGGCGGCCCATTCCCCGAATCGGGAGTCCCTCGGGAGTATGAGAGAAAGAGAACTCGGATTGATAACGAGTGCGCATTTTGAAGTCCCAACCATATTGCTTGGAACAAATCTGCGTATTATATACGAAACGAGGAGGGATCGTAACCTTTTTAATTTTTACTAACAATAAAATCGAAATTGATAAAATTTTATTTTTATTTGTTTTTCCTAAGAGTTCCCTAAATAGTCACCATCAAAAATTATAAATTTCTCCGTAGCAATGCAACAATTTCAGAGTGTGAAAAGAAAACTCGCTTTGACCGGGATTCGAACTCGGATCCCTCGATGTCCGGCCGAGTGCTTTAGCCAGTTAAGCTACCAGGACCTCCTCTTAAAACTCGGAAATGTTTACACTTTGAAATTTTTGAATTGTAATACACATTTGGCGGATGACTCCGTTAAAAGTTACCGTCGCGGCATCTCCCGCAGTCTCTTGGAATTTCGCCTTAGCGTTTCTTGACCTTTCGAAGGCCGTCATTGTAGAACTCAGAATATTGCGACGAAAACCATTATTCCACCTCTTGAAATCGCCATTTTTCTGTTAAATTTCCGATCCTGCAATGATTTTTTTGAGTCCTGAGAAAAACAAAAAGTCGCAATGGGCGAGGTGGGGGGGGGTTAATACGAGGGCGGATATGGTAAATTTTCTAAAAAACAATGCTCTGATTGCCGCCCCGGCGCCATGTTTGCTTCCGAAAATGAGTCAGTAGTCGTAGAACCCAATATGCTGACACTTTTGACACGTGCAGTTCTTCGTGGATAATCTTCCTTACACTTCAGTAACTGAGAGCAGTCTCATTCACGATCGTTTTGATGGTTAATCTTCGGATAAAGACCTTCACTTTCTTCTCTGAGGCTGAATCTTCCGTAGGTGATGGTCTTTCAATTCTTGTTTCGTCTGTGAGGGGCATGTGGCCAGCTTGAAGATAAATTTTCCACCTCACGACTGTGTTATGCAATGGGATATCATTTCCACAAACGGATAGCATTTCATCGCGCATTTTCCGGGCAGTGTGACCTTTCAAACGAATGAACTTAATCAAACTGCCCACCTCTAGTGTCTTCTCCCTACTGCGAGTTACTTCCGACTACGGCTTCCTGAAAACAACACAAATCAACATTAATAGCTGTACCTTGAAATGCTAATAACGTAAGGATCAATAAATATGCAGAATAACTTTCATCCAGATTTATCAGTTATTTCTTAATAATAATTGCCTAAAATCGATTCGCCAACATATATATATATTTATAACATACATAAATATATTATTATATTTATTGTAAGCCATAAACAGAGTAATCAACCCGAAGGTCGGTTTAGTAGGTGATGGTAGAGCTCACCCATGTACCAAGCCCGACGGCGTGTGAATAATCACACATCAGGGTAGGGGGGCCAGTTCCTTTCCCTGTGCCGGTTATGGTTTCCTAGGAAGACCTGGTACCCGAAAAATCATATAGCTGAATTAAATAAAAGGGCCCATTAGAAAACTATGAGTGACTCCACTGTTGAAAAACGGTGTCCAAACAGCTTATTATTCGATAATTTAGAATCATCCAATTTAGTTCATCCAATTTAGTTCATCCAATTGAACAATTTAGAACGGCAATAACAACTAACCCATCGTTCAATAAGTCCCGGGACTAACCAAGAAAACAACATTTGTTTCGCAAAATTCATTGTTATCCATCGACGTAATCACCTTCGACAGCTATAGTACAATCATTCCAACGCTTTTTTAACTTTCCGATGCCATGCTTGTAGTAAAACGATTCGTCCTTGTCCTCAAAATATTAACTTCAGTTGCAGCGATGACTTCCTCCTCATTCGAGCCAAATCTTTTTCCCTGGAGCTTCTTTGTGAGATCAGCAAACAGCCAGTAGTCGCTAGGGGATACTAGATCTGGAGAGTACGTGTGGTGGGTGTTGGGGAGAGCAGATTGAAGCCCGACTCGTTCAATTTGGCCATTGTTTTCATTGACTTGTGGCACTGTGATGCATTGTCTTGGTGAAAGATGATTGTTTTCTTCTTCAAGTGCGGTCGTTTTTTTGCGATTTCTTCCTTCAAAAGCACCGATAACTAAAATGCAATTGTCGATTTTGATAGATTTTCCCTTTTCAAGGTATTCGATGTAAATTATATCTTGCCCATCCCGAGATAATATTCCGTTCAATAAATCCCGGGACACATTGAATGATGGGTTACGTTGTAGTGTTATTGACAGTAATGGAAAAGATCTGGATCTATAAATAGCAGCGACTCTTTAAAACAACTTTCAAGAAAAACAAGAACGTACTTTCGTAATAATGTTCCTAGATTTATACAAACTTCGTCATTTTATGAAATTAGCGTAATTAAAGGGACATGCCTGAAATCACGGGGAAAGTATCTCATCTCGAAATTAGTGGTATTACTAACGCTATTCAAACTGCTGGAGAAATTTTGGCCCACTAGCATGCTATGTGGTTGGATTTACTCTCATTTGAAAAATTCGTTCAGGAACTTGCGCACGCGAGGTTTGTTGACTCTGAAGAGAGGCCATTAAGTGAATATTTTGATGGGGTGTGTGTGGAGTGAATTGTTGGAGAGTTATAGATGCGTTGCTGTTATCTGGTACTTCCAAGTTAAATTATTTATATATATATATATATATATATATATATATATATATATATATATATATATATATATATATATATATATATATAAAACCTTTGGACGGCACAATAGAACACAGAATAAAACAGATAACACGTAAAAGGACACTCACACTGTAGATGATTTAAGCTTTCGGCCTACTCCGAGGCCTTCTTCAGGTCAGACCTGAAGAGTCAGAGGCCAGAGTCTGACCTGAAGAAGGCCTCGGAGTAGGCCGAAAGCTTAAATCATCTACAGTGTGAGTGTCCTTTTACGTGTTATCTGTTTTATTCTGTGTTCTATTGTGCCGTCCAAAAGTTATATTGCTCTCGTGAGTACTTCCGCATCATCGATATATATATATATATATATATATACACACACATATAAATGCTTAATCAGTGCGTGTCTCTTGATGTGATAAGAGTTATTCAGATGCATATGAAGTTGAAACTTTGCCCCGAGCTTCAACTGACTGTCGTCTTTGGCCATTGTAATCCAGGCCGGGGCTGACCCCAAGACACTCGGACCGGCCGTTCCCATCGCCTTCGCCCTCCTCCTGTTGCACCAGAATATTCGGAGGAAGTCAGGACAGCGGTCCAGAATTGCCTCGGACATCATAAATGCTTCGGGACAATGCTTTTTTTATGATCCCCGCCGGTTTCTCTCTTTCGCACACTCATGTACTTCTTGGGAGACGCGTTAACGCTTCTTTTGTTTCAGCGATTAGTAGGTACACATTCGGCACGCGGGAACCCGTAAAGGGTTTTGTGATGGCCAATTAAAAGAGTTATGGCGCCCGGGGGTGTGGGAAAGGATTTGCTCACAGGGATTGGGAAATAAGGACATTGTTCGTGTGCGGCACACAATGGTTGTCCAAGAGATTGATATCTTGTACGGACGCCTTCCGCTATATATGTATATACACACTTACACACATTCAAACTCGAAATCCCGCCATACGGCGAACAAATATTCATTCACAAGGAAATAGAAAAAGGAAAAGGGATAGGAACACATGTAAAGGACGATCACAGGAGAGGTGGGGAAGATGGAATCGAGCAGATCAGAAGTGCAAAAATATTTCCTTGATAATTCCTCCGCAGATCTCAGTGTAAAATATGTTTCTTTGATAGCTCAAGTGATTAGAACATCGGCCCGGTTTGTCGAAATATCCGTGATTCAATTCCCGGTCAAGGAAATATTTTTGTAATTGTAATCTGCTCGATTCCGCCTTTACCACATTTCTTGTGTACATCTTTTATTCTTTTGTGTTTCTATCCCTTCTCCTTATATCTATGTGTATATATATATATATATATATATGTATGTTTATATACACACAGCAAGGTAGCACTAGCAAACGAAATACAGAATCACACACTAAAGAAACTCACACGTATTCCGATGTTCGATAGTAATACCACCTTTCTCAAGGGAGAGAACGAACTTCTTAATTATATGTATACATATAATTATATAGATGTATATTTATTTACAAGAATGTTTTTCCATACATTGTTGACCCCTTATTAGAACATTATTTTTCTTTATAAGGTTTTTTATGATCCTTTTATTTTTGCTTGACTAATCCTTAAAATTTACTCTAGACCTTCTAAGTGAACGGCAACCCTGACGGTCATCCGCCTGAATAGGAAAGAAATCTGTTCAAATTCCATGAACTCTTGGCCCTCTCCTCACGCATAAGCCAGACTCATTCTCCTTATTTAAGATCTCCAACAAGGTCTTCGCTTCATGTGAACTTATCAGAATTGTCGAGAAGGAGTGGTGAAGATAAGTAGCGGTGCTCATTTTCCTGCTCAAAGGCAACAATTCGCGTGTGGTCAGAGAAAAAGTAATGCTCAGCTGGCGTTGTTAAATCGAATAGTTAGTTTTCTAGCCGCATTTTTCGGTCGTGGAACAGCGACAAAAAATTGTTTTTTTAAATCGATTGATTAATCATTTTTGGGTATCGTTTTGTATCGATTGTGGTTGTAGGATAATTGTATTATTTTTTTTAGATTGAACTAAAACGTTTTCGATCATTTCTTTCATTGAGGGTTGTAAAACTGTTATATCGCAGAAGATGAAGATGCCATCTCCTAATATTCTGGGGCAATGAGCATTATCCCGAGTCATTGAGGTCATGGCCTTCATTGAAAGTTGAAAGGCAAAATCGACACAAACGAGGACACGAAACTTTCTGTTAAACATCCTTCATAACGATTTTGCATGACACTCACGATGACATTGAATATATTGAGGTTGACTTCCGTTCACGGCTCTATATAAACGTCGAAATTCGCAAAAGACCTCGATTGAAAATGTCGACGCAAAAATCTGTCTGATGTGCTTAAAACTCGCTAATAGTTTGAATGCCCTGAATTATACCATTTTTGCGTGTGTCGTAAACATATCACGTGTTAATATGCAGTTTCTAAACATTCTCTAAGGGGTTCTTGTTGATAGGCAAGTCACTTGTATGTGGGTGGTTTGAAAAATTTTCCAATCAGAAAATAACAGACAATTTCATAAAATATGTCCCCATGTCTCTTTGTTAGGTTGGAAACTTTTCAGATCACCCTTGAATATCAAAGAATGAGAGAGTCAAGTCTCAGTTGATGGCAAAGATAGGAGGGTTGCTATTTATATGTTGAGCCTTGTCAACATTTAAGTGCGTTAGGTGCCATCTGACGTTTCCATCTGAAAGTTTGACCCTTTTAATGCCAACCTCCTTCATAACATTTTGTCGATTGGTCATAACTTGTGTTGTTTACAGTGACTCGAAAATTTTGTCTCAGCAAAAAAATGGAGTAAACTCGTGAAAGCATTCGCGCGATGGTTTGTTACGACTTAATGACTTTTGAAAAAATTGCGTAGTCAACGTATTTCGGTGCCTGAAGGAGCTGATGATGGACTCAAAAACCATGCTTTGGAGGTACCTCAATCGGAGCGATAAAAGGATTACGAAAATCGATTCGAGCGCATGAAAAAGTGTATTGATTATCATGGAGAATACTCCGAAAAACAATAAAGCCATTTTCAACAATAAATTAATGTCGCTTCATTATTAGGCTGAAAATATAACAATAGAGCAACCCTCGTAGTAACTGTGGTTGAGTTTCAGAAAAAATGGTGTTTTTTTATGTATTTTCTACGCGTACGTATCGAGTGATGTGAAATTAATCAAATGGAAAAACTTCCAAAAAATTTGCTTTCTTTTGAATATTTAAGGAATTAGGTTTATTTCTCCATGGATGGAAATAATTGTCATTATTTGGACATGATTGTTACTAGTTTTATCCATGACAACAATTCAACAGGCATAGCATTCCAAAACAAACAAGTTGTCGTATTTCAGGAACAGCATTTGTTTCACATACAGTAGTATATTTTTTACAGGATTAATTTCGAAATATCTGAAACATGAAAAAATCAATGGTAATTTAGTTGTTTGCACATATTCAGGGCATCTGAGAGAGATGATAAAAAGTCGGTGATATTCACGATCTATGATCCAGTAGGTTCACAAACGGATGTTCGAATAAAATATATTCATAATTATGCCCTTTTCTCATCAATAACGAAAGAAATACGAATATTTCCATACGTACATCATTAACTAAAATATGAGAATAACTCAGGGAATTCGAGTTGATTTTGCGATTAATTACTACATGACAACCATCAGAGAAACATTTTGAATGTCTATGTGTCCACTCCCCGCTCCTCTGATAATGACGGCGAATCGTCCCAGGGTAACGGCAATCTCCACTGGTAACGAACCCTCTGATCATCCTGTTCCCCAGAGTATCACTACAACTTCAAAAAACATCTTAATTTCAATAATAATAATAGCACGAATTTCTTCTGAGCCCCTTAGCAATTGTCAATAGCAATTTGATTCAGGGCACTCGGGATATCTTCTCGTGGGCACAGTGCCTGTTGACCTCCGCTATGGCCCGAAACATCAATATTTCCAAGGCGCTACCTTGAACCACTTAAGAATCGAGATCTCCCATGCATTTATAAAGGCCATAAAACAAAATGTATACATATCCAAGGGATACACAGGAATGGTTTAACCAGGGTCGTGGTCAGGGTTCCATTTGGTTGCCATGTCCTCCCGAAGAAAAGAGAACAAGGTGACCCTTATCCTTAAAATATTCTGATGGAAAGCTTTATAACTTTTTCTTTATTTAGACCAGTTTGATTAATTTATTGTGTCCCGAAGGCCATTTTTTTGGCATTCCCCTCGAAAAGGGTCAACTTGGACGAATCAACAAATCCTACCTACTGGTATTCGCATCCCAATTACGCTAATCTCTCAAAATATTAAGGATAAAATATTGCGCTTTAGTTTTATATTGCTCATAGGATCCCTTCAATCGTTTAGTCATCTCGGTCGTTATAATTTAACTCAGAAATTATTGCGTTGAATTTAAAAAAAAAAAACTGGAATGATTACCACCGTGACCAGTGGCGACTAAATATAAAACTCTACTGGTCATTAAATTCATCCGTGAGGACATTATCAGATGAATTATTCGTAAAGAAAATAATCCCAGCAATGTTTACTGGAAATTTTCATGAATTACAGGAAAATAATCAGATATAAATATGTACTCGTATATAAATTCTGATGATGACGGTCGTGCCGTCGAAACGTCAAAACTACACATGTACCATTTTGTTGTTGTTTTCGTTGTTTTTGTTGTTGTTTTGTTTTGTTGTTGTTGTCAAAACTACAGAGTTCCATTTTGAAGATAAAAAGATATTCACATGGAAATGGAGATAAGGAAAAGGGATAGGTGCACACAAAAAGGACGAATACAGGAGAGGTGGGGAAGGCGGAATCGAGCAGATCACAAGCGTAAAAATACTTATTTCCTTGACCGGGACTTGAACACCGGATCTTTCAACTTGCCGATGCTCGAACCATTTGATCAATCGAGGAAACGTAATTTACACTGATATCTGCGGGGGCAACCAAATGCTTCGATTCTTTGGTCAAGGGATGGCGCTACATGTATATATATAAATAGTTGTTTTTCGAATATGAAAGTAATTATCCGATTATTGTAATTTTGTAGCAATATATGGTAGTTCACCTTTTATGGCAAAAATTGAAGAAGGCAGTGAAATGACACCAAACCCCATCTTATCCACCCGTAATAATTTCTTGAAGGGTTAAAAACTATGCTTTAAAATTAAATATGGTAGAAGCACTTCATTTTTTAGGTAAAAGAGAGATTAAAACAAGACTTAAATCCATTCGGGATGAACCGAAGGCTCAAATTCGCAATGGACCATGGACCAGTAACAATTCTATTTGTTTATAAGCTCATATGCCAGAATGAGAGGTACACCAACACCCCCCGCCATACGCTCTCACGGTTACTCGCACTTGGGTATGTTTTCAAAACGGATTTGAGCCCGCCATTTTGAAGAAGGCTCCTCTTCAGGCCTCTGGAGCTGGAGGCCACTGGAAGTACGCGTATCGTGTGAGTCATATCATCCCTCCTCCTAACACCCTCACCCCCTGCCATTCCTCTCCAGCACGCCAACAATTTCACCTCGGTTTGTGTTAATTTCTCGTATTTCTCTTTTCTGTCGCTCGCGGGAATATCCGGTGGAATTGAAACTGGAGATAATTACGAAAGCCATCAACGTTCCAGGAAAAAATTTCTCCTTGCATTTATGCCATACATAAAAAAAAACTTTCCGCTTCTTATGTTCACATTATGCGGACATAAAAAGTCTGAAACGGGCGAACGGTAGAAAATAGTCCAAGTGGTTTCCGGTGGTTTGAATAATTTTGCCTAACATGTCCAGGTGGTCTGCGATCTCAGATTACAGAGCGTGGGAATAAAGGAGTTATTGCATCTGTTGACAAGTACACTTCAATTCACTTCCCAATGTCGCATTGCCCATAACTGTAATGTGAAGTTTTTTTTATTATACTCTACTTGGATAAATTTGAATTTATCCAGCGGAATGTATCCAGCCTCGTTTGAAATTTCCGTGAGTAAACTTTCCACAACTTATTTTTTTCAACAATCGCTTGGCGTCTCGCCTTGTTGTTCGTGGTATTTTTTTAACGAATTGGACTTAAAATGATAAGTAATTAGAAACTACTTAGCACTGAGGCTTTGGCTAAAACAAATAATCCCATTGTTTTTCTTTCGTCACATAAATGTCGTTGGATCTTATAATGCATCAATTGGACCGTAAGATATTAATATGACAACATTAAGGCAATTAGGACGCTCTTTAATTGATATTACTGTGGAAGTTTAATCTGTCAGCAAAGCGGATTTGATACTTTTGATAAGACGAATACAAATGTAAAAAAATATCTAAGTATTAACCGCAGTCGGTTTTGAATTTCAAGATTTGAGACTCCGAAACATTTCGCCCGCCAGTCTTTTTCGCGAAATTTTTCACTTTAAAGATTGAACAGCAAACAGTAAATTATCAATTCAGAATAACATACGGCAAAATGTGTTCAGAACTGAAAGAAATTTGATATTTGGAAATTGGATGTATTGCCAGAGTAAATGTTCATGAAATGCGTAGTTTCACGAATGGTGTGGAGGTATTTGGATGTAATGACGGCGTAGATATCTGGTGGAAAATTGCTACCATTTGGGAATTATTAAGAAATCATACTTATTTTTGGTCAAGTGTGGTAAAAATTATTAAGAAATTACTGAAATGTTGATGGCTGTTTACGGTGATAATGTTCTGAAGAAAGCATCCGTTTTCAAGCCGATTAAGCGTTTTAAAGATGGCCAACAATACGCCACAGATGACGCAAGCCCGGGACGACCTTCAACCACTTGTGTTGACGACAACATTGATCGTGTGTGGTCCCTTGTCTTTACCGATCGTCGAAAAACTGCCCGAATGATGACTGATTAACTGAATTTAGGAAAATCAACAGTGCACACTATTTTAACCGAACGTGATGGATGGATGGATCCTTCGCCATGACAATGCACCTGCACATCCAGCATTGACTGCTCGCCAGTTTCTGGCAAAAAAGTCAATCACCATCCTCGATCGTCCCCCTTATTTGCCAGGTCTCACCCCCTGCGACTTTTTCCTATTCCCAAAATGCAAAAAATGTGATAAGAGGGCATCACTGGAATGATGTGGAATACACAATAAAGCAAGAAACCACGAGAAAACTAAAAAAACTAATTACTGCCAAGAGTGTTTCAACCGTGGAAAATAAGATGGAATAAGTGAATAGTAACGAATGGAGAGTACTTTGAAGAGAAAAGAATCGATGTTTTCGAAATCGAAGTTTTTTGGCCTCAGTTCGCGTATTTATTGCACAGACCTCGTTCACAAGCGCATGCGCCGAACGCAATAGATGTCTACGCAACTTTTAATCTTGTCTTTGATTTTGATTCGATCTTATTACTATCATGATGCCCGATAGTCCAAAGAAATAACCGGTATTTATGTATATCTGTACTCGAGTCTTATCTCCAATGTCTTCATCTTTTTCATTCAATGCCATAACAATTCCAAATGTGTAACAGTTAAACTCGTTTGTTCTGAATCTTGATAGAAGTCTAAATCTCACTTTTTATCTCCAGATCTCATGCGGTTCCCGGTGTAAACATCCGCAAACAACTTATTTATCGAATGCGATTATATTCTATTTTACACAATACGTTTATATAAAGTGCACATGTATTTCAGTGCTGGAAGGAGTATATAATGTAAAAAGACCTATCCTGAGGGGGTGCGGGGGATGATTCTTGGAACGGGGGAAAGTGTGCGAAACGCCGTCTTGCTTGCAGAGGGAATTGGCCCTCTCCCAAAAGGTACCTATTGTCCATCTTCCGCACGTGCTCGACTCCATACTGAATTCCCGTCAACCACCGCGCGGCGTCTCTGGCGGGACCGCACGTGCGATGGTCGTCGGCCAATGGGGAGAGAATGCGGAAGTGACGCGCGAAGGGTTGCTACCTCCACTCGGGATGCGGCGGACCCTTCGGAAGCCATCCCTCGCTCCTCCCCGGATGGGGTTAGGGAGATGGAGGGCTCCTTCGAAGAGAATCCTGCCTCGAGTTAGTCGGTTCGTGCACTAGCTAAGAGGGTGGGCTGAAAACACGTGATTGTAGACCACAAACAAAGTGAAGCACTCCTGGTTGCATGTGGAAGTAACATTCCCCCTCAACACGCATGCGCAGGTTTGAGGTAGTTACTTTCACCCAGTGTATTTTGAGGAGCGAAGTATGGAGACGTGTTCTAGTGCAATGTCTACACGAGTTAAACAGCGTGCTGTTAACGAATTTTTGCCTTCACCTCATCGTCCGAGGTGTAATGACTACCCTTGAGGTGTTTATCCAGTTGAGGAAAAAAATAAAAATCGTAAGGCGCAAGTTCGGAGGAATAAGGAGGGTTTTGTTTGTTCTCGTCTGTGAGACATCTCTCGGGATCTCGGCGGACCCATCGTGCACAGATTTTACGGCATCCCACATGTTGAATAATGAAGCCTTGGTTCCTTGGATATTTCAATATGGTTTGCGATACGCTTTTGAGTGATTTTCCGGTCATTTTGAGTCAAATCTTCGACGAGTTTGCGATGCTTATCGTCTATGGCAGTGATCGGACGCCCGCGGCGTGTTTCATCAACAATTATGGATTTTCCAGGCTCGCAACCACGAAATTTTACTACCCATCGATTCAATAAGACCTATCAACAGCATTTGTCACCATAAACAGCCTTTAAAAGACGATGAATCTCAACAGGAGTCACTTTTTCAGCAGCTGAAAATTCGATAACAGCACGCTGTTTAACTCGAGTTGACCTAACACTAGAACACGTCTCCATATTTCCGCTTCTCAAAATACTCTGGATGAATGTAACCACCTCAAACATGCACATGCGTATTGAGGGGGAATGTTACTTCCACATGCCACCAGGAGTGCTTCCGACGGTCATTTTGTTTGTGGTCTACAAGTATGTGTGCATTAGTTTTCAGTCCACCCTCGTGTAAACCCGCCGAGTTGAGCACAATACCCGACGCATGGGACGTTGAATCGAGTTGCCCTTAGCGTATTTCGGAAATGGAGTATTCTAATGCCGACGCCGGGGTTGCCTTTGTTCTTTCCCTCGGATGTCCGGCCGAGTGATTTAGCCAGTTAAGCTACCGAGGCGTCCTCTTACGTACACTCTGAGCTTAACTGAAGTCAGACCCCTGATTGTCGTTTAGACGAACGAGTCGTCTTGGCCGAACAAAGGGAAAGTGTTCGGGACCCGGACTCTCTTTTTGTTTGCCCCTCGTACGCTCCCCCCCCCCGTAAGTTTCCCGTAATCGGATTCGGTGATTCCGCCCGCGTCCACCGCGTTCCCGTTTTCACTCTCGCTCGGTCCTATTCCACTCGGGGGAACGGAACGAAGGAACGACGCACGTCGGGAGTACAAATTCGCGACAGATGCGTGTGGTTAGGTGGCGGCTACGGAAAAAAAATCTCGCCGATCTCCGGTCGCTGAGGTCAGCGCATGAAGGCATTTTAGTCCCCTCGAGGGCACGAGTTTGAGGCCCTTCCACATCTCTTCTCGTCGGTCGGAGGGTCGACCGTTATCCCAATGGGGCGGAGGCCTTTTCCTCTGGGCTATCGTCATTTGAAATCAAATTTAACGGTAAAATCTTTTTAAAATTGTGAATTCATTGCTCTATAAACAGTATTGAGCAATACCTTTTCGAATTGAACTTCGTGATTGCTTCCAGGAAACGATGGCAACAAATAAACAAGATGGCGTGTTTCAGAAACGGAATTTTCCTCTGCAATGGCGTCATTTATCCTCAGCCGTAACTCTCGAAAAGTAGAAATGTGCATTATGGTATTTCCCCGTGGGAGGCTAGAAACCTCGCCGAATGGTTGTCAACGCCAGTTGAGTCTTTTGACTCAATTCTTGTCGTTATTTTTTCTGATGACTTTTTTCCATTCAGCCCCCCTCCCTGCTCTTGCATTTTGTCTTTTTTTTACATTTTATAGTTATATTCAATAATTAATATTTTCTAATGTTGGTTGTCGAAAAAACCGCTTTTATAGTAAAGTAATAAGTTGAACTTGCCAATCAGGCACGAATTTATTTCGATAGTTGGTTGTAGTGTGTAGATACTTGATTCAATATAGTTAATTAAGGAAAAAGGTTTGCCAGTTAATGACTTTTTCTACGTACTGTTATTTTAATTCTTCTTTTATATTTTTTACCGCATCATCATCTACATTTCAATCCTTAGAATAGTATTGCTGGACCCCTCCACTCTTCTCTATAAAGTGTTTTCCGTTTTTCTTCCTTTCGATTTCCGTTCTTACTGTTATGTTTCTAATCGACCATTTGTGCCTCAAGGTGTTTCCAATTATCTAGTTCTTCATTGGCCCTTTCCCCTTCTGCTCTTTTACTTTGCCTGTCCATTCAATCTTCAACGTACGCCTCGTCAGTGCCATTTTTCAAAGGCTCCTATTCTTCAATGGTCTTCTAATCCATTGCTTCACGTTTCTGATCCATACGAGGGTGCCATGCTACACACGATGACTTTGATGAACTTTTTCCTTGTTTGCGACCTCAGATGTTTTTTGAACACAGCAGTTTCCTCTTATTCATGAAAAACATCTTAGTCTGAGATATTCTTTGAGATTTGAGATGCATTGCTCTTTTGATTTGCTTGCTCTCGGATTTGATATTAACTGTGTGACATAATAATTCCGAATTTCCAATCATTCGGTTACGATTCCCATTTACAATGTACGTTGAAATGCCCCAGATATTCAGTTAATAAGATTAAGGGGAAGATGAATTTGAAAATCGGTCGTATATACCCTGGTAGATGCATGCGGGGGGTAACTTCCGCCCCCTTTCGAGAAATTATGAAAACTTGAACCCTTCCACCGTTTGCTTTTGAGAGGTTTTCAACTAGAGTAGGGGGAACGGTTTGCGCATCTCGGAAGTGTTTTAGACCAACATGGTCAAAGCAGTAGGGACATAAGGAGAAGAATCGCACTAGGCAAAGAAGTTATCACAAGGAGGAGGGAGTTAATGGCGGGGACGTTGAGTAGGGATGTTAAGAAAAGACTCGTAAAAACTTTGATATGGAGCGTAGTTATGTACGGCGCGGAAACGTGGTCGCTGAAGCAGGAGGATAGACGTAGATTGGAGGCTTTTTAGACAACAAGGGTGTGGAGGAGCACGGAGAAGGTGAAGTGGACAGAAAAGAAAACAAATGAGGAAGTACTAGGGTTGGTGGGAGAGGAGTAAAGACTTGGGATAAATCAAAAAGAGAATGAAAGAACGATGGATGAAAGGCGTATTGATCGGCAGTGGGATATCGAAGAAAGCTATGATATAGTGGAGAGAAAGTGGGATGGATATGAATTTAAAATCTGTTAAAATGGTCGTACGTGATGCGTTCATTAAGGTAATGCAATTGAATTTCCCGCGCCGCTCCTATTGATCGGAGCAGGATCAAATTACTTGGAGTGGCCGGGAGGAATGCTAGGCATTGCCGCGAAACCAATCTCAGTGCTCCCCAAGTTCTGTTTTCAGACAACAAACATCGCGTTCAAACTCATTTAAAATGTGCATTTACATATTTTTAACGGGAAAATCCTATTAATTATGAACTTGGTTGATTGATTGTGTGTGATGTGGTGCGGTGGTGGTGAGGTGAATGATTTTCGTGCTGAAATATGAGTCGTGTGAGTAGAGTTTAAGTGCTGCCAGAGTTCATGTAACATGCATGTCAGTCAGTTTTCAAAGAATGATTTTTTTATCTGATCTTGTTATTTGCAGAAATTAGTTATATTACCTCTAGTTTGACATTTTCCACCTTCAATCTTTCACTTTACAAAAACAGAAGATAAACTTTTTCAATTACCGCGTATTTAAAATGCCATTGTGGGCAATATCCCTGCCTATCGGTATGTAACCGACTGTGTATATTATTATCGTCTTCGTTGTACCATTTATTATTCGTCGATTATCTTTAAAAAAATTCGCTCGTCATTACCTTTTTTTTCTATTTATTTTTTTAATGCAAATTTTTTTCGACCTTCACCATTTTTCGTAACACGCCGACATATACTACGGTCGCATCTGTTCCAGGGGTTTCGATGAAAAGTTATGCCCTTGGGGAGAAACCGCGTGGCTGGGGCGGAAATTTCTCTAATGAGTGAATTAATTACCGCTCGAGTATTTTTGACGAAAACAACCCAGGATTAAACGGACCATGAAAAGTATATGGTTCGAAGTATATATACCTTTACATTTTTTTCGTCGTATATATATATATATTATATACACGTTCTATAGACCGTGGTAGAAAGACCACTACGACAGAAATGCAGAAGTTCCCCAAGAAATGTCCTTCGAGATAAAGGGCGAACCGTCTAGATGCGCGCGAGAGAGCTTGTGGGAAGGTGGGAGTTCGGGAAAGGAACAGCCACGGAGGATTCGACCAAAACTTCGCCAGCGAAAGGGAATTTTAATAAAACCCATTCGACATTAAAATGCCCCTCATCAAATTTGAGTGTTGCGAAATGGCTCTAGACAATATCTTCGTCCGCACCAATCTTCGCTCCCGATATGTTACTACTGCCCCTCCATCTCTCTCCTTCCTCCCACGAACTCCTTAACCCCCTCCCCCCACCCTTTGCCCTTGGCTACCGTGTCCGTGCCGGTCGCCTGGCTCCTTTCAATGACGTTACGCACGCATGAATGCTTCTCCACCTCAACCACAGCGCCACTTCTTCTAACCCAGTATGTGCGCTCGCCCCGCGGCCATTCCTTCGGTCACCTTCGCTTTCTTAAAGTCCTTCCCAAACTCCCCTCCTCCAGACTAGTCTTCTTTTTTGGAATGTAATAGATAGATCATCAATTCGCGTCAACCATATTGTGTGGCTATCATCATGGTAGACTACCGTTTAAGGTAGATTTTGGATCGACATAGGAGCTAAACACCGGTAGATTACTAAATATCGTCCTGACGCCTTACACCTCGTACTTCAATTCTGCAGTTCCTCAGTCTCCCTTCATCCAAGATGAATATTCTTCACTGTCCTCTAGCTGGTCTAGCCAACACTGCTCCCCTTCTATTACAGTGTTAAGCGCCTCCATTGCCATCCAGTATGTTGTTCTTCTTCAACATTCCCTGCCTTCTTGTAATGTATCCCAACAATTCTCTCTCCTCCCCTATAAACCATAGTACGTCTTCGTTTGTTTTCCTTTTCCGTCCATTTATGGATTAAACGGAAGAAGGGACCATTAGGTCTCAATTTCGCCCAAATAAAGTCCTTTATCTATCTATCTATCATTTCACTGCTTCATCCACCATTTCCTCGCCCACATCTAAAAGGATTCCAATATACTTTCATCATTTTGCCTCGCCGTCATTAAGCCCGTGTCCGACGATTCTATTCTACCAGTTAAGGTAGGCTTTGGGTGGGCACGGCTTAACAACGACGCAATGTCACATTTACTTTGCCCTTTTATCAAAACGCAACATGAAATTCGCCATTACAGGAAGCCCCTCTTCATCGCTGTGTACTTCCACCTTCCCTTCACTCGGCTTAATATCTCAATATCCTGACACTGCCCCTTCCTTGTTTGTTTAAAATTCTCCCCTCTATTACCATCTTCAACTTGCCACTGCCGACCAATATGTTTATCGTCTGTCTTTCGTGCCTCGTGAGAATTTCTCCCCAAAAATGTCCAACCAAACTCAGCACTTCCTCGTTTGTTTTGTTCATAGTGGACCCTTGTCGAGTGACTCGGTGCAAGCCCAAAATTCAGCGAACGATTGAACAACAACAGTACGCCATCAAATTTTGTGCTGGACTTGGGATATGGGTATTGAAGACTTTGGGCATGATTTGCCAAGTGTCCAATGGTGATAGTATGCCACAAACTGCAGTTTTTAATTGGCATAAGCTCTTCAAAAGATGGTCGAGAGAGTAGACGAGAGCGCGGAAATCCTCCCTCAAAGGACACCACCATGTGCCGTCAAATAAACTTGCACGCGTACCCTTCAGGACCTTCCGGTATTTTCCAACTAGGGAACCTTCGAGTCGCGTAAAAGCCGCTGACAAGAAGTGCGTCGACGCTAAAAGGATGTACTTTGAAGAGATTTGAGGCAATGTGGCAAAATCTGAAACAAATTTTTTTTTCGAAACTTTTCCGGATACTTTTTATGCAAACCTTGTAGGTTTGATGAAATAATGACCACATATTAGGCTACATGATTTGTTTTTAGCTACAGCGTTGTATAGCCATTGGGTCATGTGCTAACGCTCGCTGCATACAATCTAATTCGTTGATAAAGCCGACTTCACTTTAGTTAAGTATTCCGGTTAATCCTAACAAACGCGAAATAAAAATTCTCCTTGACTTATTCATTCCTAATATTTCCCCGCTATTCATTTGGTGAACCCCAGTTTCCTCAACGCCGTCAAGCAGCAGCGCTTTCCTCACGTTAGGTCTGATTATACGTTTTGCGGTTCCGAGGTTAAATTCCTTATTTTCCCTCGCATTTCTTCGCGCCAAATGATAAAATAAATACTTGCGGTGATTGCCACGAGGTAAATATCCACCCATTGCAAGCACGCAAGTTTCCACCAAGCCCAGTAATGGACTTAAATCCGTCGAGTAGCAATGGAAAATGGTCGACGGAAAAATATCGGAGAACAAATGCCGGTCGGCCTGCGCTAGAGACTCCTGTATGGAGAATGCTGCGGCGTGGTCGTCTGCTAGGGAGGTTTATGGGTAGATTAAATTCTATTGCAATAGTATTGTCCGTCTCAACATATGTGTAATATCCGTAAAAATATAACAGCGTGTCCATCCAATACGCTATGCTGGGGCCATGATACTCTTTCGATGCAGAAAAATGTTCACTTTCATAATCTACTCTCCAGTTCGTTAACGGGATAATTTGATGTTGTAGTAAACAGTGCGTATGCGTATAGACGAATATCTGGAAAGTGAATGAAAATCCTAGATAAATCAAGGTTTCGAATGATATATCTTCCAATATGCGATCGAAATCCGGGAAAACTATTGACCGGATAAGTAAACTTAATCTTTTTCATGGATGAAAAAACAGGCTTGTGTATTAAAAATGGTATGTTTTTAAGAGTCATTAAAAATCGTTCACCACTGAAAATGTTTCCGTTGTCATCATTTGTTCGCCAATGTCTAGCATAAACCGTGTCTTAGTTGCATTTTTAGGCACAAATTAAAAAGGTACAGTGACGAGACTGAATTTCATACGTGTTTCTATGTTTTTAGTGATCTTGTGATGGTCTGAGCCAGATATATAGATTATTACATGCTGAAATGGTTGAAAAATTACAATGTATGATTTTGTTCTGAAATATATCCTAAATTATAGACGTATAATGTCATAATTGATTGGTCGTCCGATTCGCACGATTTAATTAACATTAATTGCAAGGCATAGCGGCTGCTATTCCAAGATGCAGTTGCAGGCTCGGGAGGCCGGAATCATTCGGGTATTCCTGCGAGGGGAGTGCGCTGAACGGCGTGACCGTGAATCCGAAGGGCAGTGAAGGGGAAAAAGACAGTGCGGTGAAAGGGAATTGATAATTGTGAAAAAAAGAAAAAGGAGTTGCCTGGTTGGGAAGGAGAGGGTGGGAAGGAGGAGGAAGCGATAAAAAAAGCGCGCCATGGGGAGTTAAGAGGTGGGAGTGGGACCGGGAGGGGATCCTTGAGGGACTCCACTGGCTGGGCAGAGACGTCGCCGGCGGCAACAGATCAATTGACGACGGCGGATTAAAAATGACGTCCTCCAGCACAAGTCTTGTTTTAAAAACTACATCCACGGGAGGAAAGAAAGCTCCGACTTGCATCGTATCGAATCGAATGCGATTCATAGTAAAGGTTATTAGGTGAAGTCGTCCGAGAGATTAGGCACCTGAAATTCGCTGATATTATTTTCGGTGTCATAAGTGACCACTCCGGAAAATAGATATAATATAAAAGGTAGCATTTAGCAAGTACCTCGTCAATTACCCCGTAGGCTATAATCGCAGCAATGGATTCTTAGTAGTCTTATGGATGACTATAGAACAGGTCTTCTCATACTAGGCCAGATTATGTAAAATTCACATATCAGAGTCCGGGAGCCAGATAATTTCCCTGTGCCAACTATAGTTTCATCCATTTCAACTGTGTTTGCGCACCTATGGTTTCCCAGGAAACCTGTTGTATATAGATGCATATATATATATATATATATATATATATATATAGATATATATAGATATATATATATATATAGATATATATATATATATAGAAATATAAACATATTGTATTATGTAATAGTCGAGGACTACCATTTGAAGAATTGTGGATTTATTGGAGTACACGTGTCGTTTTCTCGAGAAACTGATAAGATCTGCGCATTAAGTTATTATTAGGTAATCTACCGGTTAAGGTAGGTTTTTGGATGGACACAACTATCAAATAAATATTTTGTAACTCCAAACAAAACCCAATCCAGCAACCTAATCTACATACTTTTTTATACGTGTGTATATATGTATATGTATGTGTGTATATATATGTATAAATATATACACATTCAAACACGAAATCCCGCCATACGGCGAACAAATATTATTTCACACATAGAAAGAGATATATAAGGAAAGGGGATAGGAAAACACATAAAAGACCAACACAGGAATATATATATATATAATATATATAACGTAACTCAGAAAGTGTTTCGGGCCAAAATGGTCAAGTTAATAAGGACCTAAAGAGAAGAGTTGCGTAAGGTAAAGGAGCTTTCACAACGTGAAGAGAATTGATGGCAGGGATGTTGAGTAAGGATGTTAAGAAAAGGCTCGTCAAAACTTTGAGATAGAGCGTAGTTACGTACGACGCAGTAATACGATCATTGAAGCTGGAGGATAGGCGTAGATTGAAGGATGGAGAAGGTGAAATGGACTGAAAGGAAAACAAATGAGGAAGTACTAGGGATGGTGGGCGAGGAGAGGGGTTTGTTGGGAGAAATCCTCAGGAGGCAGGAAAAATGGATGAAAATCGTATTGAGCGGCAGTGGGATTTTGAAGAAGGTAATAGAGGGGAGATAATGCTTGTGTTAGGCAAAAGAGGAAAGGACATGGACAGAAGATAGGGATGTTGGACGGGATGAAGGAAGTATACAGAGATGAAGAGGGATTTTGTTGAAGAGTACGATGTTGGGTGGTGTTTTGTTAGGAGTCACAAAATGTTTATTTAGTAGTTGTGTCCATTCAATACCCAACTTAAGTGATAGATTACCTTATAATATATATATATATATATATATATTGCATACACAATTGTTTGTACTTTATACTTACTACCTTATACTCGTATATACGTATATTTTTTTCCTCTGCACCGGAGCGCGGACAAATTGTGTATATATGGAAAATCTTGCATGCAATAATTTAATAAATGTGTTCTACGGGTAAAATTAATTTTTAGATGGATAGAGAAATTACGTAATACTTGCCTTCTAAGCATGGCCTAACGTATTGCTATTTTATCACCCCACGGTACAATAAACCTTTTGTAAATACCCATTACACACATGTGTACTTTTTGCCTCCCTTAATTCAATCCGAAATGCTTTTTCCTCACTCTACCTTGCTTTTTCCAGAATTCTCCCCTCGATATAACCGCCTTCCTCATCATCCCATTGCCTCTCTCAGTATCTTCTGGATTCCATTTGTTCCGCCTTCTGGAAAATTCTCCTAACAGCCACCTTATTCTCCCCCCCCCCACCGTGCCTAGAACTTCCTCTTTTGCTTTCTTGTTCTGTCCCATCCATTTCCTCCATCCTTCTCCACGCCCACATCTCATGATCCCTCCATTCGGTACGATGGTCCTCCTGAATCAGCGACCAAATATTTCCCAACCATACAAAACTAGTCCTCCATGCCAAAGTTTTCACTCGTCTCATCTTCGCTTATGTACCCAAGGTCCTCGTCATCGACTCCACCTTCGTAAAAGCTTCTCGACATGACGAAATTATTTTTTTAAATCGTCTTAAAGGAAGCCTCGCAGTAATTTAATGTATGCACGGTGAAAATATGAGAGGTGAAGGAAAAGAGAAAGTAGTATTCAGGCGACTAGCAAGCCGGAAAAAGCCTTATGTGGAGCACTTGAGGTCAAAAATCGGCGAATGCATTTGCTCGTGGCTGGAGACGCATTTGTCGGGAGGGCATAAGGAGGGGGCGGGAGAAGGAAAACGCTGGAATCATTTGAAAGGAGGTGCTCTTTTGAGAGCCCACTGCTATGATTTGTTGAGTGAATTTAAGGCAGAGAAAATCTTTGGACATTCAAATTAACTACAACACTCACGGTGTGCTCACGGCCGCGCGTGACATAGTAACGAATCCGGTTTGCATTATGACGCTGGTGCAATTTCACACACACACACATATATATGTATGTATGTATGTATATATATATACACACGTATGATACTGTCAAAGTTATTTATATATTTGTATATATATTTTATAAATAAAACAGTTTCTGGCGTAAAAATCTTCACACTGACGTTTTTATAAATCAAACCACTTTACTTTAACCTGATGATGTTATGCTATAACGAAACCTGGGTCGTGAAAATTAAAAAGTTTATGTGGAAAAGCAAAGTGTTTTGATTTATAAAAACGTCAGTAATATAAAAAAAATTATATATGTATATATATATATATATATATATATATATATTTATATACACAAACTTTGACAGCAAAACACAATATGATAACACATAAAAGGAACACTCACACGTTATTTCTTGATAATTTCGACGGAATTGAGCTCTGTCTTCCTCAGAAGATTAGGTAGGGCTGGAGTCCTAACTAAACTTCTAAGTCTCGTATATACATGCATGCTATTGATTTTACTTTCGTCTGCCTTCGGTAGCGTTTGGCCCCCTGTGCGTTGTTTCAATACTGCGCCCGAACACGTACACTTCAGGGGCAGCCTCAATTGACGTTCAAATTTCAGCATTCACTGCTGCAGTATTTCTCCATTCGCCGGTTCCGGGCGTTTGGTCTCCTCCTGGTTAAGGGAGTCGCTGTAGCCGTCGAGACTGCATTCCCATCCGCGTCGACAAACTCTTTTCTCTTCTTCCCTCCCCCCTCCTCCTCAAATCGCCTCCCTGCATCCATTTGCTTTTCTCCCCACCTGTGTCCAACACGTTTTCTCCATTCTCCGCGGCACCCCGAGTTCCTCTGGTCCACGCCTGCAATCTCTCGCACACGCGAAATATCCATGCGCCCTTTTGACTGGTGAGATAACTCACATTAGCCTCAATGGCGAGCCATTGTCCCGGAAAGGGGTCGAGTGGGCGAATGGGAGGATTGGAGGAGGAGATGGACCAAACTGACGCTCGTCCAATGCCTATGCATGAGGGGGACAAGTTTCCTTTGGCGGTGTCGACGGTGATAATTGATCTCCCTGTCCAGAAATATTTATTGAGATTCACGTGAAGTAGGAGAGGTGAGTTAAACGTTAAAAGCAGGAGGGAATAACCCAGAGCATTTGGAGAAGTCAATGCGTTTGCAAGGTGTTTTGAAGAATAACATTGGGAACATTAGGAGAAGACATCTGTTTGGCGAAAGGAGGATTTGCAAGCAAGGAGGTATTTAATGACTTGAGGTGATTCTTAAAGACTTTGTGACCTTTGGTGTGGTTCTTAATGAATGTGAATCGTGTTAGTTTTAAGAAAATTAGCGTAGATTTGTAGGCCTCTCAGATGTACTTATTATTATTACACAGGCCTACAAAAAAAATTTTTTTTTGGTGCCGGGAATCTTTGTGATGATCTTAACCATATTTGTAGAGCTGAATCCAAATATGAAATCCGTTTTTATTTAACAGCTCTACTTTTTTAGATATGGCACATCTTACGATTAGTTGTTTTAATATTTGATATATTCCGGAAAATAATTTTTAAAGTTAAATAAATCTATACGTATACTAATTTATAACCACTCTGCGGTGTTCCTTTTATTTTCAATAAACTGCCAATAAGTTTTATGTATATTTCTATATTGTAGGCCAATGAGATTAAAAAACAAAAATAAAAAATTTTAAAAAAACTTTCTTCTTTGCAGCAAAGTGGCTACACAAAATATCCTTGTTTCTTGTGCCTCTGGGATAGCAGGGACAGACAAAACCACTGGATTAAGAAGGAGTGGCCTAAGAGAGAAAACTTGGTTGGTGGGAAAGAAAACATCATTGCTGAATCTTTAGTTGAAAGAGAGAAAATCATCTTACCGCCTCTACATATTAAACTAGGCCTAATGAAGCAATTTGTAAAGGCTCTTGACAAGGATGGACCATGCTTCGGCTACTTAAGACTTAAGATATAAGTATTGAAAAACTTAAAGCTGGTATTTTTGAGGGGCCACAAATCAGAAAACTTACAAAGGATCCTGCTTTTGTCGAGTCAATGAATGAGATTGAAAGAATTATTTGGATGTCATTTGTTGAGGTCATAAAAAATTTTCTAGGAAATCACAAAAGTGAAAATTATATTGAGCTGGTAAACATTATGCTCAGTAACTTCAAATCACTTGGATGTAATATGAGCACAAAAGTTCACTACCTACACAGCCACTTAGACAATTTTCTTGGAAATTTAGGAGACACAAGTGAAGAAGAAGGTGAAAGATTTCACCAGGATATAAAAACAATGGAAGCTCGCTACCAAGGAAGATGGGATAACCATATGATGGCAGATTACTGCTGGTGCTTAAAACGAGACTGTTTGAACAAAGTGAACTCAAGAAAATCGCGCAAAAGAAGCTTCCGATGTGTTGGGTGATGTTTTTATGTATTTTTTTCTTTTCAATTTGTTTTATTACAGTAAAAAATTTTAGTATTTGTGTTCAATTGTATTGTAAAATTCTGTTTTTGTGGGTGATTTAACATCCCTAGAAATAAATCAAGTCTTTATATTTAGTGGGTTTTATTATTAATATAATATTCCCATACCATCATGTAGAAGATTTTTTTACGTAAGTAACAACATATCTATATCTTGAAAACTATAGCTGATAGGAAAAACTAGTGTCATAATTGGATTCAGCACCTCAATTGTTCTTTAAATCAGCATTAAAAGCTCCGGCACCAAAACCACTGTTGGCCTGTGTTATCAAAGGAAATTGTCACAAGTTGTCCGGTTGCGGTGTGGTAAAATACATTCAACGTACATTCTTCCATGAAATGTCACACATTAATGATTAATGTTGTACATGGAATTATTATTATTGTTGATCTTTTTATTATTATCAATGTTAAGGTGAATTGTCACAAGTAGGCAGTTTGAAAGGTGGCAACATACATTTAACACGCGTACAAGCAATTATCATTTTGTATCATACCTCAATAGATTTCCATTGTTTTGGGAATAGTTCGAATAGTTATATAGTTTAATCCCTTCCAGTCAGTGATGGTTTTGTTGAGAAATTAACATTTTTTACATTAGTTCTTTGTGCCCGGCATTTCAACCTTGTACTTATGGTCATTTCTCCCTGTAAAATTAGAATTTCCCACGACTTCTTCCTTGATTGTCTCCAATATTTTTTACAGCCCTTAACTGTATGTGCAGAAAATTCACAAGATGAGTGAGTCTGCTCCATTTTCTCCTAATTTGTAAATAATCCCCAGCCAAGTATTTTCAACATTTCTCTCTCTCTTTCTCCCTCCTCCCCCAATACACCGCCTTTCTCCGTACCTTCTCCATTTTTTTTGCAGTGTTCCCTTCTTAATTTGGGTCCGATACTTGTCATGAGGGGGATCGGAATGGTGCGGTGGCTAACGTACAGGCTTCCCAAACGGAGGGCTAGGGTTCGAGTCCCGGCAGATATTTTTGAGTGGTAACCCGATCCCTACTCGAGGTGCTTTGTGTGGAGAGCACTTTGAGTGAGTACGCCGTCCGTCGGATGGGACGTTATACTGTCTGACCCCTTGGCGCCTTTCGACAAGGGTAGGCTAATGCCGACGCCGGGTTTCTCTCCACCCTTCCTTTCCTTTCCATTCCTAACGGTACAAATGACCTCAGCTGTCGGTCTCCTCCCATAAATACTACTACTACTTGAGTCATGAGTGCTGTACAATTGGTGTTACCGGGGTCTTGCTCTACGTCATTTCCGTAATTGCTTTACTTCTCCATTCGAGATTTTTCATCGCTCGATGTGAATTTTTTAAAAAGTTAAATTAAGTTTTGCTGACGGAGAATGGAAAAAATAAGTCATAACAGAGAGGAGAAAACAAACGCCGAGGTTTTGAACCGAGTTGTTGGAAAGAGGAATTAATTAAATACTAGGGAAAATCCGGAATAGGCAGAAGATGTGGATGGGTGAAATTTGCTTTGCACTAAGATAAGCGAGTGGGGGATGTTGGTAATATCGTGGTATGGAAGGGGGAACGTTGGGGGAGCCGTGGAAGAAATCAAGGAGCAGATAATAGGCTTGTCAGATTGCCTATAGGCAGACAGAAATGACGAAATATAAGAAAAACTAATTTAGGTAGATGAAAAAGTTATGTAAACATGTCTACTCCTATTGAAATTTGAAAATTAAACAACTTTGGCTTTTCCACTTAACTTTTTTAATATTAATTACCTAGGTTTCGTTATGGCATAACATCATCATTTTATTTATGTCTACTCCTTTTTATATGCATAAAAAATTTATTCAACTGTTAAAACAATTGTTTTTTGTTGTTAGCAGAGAGTGGCCCATAACTTCCTTAGTATAAAAAAACTGGAAATTAAAAAAAAGAGATCGGGAATTACATTTTTATTTAATCATTCAAATTGATAAAACGTTCTTAAACATGGGGTACGCTGTAATGTTTATTATATTTATTTATAAAACCTTTTATTCCGAATGCATATTAATTGTAATTACAGAAAAGGAAGTATTACGTGCTTTAAATATCCTGAGTCCAGTAGAGAGGGAGAACTTTGTAAAAAAACATATAAAACCAAGACTTTCCAAAATGCAGTCGAGTTCTCAATCAACCCTTGCACTTGTGAATAAGAAGTGTGGAGATAAGCTGCGTACGCTAGATGCTGCAGCAACAAAAAAACCAGAGCAGAAATTATCGGCAGCTAATTAGACGTAGACAACTGCAATGGGATCACCGCAAGAGGAGGTCACTTCTATATCTCTTGGGGAGAGGTAAAAAGCGAACTCCAGTTAACTGCGAACCGAGAAAATTATTGGAACCGAGTTCTAATAACGTCAGATTAAGTCACTCAGATAAAATGAGATTAATAGGACCTCATAGTTAATAGACTTGGTTTCTCCCTCTTTAAACGAGGTGCGGAGGCAGCGAAACGAGGTCAAACCCGCTCGGGTGACACGTTCGCTTTACTGTCGCTCGTGACATGCATGGAATTACATCGAATGCGACGAAATACAAATGTCCTCAAACAGTTTTGCACGTTGGATATTATAGGCAGGCATTCTTTTATTTTGTTTGGTCGGTCTCCCAGAGCGACAAATAGTGGTAGGCGAAAACACAACGTTGACGGTAATGCGTATACGCATCTAATTTGTTCGGTCAATGAACTCTCGTGAATTGATATAGTAGTTATGGCAACTGTTGTTTATTTCGTAGAAAAGCAAGCAAATCATGTGTGTGTGTTTACAAGGATGGTCTGAAAAGTTTCCGACCAAAGAAAGACACAAGACATATTTCCTGAAATTTTCTGAGTCGGAAACTTCTCAGACCACCCTTATGTTTGTGTGTGTGTGTGTATATATATATATATATATATATATATATATATATATATATATATATAATTATAATATATATATACACATACATACACATATTTTTTATACACACACATATATATGATGTGTGGATTTCACACGCCGTCGGCCTTAGTATTGGGTGAACTCTACCATCACCTACCAGGCAGGTTCCAGAAGGTCCTTAAAGGTACGGTTTGCGAAGCTCCTTTTACGGCACTTAGGGTCCCATGGTGGTGTCCTTTCGGGGAGGATTTCACTTTTGGAAATAGGAAATAGTTTACTGGTCCCAAGTCGGGACTGTAAGGGGGTTGGGGAATAGTCGCGATGCCGTTCCAGGTCTTCCCAAGCACACACTCGGTTCCGCTATTGGTCGTCCGTCAAGACCTTCAAGACGAGTTTAGCGCAGACTTTTCGCACCGCCAAATTTTCAATGAAAACGGCGCGCACTGTGTCGTGACGCTCCGAATTCAGCACTTGGCGCGCACGTCACGGAAAAAGTGTCACCGACACTTTTTATGTAAACCTTGATTACGTAATAATGTTTCTATCCATTCCCTAGTCAAGGTGAGTCGAAGTCGGCACTGTCTCTAATTGTTTGCGGAAAAAAGCGACATCTTAAACATGTCTGGTCTGCATTCCATCTCCTTAATCTTGAATGAATCATCTTATCTTCCGTATTAATTTGATATTTTTCAAATGTGCTAAACGTCTTGGGGAAACTCACCTGTTTCTAATTCACTCATGAGATCGATCGTCTACAAATTAATCTTTATTTTAGGAGTGGATCCCACCCTAAATCGTTCACCAATTTTGTCACCTGGCATGCTCCTTCGATAAATCTCCCTGCCCTACGCTGCACGCGATCTACAAATCGCGATATCTTATCTCTTTTGTTGTTAAATTTGACTCGTGAAGATCTCAAGTAACTCACTAATCTCGTGAAGAAGTCGAGAACAGAGAAACAATCTTTTGCTATGGGAACGAGGAGAGGGAGGGAGTAAGGGTTTGTCCAACGTTCCTTCGCAGATTTTCATCAATTAATTCACAGATAATTCAAAATCTTTGTTTCTGATTACAGAGAAAGTGGTGGTCGTAGGAAAACTCATTGGTTGTTAAGGGACTAATCTAATCCGTGACTGTGAGCAATCCTTAAACTGGGGAAAATTCAAATATCCGAAATTTATTTTTTCTCTCTCTCTTTCTCCAGCTTTCGGGGAAATTTCTCCTCCAGCGGCGGTCGTGGTCGCGGTACGGACCCGCCCTCCCGTGCCAGGCAAATCACGAGTGTTGCGAAACCAAAGATTCATTTGAACGCCCGTGGTCACACAGTCGCTTCCGGGTTCAATTCTCTCTTTCCCTCTTCCAAGATATTTGGTTAAAATATTTGGATACTCTCTCAATATATTCTTCATTTCTGGAAATTCATTTTCTTAAAAATGTAACCATGTAGCATGTAACCATGGTATTATATTTATTAAATCATTTAGTTTTCTACCGAATAATGTAGGTTTTTGATGGACATCGTCTATACGCTCTACATTTCTTAAGGTTCGCCTAACAAGACGAAATCTGGTACCATAAAATGCGATTACCTATTGTTTAATTCTATTTACTTCCTTCCTCCCTTCATCCCGTCCAACATCCCTATCATGTTCCTGCCCATTCCTCGTTTGCCTAACATTCTCCCCTCTATTACCGTCTTCAATATCCCACTGCCGCTCAATACACCCTTCATCCATCTTTCCTGCCCCCATAGGATTTCTCAAAGAAGTTTTCACAAAAAGTAGAGAATTTATGACAGGGACGTTGAATAAAGGTGTTATGAAAAGGCTGGTTAAAATTTTTATATGGAGCGTCGGCACGGAAACGTGGTCACTGAAGCCATCACCTGTGTTCATCCCCACATCACCTGTGATTTCCGTCTTCTGATAGACGAAAATCAGAGGTGTGGCGATGGTCAGTCCATGTCTATTCAATACCTACCTACCTAAGAATGTCCGTAATTAAAAATTATTAATTTTCACTCAACTTTGATTTCCTTCGTTTTGAAACAATTAACACTCGTTCAGTTGGACCTTGAAGTTCTGATTGTTCGTCCTCGTCAAATACACGCACATGTGCAGCCATATCGACCCTACAGCACCTATCCGTTCTATGTTTCCACTCTCCAACTTCCTCCTGTATATCTACATTCCTCTATGGATTTCTATGTAAGTGCTCTAATCTCTAATTTGCTGGTGTCTTTTTTCCTTCGTAGGCATTACTTGGTTTAATTATATCTCGAGCTTTCATTTTTTAATTTCACACTCTTTTTTTGATAGGGTGTCAATATGTTGCTGTGTCTTCAGAGCAAACATTTTAATCTTCCTCGGTGGAAACTATTCATATTATGTCTATGACTATGATATCTAAGGGTTAAAGGGTCTATGGTAGCTAATGGCGCGTAAAATTTTTGCTATGTTTTTTAATCCATATGCCTCATAAATGATTCAGTTATTGTAAAGCAAACCCAACCAATAATATGCACCTACATGAGTTGCTAAAAGTTGGAAGTGTTGGATAAAATTTAGCAACATGCTGTTAACCTTTTAGAGAACTATTCAGGTTTATTTCTACCGTACACATCGGAACCATTCAAGTGGAACTCCATCGAATATTAAATGGTAAAAATATTGGTTTACTACGTCCGAATGGAAATAAGATTTGTGAAAATGGGTTTTTAATTGTCTTCTTTTTGTGTCCTTTGATTGCAGCTTAATTGTCGTGGCCTGTTTCATTGGAAACGGAAATGGATGGTGAATCATTGTTGAGGCCAGTGAATAAGTCACTCCTGGAAATGCCTCTTAATGGGCATTTTAGACCCACAGCCTAATTTTAGAACTCTAGCGATTAGAGAAAAGAGGATTGGAATGGATATTTCCTCGACTATCAAGTGTCCAAGCTTAAGGGTGAGCTCCAATAGAAATGTTTCCGTAGAGTTTTTCGCCTAGACGTTCCCTCCAAAACCCTTGTTATCTATCGCTTCCTCTTTGTCAATGGTTCTTCTCTAACCAACGCAGTTCTTATTTTATTGTCTTCACCGCTTTCAGCTGAAATCCTTCCTGAAGCCGCCGCAAGGGTGTGTGGCGGTGGTGTTAGGTCACCAACCATGCATGTACTATCCCAATCATGTTACCTCAATTACACCAATATTAGTTCGATCATACACTCGACAAATATTAACCACACGAAAGGAAGTACTTACATGTACGTAATAATATCCAATAACAGGATACGCATATTCAAACCATACTGTATAACTGTTAAAAATATGGGTTTATTAAATAAAAAAGTAGTGACATGCAGGATATGGACCAAATATATATGGTACACTGCTAATTCTACTTATCTCTCCTACGCATTAGCTTTCATGTCTATTTTCATCTCTTTATGGTACGAGGAAAGAGCGTTTTTTTATATCCTATCCGTTCTGCAATAAATCTCCATGATATTACGTTGGTGATCTGATCCACAATAGTATGTCGGGGTATGTAATACTAGTATGTCTTGGACATCCTCAAATGAGTAACCCGCCTTAAATTTACGCAGTAAATTTTCCCTCTATTTCCACCTTCGGTCAGCTAATGGCTCCCATACTAATTCTTCAAATAGTTTCGTGACACTGCTACCTTGTCCAGAACAAATTTTCAAAAGCCTAGCTGCTCCACGTTGCACTCGATCTAGTTATCTAAATTTAAGCCTACCTCGTGAGGATGCCATACATTAGGTGGAGCCTAATTAACTTGAAATATTAAGCTCGGAATGTAGTGAAACAATAATTAAGTAATATCCTTCGGCACCGTCGCCAAAAACTGGAAAACTCGACCGTTGGGCGTCTACATCCCCATTTTACCCTGAAGAGCCGGGGGTATGTGGCAGGGGCTGTTGGGCCACGAGACATTAATAGTAAACTTAGCTTGATATCTCGTACTAATATCATCTTTGCTGCTGTTTTTGTGTCGGATTCTTAGATATAGAAATGATTCATCATTAGGATGGAATCTGCATTAAATTTCTTATCTCTGTGATATTGTCTATCGCCGGCGATAGGAGTATTCCTGACGTCGAAGTTTTACCCAATACGCACTTGAGTAACTGAAATCAGGTTAATTAAAAATTGGTAATTTTCCACAAAAATAAATTTTTATTAAAACGACCGGTTTCGATGTAACTACATCATCGTCTGGTAACAGTCATAACTCAGCGTCTACTATATATGCTGAAAAGCAAGTGAGGGGAGGGTAGGGGAAAATGGGGGAAAGAGGGAGGGCAGGTGGAACGTGGGCAACGCGGGTGACAATGAGAGGGGAGAAAATGTGCGGGTGAGGAGAAAGGGGTGGGGGAAAATTAGCACAGTCCGGAATAACCTCGTAGCTGACTGAAAGGGTTGTTTCGTTGAGGGTGGACTCTGTGTGGCGCCAAGCTCCCCTCACTTGCTTTTCAGCATAAATAGTAGACAATGAGAAATGACTGTTACCAGAAGATGATGTAGTTACATTGAAACCGGTCGTATTAATAAAAAATTATTTTTGTGGAAAATTGCCAATTTTTAATTAATCATGATATTCCACCATATCACGCCTGAAACGTCTCTTTTTATTTGAAATCAGGTTGTTAAAAATGTTTGCTGGTAATTTTGGCACTTAAGTCTCAGATAATTCCTTTTACACGATTCCACCCTCCTTTCGACTTTCAATTTTTCCACGCATGCGCATGGGTTTTTATTTTGCGTTCATGCCTAAGCCATTGTCGATGCGAAAACATCGATGTTATCGATTCCCTTCGCAACAATCGATAGTTTACATTTAAACGCCCCTGTTCATCTAGTATGATTGGTGGTTGGGCTCAAACAATTCAGATAGACAATAAGTATCAGTCGTGCTGATTTCCATTTTTAGAGCAACAAATCTTATTCAAAGTCTTTGGTATGTGTATAGAAAGACGACATCTTGTTTGTTTGGAATTTTATATTTGTTGATTTCGTTGCTATAGACATAACCGGGAGCGATTATGACAGATAAACAAAGAGGTTTGATTAATGGAGAAACAGCTCTAATTACACTAATAAAACAAAGGAACCAAATTTTAGGAAGTTTTTGTAAGATTAATTTCACATCCCTTAGATAATTGCAATATTTACGCATATAAATAACCTTTTCAAAAAACTGGAAATCTTTAACAGTTAATATTGTTGCGCCATCAATCGGGTTGTGCTATAAGTTTCAAATGTACCGCTGTACTACTGAAATATGCTAGTAGATGAAAACGTCAGTTACTTCCGTGGGAAAGAATGCAAACTCTCTAACTCCCCTCCATTGCTTTCTTCCACGTTGCTCTGCCCTTCGAGCATCAATGAATTCTCCATTTTTAACGAATTTGCGTGGAGTTGTATTATTCGCCGTGTAGTTTTCAATGTCCGCTGAAGCAAGCCCACCGATCAGCGGAAGATGTGGAGAGCGTCGTTGGAGAGAGTTCCGAGGATAACACGTTCATTTCCGAAGGGAAGGAGTTCCTCCCTTTTTCCTTTGATAAGTATCGCCCGCACGCGTTTCTCAAGTGGAAGTGAAAGTGTCACGACATGGGAGGTGGGGGGGGGGGTCTGCGTCGTAACGGGATCGCCCACCTCCTTCACCACCCCCCGACCCCTTCTCAGTCGATATTTAATCGCCCCGCCGCGCCGTGGTGACCTTCGTCCGTGGCGGACTCCACAATAGACTCTCCTCTCTCTCCATACACGAGCTACAGAAAGCGGTCAGCGCCATTGAAACTTCCTCCCCTCCCTCACCACTCGTATGCGAGGGAAGGGGGAGGAGGGGGCATTTTTTTATTATTTTGCCAACAAGGTCAATGGTCATCGCACGAAACGTCGGTCAGGGTCAAGGGTCGGCCGTGGAAGGAATGAACCCACGAGAGTATTTTTTCTCTTTATTTTTTCAAAGTATTTTAATGCTTATGCGATAGGTAATTGTATTCCGATTTCACGAATGAATCTTGAGAAATACATCTTGAGTCTACGGATATACCGCCACCGGAAGGGCGTGTGGCGGTGGGTGTTAAGACTAACTAATAGGTAAAAATACGAACAACAATAATGCCAACATAGCCAACTTTTCCGTGATTCTAGACTCCAAGATGGACTCCTTGCAGAGCCCTGTAAATTATACATAAAAGTTGATGGTATACACATTTGCATGCGGGTAAGTTAAAAAAGTTTTTGTATTAATTTATATTTACACCTCTGTTGGTGTAGATTTAGGTGAATTTATTGGTTTTGCATGTGGTTTTATCCTCTTTTACGGGAGGTGAACTAACACCCCCCGCCATACGCCATTGCGGTGGCTGGCGGAGCATTATTTAGATGTAGAATATGCAATCTTAGAATATGCAATCTTAGAATTAGGAATCAAAGTTTACAAAATGTCTTGTGTTTTCTAAGTAGCTAGTTCAAGAATCGAAAATCTACAGATTATTACGTTATTTAATGTTCTTCCGTAATTTTTAATAGATATTCATATTACCTTTTACTCCCTCCCATGGACTACAACCTTGTCGTGGTGGAAGGGCTTGTGTGTTCCGATGACCCCTAGAGCTGTGCTGGCGGGAGTAAATATAATTACTCCTGGAAGGGTCACCCATGCCAGATAGGTCGAAGGTTAGGAGCCAGACGAAAGGTAGTCCACGCAGCGTCTGTTCCTCAGTGAGGCGGCTGCAATGGCGTCTGACCCCAGTGGGGCGGCCATTAAGTGATGGTGTCACGTTAAAAACACTATTGAGGAAGGCAACGGGAAACCACCTCAATTATGACTCCCAAGAATATTATGATGGGCACTATAGATAATATGAGTCCTGGCAACTACGGGACATGGCCCAAGAGGCCGTGTGTCGTGCCCGGCAGCGGGAGAGGCAAGGCTTCCGCGGTCGTCATCCCACGAAACCCTTGCGGGGAAGAAATAACTTCAGCCGGACAGAAGACTCAGAATAAGGCGAAAGTAGTTAGAATAGGAACCTGGAACGTCAGGACAATGTTGAGGAGAGGCAAATTAGAAAATATTAAGCGAGAGATGGAAAGAGGTAATATAGATGTTTTAGGTCTCTGCGAGGTGAGATGGAAGGGTAGCGGGGATTACTGGAGTGATAAGTATAGAGTGATATACAGCGGCGGGGACGAGAGCCAACGAGGGGTTGCCGTAATTTTAAATAAAAGGGTAGGAAGAAGCGTAGTCAACATAGAGCAAGCAACAGATAGAATTCTACTCGTAGAGATTAAAGCAGAGCCGACGAACTTGGTCATTGTTCAGGTATACATGCCACCGAGCAACCACAGGGAGGAAGAAGTCGATAGGATGTATGATGAGTTAGAGGATATCATCACTAGTGTTCCTGCAGGGAAACATTTGATAGTGATGGGGGATTAGAATGCGACGGTAGGCGAAGGAAGAGATGGTGGTGAGGTGGGGGACTATGGGTTAGGCACGAGGAATGAACGCGGAGAGAAAGAAATTGAATTCTGCAGGAGACAGGGGTTAGTCATCACTAACACATGGTTTAGACACCACAAAAGGCGTAGGTATGCATGGAAAATGCCAGGTGACTCAGAAAGGTATCAGTTAGATTACATTATGGTTAGGCACAAGTTTAGGAACAGTGTGATAAATTCGCAGTGTTTCCCAGGAGTGGATGCGGACTCTGACCACAATTTAGTTGTTATGAAATGTAATGTTCGTTTCAAGAAGATAATGCAAGGGTAGCGGGCTAGGAAATGGAATTTAGAAGCAGTAAATGGATTAACGAGGAAGGAGTATCAGCAGGCTGTAGAGAAAATGTTGGATGACGGTAAAGAACTGAGTACTATCGAAGAAAAATGGGAATGTATCAAGAAAGGGATATTGGAAGCCGCTAAAGACACTATAGGAACCGTTAACGGGAAAAGGATAAGGAAACCATGGGTAACGGATGAGATGATTGCAAAGATGGATGAGAGAAGAAGATGGAAAAATGTAAACACAGAGTTAGGCAAAATGAAGTACAAAGAGTTAAACAATAAATTGAGAAGGGCCACAAATAAAGCAAAAGAAGAATGGTGGAAAACGCAATGCGAGGATATGGAAAGTTTACAGAAGAAGGGTGAAATTGGTGCTCTATACAGCAAGGTTAAGTTATTATCGGGAAGTAAGAACGCAAGATCTGTGCTAACAGTTAAAGATAAATGGGGTAAGATAATAGTTGAACCAGGAAAAATCCAAGAGAGATGGAAGGAATATATAGAAACACTGTATGGTAAAGAACTTATGCCGACAAGGTTAGACATAGAAAGGGAATATGACGTAGAAGAAGATAGCTTAGGTCCAGGCATACTCGACGATGAAATAGAAAGGGCATTAAAGGAGATGAAAGCAAATAAGGCTGTGGGGGTGGACAATATTCCTGTAGAAATGTTGAAATGGTTAGGGAAAGGTGGGAAGAAGGCCATATATGGACTGATTCGTAGTATCTATGAGGAAGGAATCTGGCCGGAAGATTTTGTGAGATCGGTGTTAGTTCCTATTCCAAAAAAGGCAAAGGCTTCGTCATGTGAGGATTACAGAACAATAAGTCTGGTATCCCACGCAGCTGAAGTTATTCTCAGGATCATCAACAAAAGGATAGAGAGTAAGGCAAATGCTTACTTAGGGGATGATCAGTTTGGGTTCAGGAAAGGAAGAGGTACGCGTGATGCCATTGCAGTAATGAGATCACTAGTCGAGAGGAATATAGAATACAATCAGGACGTTTTTGCCTGTTTTGTAGATTTCGAAAAATCGTTTGATAGAGTGAATTGGGAAAAATTAATGCGTGTATTGCAGAAAATAGGAATGGATTGGAGGGACAGGAGACTGATCCGCAACCTGTACATGTCTCAGACTGCTCAGGTGCGAGTGGGGAACGGAGGGTCCGGATGGGCAGTGTTAGGGAGAGGTGTAAGGCAGGGTTGCCCATTGTCACCGGTACTGTTCAACGTATATGTAGAGGAAATGATTAAAGAGGCATGGGAAGAACTGGAGGTAGGAATGAATGTCGGAGGGGAATTCGTAAAATCGGTTAGGTTTGCTGATGACCAAGCATTAGTTGCTCAGTCAGCCAAGGGGTTGCAAGCATTGCTGAGTGAATTGGAGGTTCAGTGCGATAAATATGGGATGAGAATCAATATTAATAAAACAAAGGTTATGCGATTTTCCAGAAAGAAAAAGGCTAAGCTAAATATTAAAATAGGCGGGGAAAGAATAGAGCAGGTAGAGCAGTTTACATATCTCGGAAGTGTTTTGGACCAATACTGTCAAAGTGGTAGGGACGTAAGGAGAAGAATTGCGCTAGGCAAGGAGGCTTTCTCAAGGAGGGGGGAGTTGATGACGGGGACGTTGAGTAGGGATGTTAAGACAAGACTCGTAAAAACTCTGATATGGAGCGTAGGTACGGCGCGGAAACGTGGTCGCTGAAGCAGGAGGATAGACGTAGATTGGAGGCTTTTGAAATGTGGGTGTGGAGAAAAATGGAGAAGGTGAAATGGACCGAAAGGAAAACAAATGAGGAAGTACTAGAAATGGTGGGGGAGGAGAGGGGTTTGTTGAGAGAAATCCTATGGAGGCAGGAAAAATGGATGAAAGGCGTATTGAGCGGTAGTGGAATGTTGAAGAGGGTAATAGAGGGGAGAATGTTGGGCAAGCGTGGTAAGGGTAGGCACAGGATAGGGATGTTGGACGGGATGAAGGGAGGAAAAAAGTACACCCAGATGAAGAGGGACCTGATATAGATTAGTTTGCTAGGTGGGGAGTCACAAAATGTTTATTTGATAGTTGTGTCCATCCAAAAACCTACCTTGACCGGTAGATTACCTAATAATAATTACCTTTTACTACTAATAGTATTCTAACAATTTCTACATGGACTCTTATAGCCAGTAGTTGCGTTATATCACGTGCCATCCTTAACATTTACCGTAAGTCTTGGTATTAATTCAATTGATTTAGCGTTGCTATTAAAACTTGGTTTATTCAAACGCCCATGGACACCACTGACTATCTGTAACCATTCACTGTAATCGGAAAAGCAATACCATTTTCCTATTATATCGCTCAGTAGAGCACTATGCATGAATATGTAAATTTATTTACTATTTAATGCCATTCAATCGCTGAGAGAGATTCCATTCAATGAGAGTAAATTATAACTATCGCAGAACAAATTCCTTTGAGCATCTTATTGCCAACATGGCCAACTTTTCCGCGATTCTAGACTCCAAGATGGACTCCTTGCAGAACCCTGTAAATGATATGTACAAAGTTGATGACTGATTGGACGAAAGCATTATGATTTCACGTGCTGAATAATTGACGTAAATCACCGACAATTACGTTGATATTCAGATGTCTCGTGATTCCACGTGGATTTCCTCGATAATTTGCAAAAATTAGCTCTCCAGTGTTCAGACTGACCAAAGTCCAAATACGTGCATTGGGGCCCCCTCAGATTTCTCCATCTCAACTTTCTTTCAAGGACTCTTGCGCAAGATTTCATGAGCAACATGGTAATTAATTCTGGATCACATGTCTTCTTCTGGTGGATCCATGTCGTATAAATGTTTGCGTTTCATTTTTAATCCTTTGGGTCGCATAACAAATAACTAATTTATTTGGTGAATTAACCCTTGTTTAGAATTAGGTCTTCCTCCAGTATATATGTATGTATATATACTATATATATATATAGTACTTGTACGTTTGGCACGCTATTTGGTAGTTTTTTACTGAATATTTTTCCCTTCCTCTCCCAAATCCTTTTTTTACCACTCACCCTTCCCACCTGGTGCTTGCACCCCCTGCCACCCATCCACCTTTTTGGTGGATTGCGGAGCATTTATGTCGAAGAACCTTGAATACAACTGGCGTCTTGACTTCGATCATGTGGGACTCGAACGTTTACGTCATTTCCTGCGTCTTTTAATTTTTCCTTCAGTACACCACACCGATGAGCAGCCGTTGGTATCGCAATGCCTGACGGTTCTATAGGTTTTTGTTTATCAAATCTTTATTGCATATTCCTTAGATTGGGGAGCTTCGCGAATGAACTTATCTTGCATAGATTGTCGATGTGCTCCAACGAAATGAGTTCTTTCAGTCCAATACATTCAGGAAATGGAGGCCGCGAGTTGGAACGAGTCATGCGGGGCTTCTTCATCTACCATCACCTACCCAACCGACCTTCGGGTTGCATACTGTGTTTATGGTTTTTATGTATTACATTTGGACGACACAATAGAACACAAAATATTATATAAATGTATGTATGTGTGGGTGTGTGTATATATATATATATATAGAGGAATCTCCACCGACCGCGTGATTTGCCGCCCTCCATCTTCCGGAACTAAAAAAAACCCACACATTGCATCAACCCCCGTCCAGTTACCACCCTTAACCGGAAAGATCCCAAGAAGGAGATAAACCTTCCGCAGGTTTTTCCCGGAGTTTTCGATCCGGTTAAGCTGTGAGGAGGGAGTGTGGAAGGCTGCTTCAACTTCAACCCCTCCAAGGAAGACCGAGCAGGACTTTTCCGAAAACGGAGTATGGCACGCGACCCAAATAAAATGCGGCATGAATAGCAGTGCTATTGGGGGGGAGGGGAGGAATGAAACCGTTTCGGCGCCATTAGCACCCCCCGCTCCTCCTCCCCCCTCCCTCCCTTCCCCATCGCCAGCTACGTCCGGTACACTTCGGTTGAAGAAAAAAACGGCCACTTGCAGATGGACGACAAATGCGACGTCTCCGTAGAATGAACGTTGGGTCGATTCTACTATTCATTTTTCGGTCGGAATAGTGTCTATCAATTAGGGCTGGCACATCTATTAAGGCTATAGCAAGTGCTTAATGTGCCTGTGTTTACAAAAGTTACAATTTTTTCATGTTACATATATATATATATATATATAACTTAGACAGCAACACATAGCACGAGAACACATAACAAGAACACTCACAATAATATCTTGATAATTTCGACGGACTAGAACTCCGTCTTCTTCAGAACTCGAACTCCGTCTTCTGTGTGTTGCTGTCTAAGTTTTTTATTCAACACTTCCTTGTTACTTCGAAGAAATCATTAAATAGATATATGTGTGTGTATATATGTGTGTATATGTATATATATATATATATACACATATGTATATATGTGTATATATATGTATATATGTATATATATATGTGTATATATATGTATATATGTATATATATGTATATATATGTGTATATATATGTATATATGTATGTATATGTATGTATATATATGTATATGTATATATATATATATATATATGTGTGTGTGTGTGTATGTATATATGTATGTATGTGTATGTATATATATACATTCAAATACGAAAATCCCGCCATACGGCGAAAAAATATTATTTCACACATAGAAATAGACATATAAGGAAAGGGGATAAGAAAACACATAAAAGACCAGCACAAGACATGTGGGGAAGGCGGATTTGAGCACATCACAAACGTAAAAATATTTGCTTATCCGGGATTTGAACCACGGACCTTCCACATGCCGGGCGGATGCTCTTCCATTTAAGTTAATAAGGAAACCAGATTAACACTGAGATCTGCGATCTTATAAAACGCCAGAGTGCTCCGAAGTTGTTGCCCGAGAGATGGCGTTAGGGAGCTGTTTCACCCACCATAGGAGAAATAGACGACACACAAGAAGGGGAAAGGATAGTAGAAAAGCATTCATACGATATTATAAAGGATACGAACGGTGCGTTTCATGGCACGCATAGCCAGAAGAAGAGACGAGCCACATTGGCTATATACACATTCAAACCCGCACTTGTCGAGCCTTTTCGGTCTTGGCGAGCCAGAATGCCTCCACTGGGATGATTGAGCCTTAGTTTCAACGTCACATCTATAAACCCATGTTTCGTCTCCTGTTATAATACATTTCAGTAATTCTGCATCGTCGTTTACTTCATTTAGTGACTCGTGAGCAACTTCCATTCGCCGCTGTTTTTGTTCAAAATTCAACCATTTTGAAACAAATTTTGCTGCCACGCGTTTCATACCCAAAAACTTGGAAAAAATGTCATGACATGATCCAATCAATATGCCAACACCATCAGCGAACTCTAATTGTGATTCAGCGATTTTTCATAACCATTTCTTTCACTTTTTCCACGTTTTCATCGATTGTTGATGTGCTGGGGCGTCCTGGGTGTGCCTCATCTTCAAGGTCTTCACGGCCTTCTTTGAAATGCGTATACCACTCGTAAACGCTTGATTTACTCATAGCAGACTCACCATAGGCCTTTGTTAACATTTCACACACTTTTTTACACTTTATTTCATTTTTTATGCACAATTTGATACAAATTCTCTGATCCATTTCTTTTAACAAACAAAAATCGCCGCGCTCATAAAACACGTCTAACCTTAGTGGCTGTCACAGACAAAGTCCACAGGGAAAACAGCCGAAAGTTATATTATACTTCAGGGGCATGTATATCAACATAATAAAAAAAAGTTTGACAATCGGACTCTCCAAGCCCGCGAAATGAAAAGATTCTCGTTATGTTTTGAACACACCTCGTACACGTGTTGTACGGTTTTCATTGATTTGTTTTTAGTGTTGCGTCATCGGCAGCCGTTGAATGTTTAAACATTTTTGGTTCATCTAAGCCGGCGATGGCGGTAACACGCGAAGAATACACCTCATTCACACCTCGCCCTAATAACTCTTCAGCCTAAACTAATGAAATAGTTTAGGAATCTTAGAGAGAGCCTATTATTACCTGTAGCACAGCTAGATAGATACGTAGAAAGCTAGGAAGTTTAAAATGGGAATAAAAAGAGAAAATCGTTTTCAATTTAAGATGGACACGAGTCTTCAGTCAATTGGTTGTGTTGAATAGCATAATCAAACCCATCTTTTCTACACTTAATCTTTCTAATTTTATTGGCGTGATCTCTCCTACCGTAGTACGATGGCGGTAACAATACATTTTCAGCATCACTGTTAAATAGATGCCCTTCTATCAAATATAGTTCCTATCTACGCTGTGGGCGATCCAATTCGGCAATCAATCCATAGCCTTATTGAGCAACCCTCGTAGATGTTTTTATCGAAGTCATCAAGAGGTCATTGTCGCTAAATGTGTCCTGCGATTGGGGATCTACATTAATTACAAGAAATAATCATCCGCTCACTTCTATGCGTTACAATTCCACTCTGTTACGGCAACAGGACAAATTTTACCTACCCACATCGCTATGTCGTGATTTCACAGTGAACACATCACGTAATGCACGTATGTAAATGAATCGCTCTCAAGCCTTCGCCGAAATTCATTCTCTCTGGATTGTGTAGTCTCTTCCGATTCCTTTCACCAAAGAGTTTGATGCGATGTTTTGCAATTCTGACCTCTTAAAAACTTCCTTTTTCGACGTCGCCTGGAGACTCCCGTCAGTAAATAAATGAGTCAGATAGGGGGAGAATAGGATTTACTGGGCCCTTCTTCTGGTATAACCCGAGGAAACAAAAAAGGGACGTAATTGGAAGGCGGTGAAAAGGAATACGAAAGGACGGAGGGAATTTCAAATGAAGTTTCCGGAGAAACGGTATAAACAATGAACTCGATGAAATGAGTAATCAATCGACGAGGGAGTTCGATAGGATTTAACCGACTCTTTTTAGTGACGCAATGGGAAATGAGTCACTCGCAATCACGTGTAAGGAGGCACGATGAAATATTTAAGGAAGAAAGGATCATTAATGAGTGCCAATGGCAAATCAGGCCTTAGCCCCGCCCCCAATAGTGTATCAGATATATTACATGCCCTTTCCTCATTGTTACGCGGCATGCAATTGTACTTTTAACGTTCGTATTCGTCATATGCCAGGTTTCCATCTTTTAATTTCGACGTAGATAATTCAAGAACACTCGGTCTTCAGTAATAAGGAGAAAAGTTGAAGGTTAAATATGAATTTTTTAATTCTTTATAAGACAGAAGACTTTAAATGGAAGTTAAGGACAGATCATTTTTTTAGGGTAAACTCCCGGATGGACCCGCAGATATAATTTTTCTTTAATAATATCAGTGGAGATTGCGCCTACAATTAATCTTTTTTCCGCACGGTTAATTCGCGTCTTGTTATTTAATAAAGTAAAAAATATAATTAAATGACACTTTTTATGTCGTTCACTAGTGGTCGAGGGACTACTAAGTCTCAATCTTGCCCCAATGAAGTCTTCGAATTACAAAATAAAATACATGGCAATTCGACCCCATCCATCCATCCGGGCGTCGAACCCTTCTCGTGGTATAGCGGAGTGAATTCGTTGTCGGAGTACGGTGCGAAGACGACCTTTTTGGAGTGGGTTCCCTCGAAACGGGTGACAGCGCCGGCGCCTGGTCGTTTCCCCCATCTCCCGGAAGAGAGCGTGGGAGAGAGAGAGGACCCCGACCTGAATATCCCTCTTGTCCTTCCTGAATGAGTTATTTACCAAGGAACCTCTTTTTTTCTCACGAGGGGAGGGTCTCTCCCACGATATTATCCAACCTCCGTCCTTCGCAGAGCAGCGCGTCGCTCGCTGCGCCCTCCTCCGCCCACCGCGCCACACGCTGAGAGCGATTAAGGGTGGAGTTAGAGAGGGAAGGGGCATCCAATGCTCGAAGAGGGACAGCGACCAAGCGAAGACAACGCAATCACGTGATATCAGTACGTATTGACCGAGGGTGTCGAAATTGACCCCGGTCAAAGACGCATTTTTACCCAAAATGACGATAAATCAATCAACTGAATGTTCGCCAAAAATCATGAATTCTTTATCTTAAATACATGTTTTTAAAAGGAAGGATTTTCAAACTATTTTATATCAATAAGAATAAATAGGGAGCGCTGTAAAATTTACGTGACGGTTATCGGTTTCCTTGTTATTTTTTGCTGTTATATAAATATATAAATATATATATATATATATATATATGCTTTCTATAGGTTCAGGCTCTACTTTGTGCAAATTTATGTTCATTAAATTAATAATACAATGAATCGTATATATCCACTGTTCTTTATTCTCGTACAACCTGATGATGACGCCTAAGCGTTGAAACTAGTTGTACGAGAATAAAGAACAGTGGAAATATATGATACATTGTGTTATTAATTTAATTGATATATGTATATATGGAAATACATATAAGGAAAAGGGATAGAAACACACATGAAGGAAGAACACAGGAGATTTGGGGAAGGTGGAATCAATTCGAAAGATCCATTGTTCAAGTCCTGGTCTGGAAAATATTTTTGCACTTGTGATCTGCTCGATTCCGCCTTCCCAACCTCTCCTGTGTTTGTGTTTTATGTGTGTTCCTATCCCTTTTCCTAACATCTATTTCCATGTGAATGAATATTTGTTCGCCAAGAAGACAAGTTTCTCAAGGAGACAGATGTAGACAGAAGGAAAACAAATGAGGAAGTGCTGGTGATGGTGGGCGAGGAGAGGGATTTGTTGGAAGAGGTCTGAAAGAGGCAGGACAAATGGACGAAGGGCATATTGAGCGGTAGTGCAATGTTGAAGAAGGTAGTAGAGGGGAGAATGTTAGGCAAACGAAAAAAGGGCAGGAACAGGATAGGAATGTTGGACGGAATGAAGGAAGTCTACAGAGATGAAGGGGGATCTGACGCAGAGTAGGTTGCTGGATTGGGTTTTGTTAGGAGTCACAAAATATTTGGTAGTTGTGTCCATCCAAAAACCTACCTTAACCGGTAGATTACCTAGTGTAATTATATATAATTGTGTTTATGTATATGTATATACAATTATGTATTATGTATATAGCGATTTTCTTATTTTGTTCGATACATATACATAACGATTTCATTATTTTTCGTTGTGAATATAGCAGTGTGTGCATATATACACATATACATCTACATAAATATCCCGCGATCCATCAAAAAAGTGTGTAGCAGGGGGTGCAAGCACTAGGTCATATGGGTGAGCGAATAGGGAGAATCAATAAGAGGAAGGGAAAACGGAGAAAAGCATCACTAAAAAATCCTTCAAAAAACGTGAAAATCAGTGTGTGTACTTGTTGTTGGGAAACTTAATTCCAAAAAGTGGAAATTTGGCCCAGTTGAACCAATACCATCTTCACGACAGACTTTCACCATACCAAGACAGGTCGGGCAGAACTGGAATGTAAGGGAGGGGAAATTCCATCAATTCACGGGCAACGTTAATTCACGCAACTCATGTTCTCCACCCCTAAAGTTACAGGCAGGGAATGTGGCCCCGTCCGTGAATGTAGGCAGCGAACGGGCGTAACCCCACAGATATGGACAAGGGATGGAAGGGGAAGAGATGGGAAACAAACACAGAATGATCAGTAATGTTTTACGGAGTACTACATTCATTAAGTTGCAATCCCATGCGGGAAGGGATTTGCCTTCAAAACACACGAGACTATTGAAAATGTATGTAATTGGGTACAACTAATATTTCCCTGGTCTCTGTGGAGGGCAAAAAAGGGATTTTTGCCATTTTAAAATTTAAAGTTACAATCCCGTATTGTCCGTGGTTAGGAGGTGTCCATGAGTCTGCTAGTTCTGGCATCTATTTCTCGAATTTTATGTTGATGATCCAAACTGATGATATCGACCACTATGGCGCTAGAATCGACAATGCGAAATGT
This sequence comes from Hetaerina titia, assembly GCA_037158775.1. Taxonomy (NCBI): domain Eukaryota; kingdom Metazoa; phylum Arthropoda; class Insecta; order Odonata; family Calopterygidae; genus Hetaerina; species Hetaerina titia. Next base: position 86,641,248 of record CM073778.1, read on the forward strand.
TGTTCATTTTTCCAATTCCTAAAAACTCTCGCATTCCTGGCTCCCTCACCGTCTTCATCTAAGCAAACGAAATAAATAATTGGAGCGAATCGCAAATATTTTCGCGGAGTGTCCAACTCCCGCACAATGGTCGTAGGGTAAGTGACATTGGTATTTCATGGCAACGATGCTGTTGCCTCTCCGGGTGACGTCATGCACACGTTTTTCTTTTCTTATATACAATATGGGCCAGAGCAAAACATTTGGTTTTATGCCATTATGGCGTTTGACGAGACAACTGATTGTTGGGCAGCCGTCAACGTTATATTTTTCCAGTCAACAACGCCGTCGGTGAAGAGACAAAACGAAAGCGTTTTGCGCGCAACTCGAGAAGGGAGAGTAAGATCGTTTTTTGAGGCTTCACGTGAGATATAGCACCTAAAGTCGCAACCCACATTTCGAACATTATGTTTCCAGACCTAAAGCATAGATTCCATTGAATTAGTGGATTATATTCATCTCCTACGAGTATATTTAAAGAATAAACCATGCTAGTGCAATTGCAATGCATTTGGCCAGAGGAATATTGCTCAGTGGTAACAAAAGCAATGTTGTTAACCGGTCCGTGGGTTGGGATGGTATTTTCCAATTAATTCGTGTGTCGCGTGGTCGTCAATGGCGAGATGGCTTCCCCAACACAGCTGTGTAAACTCGCCGGTGGCCTAGGGGTGGTGAGACTGCATCGCTTCCCTTTTCCTTGGGCCACCGGTCGTTAACCAAGGGAAAGACAGAGAAGAAATATTCAGGTGAAGGTCACGTGCAAAGTGCGCACCGGGAATTCAATTTGTTTATTTGGCTTTGCCTCGGTCGTTATGGTTTCCGATGTCATTGTTGCCGAGCACAGTCGCTGAGCGAGGTTTTCAAAGCTTTGTGGGAAGTAATTGTCCGCATAATAAATGTATTCTACCTGTCTTCTAAGAATTAAAGACGTTGTACTTATTAAAGATAGATAAAGACTGCTTCTGACGAATGTTATTTTTTCTACCCCGCTTGCTTCCTCAACATTCTCCCTTCTTACCGTTTCCTTAACAACATCTCACCTCCTCTAATTATTTCCGTATTTTTTGTGCATTTTTCGGATTACCCCTATCAACGCTCCTTAATCAAATCTTAAAGCTTTTGTCTTCCTTACTTACTAGCTAAATTTCTCCATTCTTCGCCACTACCAGATCTCTAAAGAATCCAACTTCCGCTCGTCCTTTCGCCTAAAAGACAAGGTCCACTATGAAGGGCGTCCTCATTAAGACTCTTGTTTAATCTTTGCCCAATTTTGCCCTTAATCAAATGCATCTTCTCCCGACGAAATTCACCTTATAGTTTCCCTATAAACCATGTCCATAGTCTTTTGAAACCACCAAAGCGGTCACTTGCAGGGAACTAAAATACTAAAAAGGGTGGGCGCTTACCGATCATAGCATGGCCGCTGGAAAAAATATGTGGAGGCCCAAGGACAATACTTTGAAGAATTGTGTTTGTGCAAATATGCTCAATAAATTATGTTAAAAAAATCATTGCATTACTTTTGGAACGCACCCTGTATGACTACTGAAACATACAAACATATTTTGTCACATGACTGGGTTGCCAAAGTAATGGTCCTGATTTTGAACGTGATTGGGTGTTCAAACTTAAACCAATACTTTAATCAAACTCCTTCACACGTAAGACGAAAGGACGTCGACGTAATTCATTTCTTCGCGGTATTTTGGAAAGACCTGTTGACTCATATTGTGGGTGATGTAGTCATGGCGAGGAGAAAGATACATATCACACTCTTCAGAGGTCTATTCGGAAGCCTGAAGGTTAAGGTGTTTTAAACCATTGACAATAATATTACGATCGGGATCGGCAAATAAGTTTTTAGATTATAACTTCAGCTCAGACTTTTTTAATGGTTAACTGAAATGTTTTAAGAAAAAACTCGTTACTTAATTTTAGGGTAGAAATTATTTTGGGTATTGTTTTGTATTTCCTGTCTATTTTATTATTTTTTCGTTTTTTTATCATGTCGAACCTAATTGGGTCACCTGCGAGTGTGGTTTAAGTTAATTACTATTGTTATTATCGTCATCAATCACAGACGAGCAGTGGATTTTATAGAGTTCCCCGATTGTTGCGTCGGAATAAACGTTTCTATTTAAACAACAGTGGCGTTGAAGAAAGCGCGCAATCAATCCATTTACGCATGCTTAATAAGCTTAAGTCGTAACAAGAGTTTGTTAGTGTAAAATGGTTCATCCGAGATTCAGCACCAAGTTTCCATACGACATTTTGAAAATCCTGAATTAAGTAAACCATGTGTTAAACGGGATTAGTATACACTTCGGTTGGCTACCAAATTCCTATCCCAACTTTTTAAGTTTTAATAATCCATTAATGCTGTTTTTTCAATCATGAGAGCCCTTTTATGCCATCCAACGAGCTGACGAAATAGAATATCTTGGCGTCAATTGGCAGTCGACGCATAATTAATGGGGATATTATATTTGAGCACGTGGTCGACAAATGAAAGTTTCGACGCGATAAATGTTTTAAGAAAATGATTTGGGTGGGAATCTCTTTAGTTCTTCAGCCTTCTATGTCCCTGAGTCAACCAAAACTCTTTTTTTATTCGGGTGGTCAGTCTATAAATTACTCATGTTTTCTTTGAACGTGACTAATGCCGTTCTTGAAACGCGCCATTTTGGAGTTAATGTTTATCAGGGATGCCGTAAAAGTTTGTTTTGTTGTCATGGATTCAAATGGGAGAAACTGTAACAAATGTGCTAATATTTTGATTTGTTGAGGTTAAGCTCCAAACATTAATCCAAGGAGAGAAAAAAGGCGAACATTTGGGAATATAATGTAACGACGAATCCCGAAAATTTACCACCAAATATTAGATTAAGAATAAAGATTGATAGAAATTCAAAACGTCATTGACCCAGTTAATGGAAATTTCATATTCAAAGTATGTTTGACGGGGAAGGACAAAAACCATCAACAAGAGATTCAATATGCTTGACTTAACCAGAAACATAAAACCGATAAAATTAACGTATTTTTATTTTACAATCTCTTTCGCTTGTTAGGTCCACACTTGTAATCTCGATTTAAATAATAACGTAGCAATAAATCGGTAGTTATCCTTCCATTATTATGCGGCACGTTTACAATTTGTGCAAAAATAATTTCTGAATGTGAGGAATTAAAGGTGTTTTTTGATCGATTTAATGATAACATTATCGCTAAAAAAAATGTGCTTTCAGTCTTAACGAATTTCACAATTATTTTTTTTGCATAGTATTCCACCTAAACCTCATCGCGTGTCTTTTGTCACCACGATTTTGACTTGTCGCGTCACCCCCGGGTGATAGACGAATCAGCACGATGCAGATTTCCCTGAGCTTCCTTCGCTCGTCTTTCTCCCGATTTAGAAGGACATCCCTTTGAGCGGCAGTTGTTTATCTCCTCGCGAATCAACCCTGGTGTGATGCACGAAGGACTTAAATAGCCTCGACTCTCGGAATCGATTTTCCATTCCCTTAGTTGTGGGGGTATTTTTGGAAGGTGAGTCTTAGTATGCAAACGGGCCAGGGAGTGGAGAGACAGCGAGTAATGTGAATGTTCCTTTTTTTTTAAGAAATAACACGTAAGCGATCTGTATGATGACCATGGATCCTGAACCCTGATCGTCCAATCAAGTTTTATCCTTGAGTTTACGCAACCCACTGTGCGTTTGTTGAACACTGTTTTCAGGGTTTACAGGGGCTTCGTATAATTCCCCTTCCCCCCTCCGCCAAACACGTTAACCTACTAGTACCATACGATAAATACGCGAACTGGTGCAATCTGGCAGCTGTGACGCGGACTTTAGCCTCGACCACTAGCGGCGCTAGTTAACTGAGATCCAATGAGTCATCTGTGCTTGGCGGATCGTCGAGCTGTGCGTATGGTGTCAGTTACGTTAGTTTCTGTCGTCCTTGTTTTAACCTTTGTCTTAAATGGAAATTGACGAAATCACGGAGCAACGAATGAGCATCAATGTGTTGGTGAAGTGAGGAAAAAGTTATCAAGAAATTACTGAAAAGTTGACAGCTGTTTACGGTGAAGAAAACTTCAGTTTTCAAGTGGGTTAAGCGTTTTAAAGATTGCTGACAAGACGCCACGGATGATTCAAGGCCGGGACCACCTTCAACTACCTGTGTTGACGACAACATTGATCGTGTGCGGTGTCTTGTTCTTACCGGAAATGCCGATTTCTCGTACCTCACAGCTCTCAATCGTTTGAAAGATCGCGTGAGTCGTGTGCGATCAAATTTGACTTAAGGCGATGGATGGATCCTTCACCATGACAATGCACCTGCACATTCAGAATTGAATGTGCGCCAGTTTCTGGCAAAAACCATCCTTGATCATCCTCCTTATTCTTATAGATCTCGCCCCCTGACTGACTTTTTCTTATTCCCAAAATGCGAAAATGTGATGAGGGGACTTCACTGGGAAGGTGTGGAAGACACAATAAAGCAAGAAACGAGACGAGAAAACCAAATAGCCAAACTACTGCAATGAGGACTTCCCACAAGGGTGCTAGACAAACAGAGCATGAAAAGAAGAAGATGGAATAAGTAAATTGCAACGAATGGAGAGCACTTTGAAGGGTACAAAAAGTGATGTAGACTAAATTTGCAAAAATAAAGGTTTTAATGGTATCAGTTCGCGTATTTATTGGACAGACCTCGTGCGGTCTTTGTTGCTTATTTCAATACTTAAGTTAGTACTTCTTGAAAGTATTATTGTTTGAAAAATGGAGAATGGTGTTCAATAAATTAGTTGAATTCGATTTGCAGAAGTAATAACGATAACAATTCCGTAATTTCTATCCGATTTTTGAATCCAACTACCAATCACAGATGAGTAGGGGGAGGGGTCTGTGGACCTCCGTATTGTTGCGTCGCAATCAACCTCTTGTTTAATCGGCGATGACGTCGACGAAAATGCATAACAAAAGCGTTAATCTAAGCGCTAAAATCGAAAGTCGAAGAGAGAGTTGGAGTGTTTGACAGGTTTTTAATCGCGACTTGATTACGTTTTTTTATGAACGAGTGACAAAATGAAAATGAATTAAAGCATTTTTCTCAAGTAAAAAATAGTCGGAAATCTATCCTATATCGCCAAGGTTTCCGATAAAAAAAATTTTTTGCGAAGATTTCCCACAACCAATTGTTAACATTACTGATTTTCTATACTCCCTTATTCTATGTCATCTACACGTGGGTAGAAATTATGAACCCATTGTAACATGGTACCAAGAAGTACGAGGGTAGGCTGAAAACTAATTCGCACAAGCTTGTAGGCCATAAAAAAAATGGATTTTAGAAGCGTTCATGTTGGCATGTGGAAGTAACGTTCCCTCGCACGCTGTTTAACTCGCGTTGGCATGGCACTAGAACACGTCTCCATACTTCCGCTTCTCAAAATACACTGGATGAATGTAACGATCTCAAATCTGCGCATGCGTGTTTAGGGGGAATGTTATTTCCACGTGCCACCAGGAGTGCTACTGAAGGTCATTTTGTTTGTGGTCTACGAGCATTTTGTCCGTTAGTTTTCAGTTTAGTTTTCCCTCGCATTCAGTATATATGCCCATGGAAAATAATGCGATTTATAGTCAGCATTCCTACTCCATGGAAATTTTCATTCTCATGGTTTCCTAATGATTAATCCACAATATCAAAATTTTTCGAGAAAAGTGTATGATCCACTGACTTAAATATTTCTTTACATTTTCATTAGAAATATTATCTCCTTGAATTATTATATTCAACACATTCAGGCGAAATGTAGTTGGAAGTTCGTCATAATGTGAATGTTCTTTTAAACGGCAATATTTTTGTAAGCCACTCTCCTCTCCTCAGAATCCCGTTTCCACAGCAAACAGTGAAACTCCCTCTCTCTCTCTCCCCTCCGCGTATTTTCCCATCCACTCTCAGCATGTGTCGAACCACCCTTCCCCGATAATTTCCTTCTTAGAATCACGTATACCTCATCCCTCAAACCTGCCTCCATCCCTTCAATGTCTCTTTCCCACTTAACCCTTCCTTATTCTTCCCTGCTTCCTATCTCCAGGATACCAGCTACCGTCCTCTCAAATAATGAACACATGTGCCTAACTTCCCCCCCCCTCTTTTTACCTCTCCATTTCTTTACTTTCTCTGTTTCTTTGGGTTTTTCATATTTCCCCTTCATTTTCCGCGCATACCTTACTCCTCACTCTTTTCCTCCCATTCCCTAAACATTCCAATGGAAAAGAGCAGAGTCTGTTTTTCTCCTTCAGTATTAATTTTCAATTTGTTTATTTATTTTTTATTTATGTATTATTGACCAGTTATCTATGTCTTGCAAAACCTTTTAAATAAAAATAAAGGCACATAGAAAGGATTCCCTGTTTATGTGGTCTCCCAAGGCAATCCGACCAGGGCTGTCATATTTGCGAGAATACTCAAAGCACTGCCATTTATTCTATGACTAATGCGAATTATTTTTAGACGAGGCGTGTACACAATGTTGTGTGAATAGAGGCAGAAACGTTTCCACATTTTACACGGAAATACAGCCGCACGAATCGTTTTATTTTTTTCTAGAGAGGCAAGATGTCTTGAAAATGTCTTTTCCCCGAAGTGAATCAACTCCCTAACACAGTACGCCTTCGCTCGCGTGCCAAACCACAATGAAACTTGTCGACTGCATTTTCATCGATGATAAACGGAAAATGGCGACTCTCGAGTCCTCTTTGTTTACTTTAAGTAACAGACGAGGAAAAGTGCGCGAATATAAGAAAGATATTCGCGTAATTTTCTTTAGAAATCACAATTGCTCGCAAAGGCACTTCCAGCTAAGACTGCGGGACTCGTATTTTGGATTATATTTTATGTCGGTACTTTTGAGTTGTCTTCTGTTTTGATCCTCGCAGGTCAATGATCCTTCACCCCCCTGGGGGTAAACGATTAACTGTACATTTAGATACATTACCATATTCTCAATTCATAGTTTCTTAATAGACGCCGTTTCTTTTACAACGAATGCAAGTTGCTACCCTCTAATCTTGTGAAAGTTGCTATCCACTCGCGAACACCTTATTTATGGGAAAATATTAAGTTGCTCAGCTATAAAACGGAAACCTTCTGAAAAGATTCTCGTAAATATATTATAAATATATCTATATATATGGGTCGCGGTGGTCCAGTGGGTAGAGTATCACCTACTAAACCGACCTTAGGGTTGACTACTGTGTTTATGGTTTTATATATGTATATATATATATATATATAATATATATATATATATATATATACATATATATATATATATACATACACACACACACCACTACGAAGGCATTAAGGAGCTGTTTTGGCCATCTCCTGGGCAAATAATCGGGGTTCTTGGTTGCATAAACTCCCTGCAGATCTCAAGTGTAAATTACGTTTCCTCGATTGCTCAAATGGTAAGTCGAAATATCCGAGATTCAATTCCCGGTCGACGATCAACAATTATGGCTTTTCCAGGCTCGTAACCACGAAATTTTACTGCCCATATATTTACAGTAGATTTATTAATAGTATCGCCAACATAGAAAGCCTTTAATCGACGATGAATCTCAGTAGGAGTCATTTTTCCACGAGTTAAACATTCGATAACAGCACGTTGTTTAACTCGGGTTGACATTGCATTAGAACACGCCTCCATACTTCCGCTTCTCAAATTACACTGGATGAATGTGACGACCTCAAACCTGCGCATGCGTGCTGAGGGGGAATGTTACTTCCACATGCCACCAGTAGGGCTTCAGAAGGTCATTTTGTTTGTGGTCTACAAGCGTGTGTGCGTTAGTTTTCAGCCCACCCTCGCATGACGGCCAGTTGTCTCTCTCTCAAAGTACGAATTCGTTTTATTTCGTAAATTACGCCTTTTTTTGTTTCGTCAAAATAAACTGTGACATAGAATAAATTATGGTTTTTCCACACCACTCTAAAGTAGCAGCAGCAGTTTTTCTGTTTGTTATTATCATAGTTTTTTAGTGCATTCGTTCATCAAATACGACGTGTCCTTGCAATGTCGAATCAATCCTTTCATTTTCCTTTTCGTGCCCACTTACTCAATATTTTCATCATGCGGTGATATTGGAGCAGAAATTACATGGCCTTTGTAACACTTTTAATTTTCATCAAAATATGACAGATATATAAATCTCGATATCGAGAGAATGGCCGACCGTCACGATTTCAATAGAAATTTTCGAGAGACGAACTTAAAGAAGAATCCCTTCTTTCTCCTCACGGATATCGTTTAAACATTTCCCGGAATACTCTCTAGAAATGGCGGTAACTACTGATTGTAGGATTAATTTTTAATGAAATATTTGCCAATTTCTTCTCTGTTTTTAAAAACACATAATCTCCGTCCCCAAGTCTGTTTGGCCTTAATTTGAACGTAACGCCGATGTAATATGGCAACGTCGCTTTGCTCTCGGAAAATAAAAAAAAACTCAGCATTATGCGGGCATCTAAACCAAGTATATTTCTTAAGAAATCAGTAGCGGAACGGTCAGATTGTTTTGCAACGTTCTACTGTGCTCACTCGATACACGCATTTTTTCCCTCTTGTCTTTTCAGGGCGTGTTCCACAAGTCTAGTCGTCGTCTGTCTTTGATTCGGCCGCTCTTATTCAACTGAATTTGTTTTTTTGTTCAAATTCCTCAAGCTTTCCCATTTACCAACTGCATAGGTGCAGATTGATGGATTTATAAGCACTCGTGTTCTCCCTCCCGTACCACTTGACTCGAAATCTCTAGGTGATCGTTGCGTTTCGAAGGCCTCCACGTGGGCGAGGCGACAGAAGTCGACTTCGACTCCCGATCGCGAGAGAACCGTTAAATCAATCAGATCAACATTTTCCTTTCGCGACCGCGATTTGCTTTTTTCTCTCTCTCTCTTTCTCGCCCCCTAAAACTCTTGTCTTTAGCAATGCGTGTCCCCGATTGCGCAGGATCACTCTTTATAATCGTCGCGGTACTTCTATATTGTGCTCAATTACGTATTTATTCCTGCGGGGATAAGTGAATTGAATCTGATTTCGTAAACTGTACGCCCTACTTTCCAGCAATCTTATATGTACATGTGTGTGTGGATACGTATATATGCATTTAATTATAGAAAAAAAATAAAAGTACCAACCAAAACGTAAATGCAATTCCAATATTTCGATGGACCCAACCACCTTCATCGGAGTACGAAGCGTCACTAGTGACGGATGACTCCTAGTTTTCACCTATCAAACTAGTTGATAAATGTGGTCTTGTTGATTTTGATGTGTGCACTTGTGTGTATATATATATAGTCACAGCAAACACAGAAACCTGAGTTCTGTTCCTAATTCCTCTTGAGAAAAGTGGTTGCACCACCGAAAATTCGAGAACTAGTGAGTCCCTCTTTTGTGTGTTTTGGTTTCTGTGTTTGCTGTGACTATTTAGTGAGTTTCATTGTGCACGTTCGTGGCTTTTCCGGGAAAGTGAATATATATATATATATATATATATATATATATATATATATATATATATATATATATATAATAAAACAGATAACACGTAAAAGGACACACTGTAGATGATTTAAGCTTTCGGCCTACTCCGAGGCCTTCTTCAGGTCAGACTGCAGCAGTCTGACCTGAAGAAGGCCTCGGAGTAGGCCGAAAGCTTAAATCATCTACAGTGTGAGTGTCCTTTTACGTGTTATCTGTTTTATTCTGTGTTCTATTGTGCCGTCCAAAAGTTATATTGCTCTCGTGAGTACTTCCGCATCATCGATATATATATATATATATATATATATATATATATATATATATATATATATATATATATATATATATATATATATATATATATATATATATATATACACACACACACATTCAAACACGAAATCCCGCCATACGGCGAATAAATATTCATTCACATAGAAATAGAGATAAGGAAATGGGAAATGAACATACATAAAGGACGAACACGAGAGGTGGGGATGGCGGATGTGAGCAGATCGCAAATGTAAAAATATTTTCCTCGACCGGGACTTGAACACCGGATCTCTCCACTTGCCGGGCGGATGCTCTAACCACTTGCGCTATCGAGAAAATGTATTCTACACTGAACTCTGCGATCTTATATTTTTACATTTGTGATCTGCTCACATCCGCCATCCCCACCTCTCTTGTGTTTGTCCTTTATGTGTGTTCCTTTCCCATTTCCTTATCTCTATTTCTATGTGAATGAAAAAAAATATATACATGTGGTTCGCGGTGGTCCAGTAGGTAGAGCGTTGGACTACTGACCGGACGGTCCCGGGTTCGATTCCCGGGCAAGGCACTCAGAGCACCTGCAGCTTCACCCAAGCTAGTTGATTTTTCGGGTACCAGATCTTCCTGGGAAACCATAACCGGCACAGGGAAAGGAACTGGCCCCCCTAGCCTGATGTGTGAATATTCACACGCCGTCGGGCTTAGTACATGGGTGAGCTCTACCATCACCTACTAAACCGACCTTCGGGTTGATTACTGTGTTTATGGTTTTTTTATATGTGTGTATATGTATGTATAAAAATATATATATACACACACACATGTAAGCATATCGCACGACCATCTGCTCTAAATGAAGATCTCGTGCTTAGTCCTCCCCACGACACATCGCCCTAACAGCCCCTTCCTCTGTATTTTTCCTTCCCCTCTCGCCACCGCCTCCTTCATTCTCCCCTTTCCCCCGTCACAGGAGTGACTTTCACTGCCGGCGTCCGATTGAGCGAAATGAAAAATCCGCAGTTGAAGAGCCTTTTTTCTCCTCGCCACTACTCCAAGGGGAAGGCGTCTGTGTCCCAAGAAGCTGACTAGATGCCTCCCTAGCACGTTCCCTGGAAAACTACTGTCTTCTAGCTTCTCTGTTGCCTAGCACCTCTATCCTATGGTGCACTATTGTCCTCTCCGAAATCAGGATGAGTAACTGAAATTGTGTTTTGCGTGACCGGGGTGATAGGGTTGCCATGTGGCGAGCACCTCAAGTAGAGGATTGAACGATGAATTATATGTTTGTGACCACCTTCCGCTCAGTGTAGGCAAATTCCTGCGCCGGGTTTCCCCTTACCTTCCTTCCACCATTTCCTGAACATCATTCCTCTATTCAAATCGTTCCCACCTAACCCTAAATAATTTATTAATTTTAAAGCATCATTCACATACAGCAGTAGCGGTAATTTACAGTGAAAAATGTAACATAAACATGAAAGAGGACAAAGGACAATAACATCATAACAATAACAACGGGAACCGAGCATGGACCAGGGAAAAATTTCATTTTTTGACTGGTGGAATGGTAGCTTGGGTGGTGAAATTGTTACATGATAAATAAAAAGGTTGGACAGTGTGAGGAAGTGAATGTAGAAGGGAGGGGAGGCGAAATAAAGGTGAGCGCTCGGTGAGAGGCATTCTAGGAATAGGTAGATGGAGTAGGGAGTGGGTAATGGCGCAAATGACCTCAGGTGTTCCTCGGCGCCCTATTTAACTACTCTACAGACAGTTGTTACAAAACCCTTGAAAGTAGGTGATGAATCATTTCATCAGGCGACTTCTATACTCTTTTGAAGTTCCTTACTGATGCCTAAGAGTCATTCGTCATTCAAAATCCATTTATTCGATTTATTCGTTCTACAGATTTCCAATAGCTGAAGGAAGCGAACCGTAGTATAAAAAGAAATCTTAAAAAATAAAAAAATCTCTATAATGACATAAATGAAACTAATTAATGAAACTCAATGAGTCAATAATGTATTAAATTATAAGCTAAGTTTTAATGAACTCTTTCCGCATAGTGAGTGGTTTTTTTCAATTTAATGAATGTACTTGTGACCTATACTATATTCACGCTTCTTCACTTTTTTGTGAATATCTTTTTTAATATCAAACGTAGGGATTAAAAAGTATTTCAGTTGTCGCAGTTTCACCGTTTGCTTTTGTCAGTTAAGTTTTCTCATTGGTAAAGGGATATTGAAGCAATACGAAGTGTTGTCGTATAGAAAGCTCTCACCTCGCTGTCACCATTTGCATATATTGTATTTGCGTAGATTATTTCAATCAATTATATCACTAGTTTATTTTTTAAACAAGGATGACTAAAAACAGCTTTTCCCCATCTACCTTTTACATCATTTTATCTTAAATGTGGCTTTTTTTCTGTTGGGACCTCTTGGGGCTCTTATCGACTTGCTGCCAATTTTGAATGTTGATTTGAATTGATAATTATATTTTCGGATCTCTTGGTGTACTAAACTATATTAGTTCACCGTACATGTTGGTATCTTTTAATTTTTATTCTTAGATACGAAATATACTCCCAATGGACGCAGTAAAATCCATCCTAAGGTGTGTATCATAACTCGGCGATCGTGAACAAACATTCACTGTGATCAATCTTATCGTTAATACAATAAACCATTTCTGCAAGGAAATTAGTGTCTTAGACTTAATTGTATTATTTTTCATGTTTTCTGTGGAGAATAATGGAAGAAATAAAAGGGACAGGAAAATGAAGGAACAAAAATTACGAAGTTCTGAAGAATTCTTGGGAGAAATTCGAAGAAGGCAATAAAAATCGATGCAGGTGATACTGAAAGAGGCAATGGGATGCTGCGGACGGTAATAGAAGGAGCAATATATGGAGATATGCATAGAGGGAGGAATTGAATCTTATATTTAGCAAGGAATTAAGTGAGGTAGGAAGTATGCAAAAATTTAAAAAAACTAGGTATTGTAATATTTGGTATTTGGTCATAGCATATTTTATGTGTCGTTAAAAAGAACTTAGAAATAAATTTATCTGTAAATCGATGGTCCATCAAAATTCTAACTGAAGCCGGAACTAATGAAAAAATTGAACGAAAATGTTTGGCAAATTCGTATTATCAGGTCAGGGGCACGCAAACGGAAGTCTAAGCGTTTAGCGTATAAAAGATGGAGGGGAGGGGGAAATAACTCTTTTATGTTTGTCATTAAGTTGATCACAGACGTGTGATGTTAAAAACTACCTTCCACCATTTTCATCCTTATTGTTGATAGTTGGTGTTTAATAGCGCCGACGATTGTGACGTGGTCAAGTTTCGAAATCAGCTCTCTTATCCACACGCGGTAGGTGTCATCGTTGCAAAACACGGCTTTCATCGCGTTTCAGAAAAAATCTGGCGGTTATTCAGGTACGGGCCATGGCCATGAATGGTATTATGTGAGGAGACGACTCTTCTTAGTTTTCAGCACTTAAAATTGAATGACATTTTAATATCCACCACTACCAATTTTGGGGTGGACCTGCGCAAGCATCATTATTTCCATGGAATAGTCCATAAAAACACACGCACGTTTCATCAGGTGCTGTAACTGTTTACTCCCGTAATAATCCAACAGTAGCATGAGTCTCAATTGGCCATTTCAGCTTGATTTCACCAACAATAGTTTACGTCGTTGATCGTCACTTTCTAAATACATAAATCCGAATTCAATCCTACATTATACGACAGTCATGCCCACATCAATCGATCCGAAGCGTAAATCCAGAAAGGAAGTACGCGATGCGCTTTGAAGTGAGCATCGCGCGAGGTATTGGTATTTGGTACGCGGGCATTAACCTTTCCCGTGAGAATCGAAACGCTCGTTTGGGGGCCCATCCGCATTGTTGGTGATTATGGAAGCCATTGTGCGCTCGGCGTAGCTATTTCGTGCTTTTGAAAGACTGAGCGCACCTGCGACGGAATCACGAATGTGACCTCTTTCACCTCTGCTGGAGGATACCTGGAGAGGCTTCCGTTAACTTCCGCTGTTCTGCAAATTGCATTTGGAAGATCACGAGTTGGCGTGAACACGACTATCGACTCGCGGTAAACGATTGGTGGCTGAAATCGCTTCTGGGCGACTCATTTTCATTAAGGTTGAGTTGAGAGGAATGGAATCTATGGATTGAACTCATGTGATGCGATTTGGCGATCTACATCTTCGTTTTGGTTACATGGTCACTTTCAACTGGTCGTACAGTCAAAAAATTGGCTCACTAACATTGTGGTGACGTGTAACATAAAATTTTAGATGCTGAGCACATATTATACGGTCAGACCCCCTGCCAAATACCCTAGCGATGGCTTGTAAAGAACCAGGCGTTGGCATTTTACATTTAAATAGTCGATATTAACTCTTTCACTAACAAGACGATTGACTGCAGTTCCATCGTGGACAGATGACAGACATGGGGCGCGACAGCCGTAAAAAAACTTCATTGTATTTAACACTTTTCTGGCAGCTTTCAGTGCCATCGCCATTTTCAGAAATTGGTGCTGAATTCTTTCAAATTTACTGGAATAAATGTATTTCAGCCTAAAAATTATGAAGAGAAACTAGTTATTTAAGACTGATAGTCATGTAAGTTCTTACTTATCGTAATATGGAAATATTTCGTGTGGAAATTATTATTCATATTAATTTGATAGTTTATTTTTGAAAGGTAATTAATATACTAAGTTGTTAATACAAATATTATCTGCATTTGCAAATTCATTTGTTAACGCAGATCTCAAAATGATATTACTGATGGATAAAAATTTAACAGAAGTAATACAATTTGAGAAATGTACTTGTACTATCAACCGTATAGATTGAAGGATCCATATTAACTTCTTTCAAAATTTATGGTCATTACACTTGGAGAGGGAAAACAGTGACACACTAAAAAAACATTCCCCAAAATATATTACAAAAAATACAGGTGGGCATAAAAATTGAGAGAAGAGTTATAGAAAAACGAACGGTAGACAAGTGAGCAAATATAAGCTGGAGGAGTCAATAAATTATGTCAACGGATTTACTCCTCCATTGATCTAATCTAATCATATGAGACATTATATCATCACACGCTTTAAGTCTCTTGATCTTTACATAATATTTAAACGAGACATTTTCAATTTCTTGCAAGCGATAAACTTAAAAAATAAGATAGCTTGTATATTTTATTTATCACGTTGTCAAGAGAACCGTATACATTATGTCTGTAAAAGAAAATTGAATCAAACTTCAAGCTTATGAAAAGGAGAAAGGAATGAAGGAAAGAAGAAACAACAAACAGTTCTGCAAAATGCAAAATTGATTCGAAATATATATATATATATATATATATATATATATATATATATATATATATATATATTATACATGCATATATGCCTACATAGACATATTTATACATATATATACAAGTATATATATGCGTGTAGCGAGATCATGCGCCAGTTGTAACCGGTTGTGCGAAAATCTGAGAGATTGAATCTAGCTAGCCTTACAGAGGCCATTTGTTTTCGACATACGCATACGACCGGCGTTTCGATTCCCATTTACAAAACAAGATGAATTGATCGATTGTCGTAACCGATATCCCCATTTGGTCCATACATGTAGTGGAGTGCATTTGCTTATCACGGGGAGTTAAACCGAGAGAACATTCTCTAAAACAGGTTTTGGCCGTTAGCCTCTCATGCCATGTAAGAGTACCAATCAGATTCACGAGAGCGTTTTTCTTACAAAAAATATAATAAACTCCTTTGGCAAGGGAGACTTTTTTTTCGCCGCGTATTGAAAAGCCGGCGGTCGCGTCGCGTGAATTCCTAAGGCAATGGCGCGGAGGGAACAGCTGTTCTCGCCTGATTCGAGATTTTATTTTTTAGCGCCCGGCGTTTATATTTTTCTTTCGTGTTTTTTTCCTTAATGATCCCTTCCTTTCTTCACAGCAGCGAAGGCAACAGACTTGAAGACGTCGCCGAATTCGAAAGTTAAAAGGTGCTCCGGTCGGAGGGGTAAGAGAAGCATCGAGGGTGCGCTGCGATTGGTCAGTTTTCTGGCGGGTGGAGGAGGGGGGGAAGGGGAGGGAGAGGGGGGAGGAGTGAGAGTTCGATTCAATCCCAGTCTCGAGTAATAGCAAGTTACGACGTACTTATCGAGGACAGCACCTGCACAAAACTCGACCTAAGTCAAAATACATCACCTTACCGTCCGGTTCCCGGGCTGGGCGGATGACGTGCTGGCCGCTTTTCTTTTTCTTTTGCGTGTGCGTCATGGCATTAGGGAGAAGAAATTCCTGCTTGGAATATCCCGACAAAAAAAAGAATCAACTTAATATTCGTCGAGTCCGTTCGGCAGTGTTTTCTTTCCGAGACTGATTCTGCATTGTGTGAAATTCATCCATCGTGCAAAAAAAATATCGTACCATGAAACGAGGGAGCTTGTTTATTTGAATTCCTATATTTGTTGACATTATTTCCATGAATATAACTGAAAGCACTTATGTATAACCAAGCATATTAATTGGTTTTAGTAATGGAGAAACATCTCTAATTACATAAAAAACGAAGAAACGGAATTTAATTAGTTTAATTTCACATCCATCGATAATTAAAATATTTACTTCCAGAAAATGCATTGTATGAAACACGCCATCTTGTTTAGTTGGAACTTGATAATAGTTACTATTTTTGTCATCAACTGTTGGAGGAGTTTTCTTTTTTCACAATCCATTTCCAAGCAAAGGTGAATAGCTGCACCAATAGCTGTTATGTTTATCACTCAATTTCTGTCGATTGGCCAACCAAAAGTCTTGTCCCCAGTCTCCCCTGTTCAGTATCCGTAGGTAAGCATTCCCATGTTCACAAACCGCAACTAATTGAGCCAACCTCACCGTCCATGTTTTTCAAGGGCAGTTTCGTACTTTCGGCCACAAGGATTTTCCCTGATCTTTTTTTGTTTTTCTAGGATAAGTTGGTCATTTATTTCATTTTAATGAATATTTCCTTCATTTAACATTGCGTAAAATTTAAAAAATAAATGTCGTCCTTCTCCATCCAGTTGGAAATAATTTTTCATCTCAGTGGTTAATCAAACCGAAAGCATTGAATCATGAAATGTGTGATTTTATATTTATCAGCCGGATTAGACTTTGTAGAGGCATTGTGTTTTAAGTAATTTCATTAAGATATTTCTTCCTACCGCTGAAAATAGCGCAGTATTATTCATGAAGGTTTCCAAAATTGACAGGAATTGAATGATTTTAAAATACAATGAAGCAACGTATACCACTTATAACCATTGAGTGTTTGGTCATTTGGGAAATATATATATATATATATATTAATATATATTACATGCGGGTCGCGGTGGTCTAGTGGGTAGAGCATTGGACTACTGACCGGACGGTCCCGGGTTCGATTCCCGGGCACGGCACTCTGGGCACGTGCAGCTCCACCCAAGCTAGTTGATTTTTCGGGTACCAGATCATCCTGGGAAACCATAACCGGCACAGGGAAAGGCACTGGCCCCCTTACCCTGATGTGTGAATATTCACACGCCGTCGGGCTTGGTACACGGGTGAGCTCTACCATCACCTACTAAACCGACCTTCGGTTTGAATGCTGTTTTTATGGTTTTTTATATTATACATATAATATCATATTTTTCGGACGCCAATGATGACGTGACGCTTCAAAACTTAGGTCGTGAATGAATGTACATGTATAAATGCAAAGGATTTATGTGCGTCATGAATCCCTTCCACAAGTGAACTGGAAAAATTTCATCAGTATCTGGAAAGACTACATCACTACAGTTTTCCGGTTTGAGAAAGCGGTTTAGCTCAAACCCGACTTTTGGGAAAGACGTTGCTGAATGTGGATGATGGAATCCATTGCTTTTAACTGTTAGCATTTATGAAAAAGGGGAAAATTCTTCCAAAATCGTCGTTCTTTCATTTCGCCCGTCAGCGACGTTGCCAGAGTTCGTGGTAAATTGAATAACTATGCACTTGCTCCGGTTTCTGATTAATCTCGTTAGGTTAACTGGGCAGGTGCTTTGACGGCAACTGGTCATTTTCCCTTGGACAGTCCGACACGAATGGTTTGTAAATCGGTTTTGTTTGTTTTGCCGGAGGGGATTTTTTTTGTTCGTGATTTAAATTGAGGGCAGACCGCTTTAATTGACCGGCGACCCCAACATCCGGTTTCATTTTGTCGCCTGAGGAAAAAATAGTATTTCAAATCGCGTATTAACAATCTCCTGCATGGTAACTGTATCTCACCCTGTGCTTACCTAGGGGACGATGTCTAAAATGGTGGGCAATCAGAATATCTTCCAAAACTATGTCGTCGTATTTTCTATTTTCTAGATTACTTTTGATGAATATTCTCGCCACAAACTATCACTTAATATCTTGCCTGTCCAGAGAAACAGTGACGTGATTTTCCGACCCAAATTTACAGCCAAATGCTTGCCTAGTAACGGCCGTATCCAAGTAAATAACTTTTTTGTTTGTGTAATCGAGCTCAGTCGACTGATTTGAGTCGAGATCATTTTTCCCATAATGCTTTCACAAAAATCGAATTAATTTGAGGGTATACTGCTTCCATCAAAAATATGGCTTGAAAAAATTCCTAATATACGCCTTGTAAAAAACTCCCTTTTCCCATTCATTTATTTATGCACCACAGACTCATGAAAAAAAAGGCGTACTTACATTCAGAATTTTTCAATCCATCAACGGATCATTTTGTCGATGGAAGTGGGAAATATAAATTTCAAATTTTTCGCGTAACGAATTAGGTGAAAAGACTTTTGAGCCCCGCTGATCCTTCGAATGCAATCCTATTTTTCTAAAATCTTTTTGGAAATGTTCCATATTTCTCCAAATTTCGTTCAAGAATCTTTGTACAAGAAATGTGGAATATAACTGGTGTCATGACTGTGTTCATTTTCTACCTGCATCGATTTTGACGGTTTTATTATTAGGTAATCTACCGGTCAAGGTAGGTTTATGGATGGACACAACTATCAAATACATATTTTGTAACTCCAAACAAAACCCAATCCAGCAACCTAAACTACATCGGTTTATTGGACGGTTTATGTTCCATCATATTCTTCTTTAGTACACCGCACGAAAATATTCGGGAAATCTTTATATTGAATGGAATTAACCAATCAGAATGCTTACGATGAAGTTATGATAGTTTTAATAGATGAAACACAAAACAATTGAAAAAGGTATTATGTTTTCGCATGTTGCTCTGAAGCTTAGGGTGGCCACCGTCAGAAGTACTATATTCTCGTGAAAAATTCTTCGACCAAAATCTCGTCAAATTTATGATTCAGCTTTACTGTTGAATCGTTTGAGACCCTACGTTTGCTTTCAAAACGTCTTATGTATTGTTTCTTTTAGAAGATCCATTGTGCCTTGTGAACTGGATTTAATAATGACTGTACTTTTTCCGGTTTTTTTATGAATTTCATTGCTATGGCGTGTTCTGTAGCTTACTGAACATTCATTTAATTCTAGCATTGTACTCAGTGCACGCCATCTTCTTATATTCCTATGTCAGACATTCCTATTGTTTTTATACGAGCCTGAATCCTATATTTGGAAATCTTTTGAAATAATCAAATCTATTTTTTCTGCTTCCGATACATTTTCATATATAAATATATTTAATTGAGCATCACATTTATTTTTAGCTTTATAAGGTGAGAATCTTTTATGAAAAAAATTCTGTCAACAATAGGAAATTTTTTTTAATTTGGCGGCTAGATGCCTCCACGTACGCTGACCAATCCACGGGAAAAACACATAATTTTGATCAAGTTATCTAGTTTATCAAATCTTTCTCTAAATTCTGCCACCGTCAAAGCCTAGGCATATTCTTATAAATTTTCAATGCTCATTTTCGGGACATGAAGTGTCATTGTCCCGAAAATGAGCAAAGCATTTCGGGACAACGCATAAGCATTTTCGGGATAATGAGGCTTCATGTCCCAAAAAATCGCAGTCACCGTCATGGCAATGTCGGGAGAGGGTTTTTAAAATGTTGTGCAGGGTGTGAAGTTGGGGCAACTGACCAAAAGTTCCGAGTAACCGTATTTCTCTGCATGTGAAAGACCTTTTTTTTAAGGTTCCATACCTGGAGTATACGTATGTCGGTAAATTTGTTTGAAGATGGCGAGAACGGAATGGTTTTGTCGGGGTGTGAATTCATTAGAGAGGCGGAAGGAAAGCCAAACGTTTGGTGCTCTATCATCTGGGAATGGGCATGTGCAGTAATGAGCGCATACGGGCAGGTCGCGATGGTGTAACTGTGAAATTCACGAGGGAAAGCAATGCGTCTCTCAGTAATACAGGGAACAGTGTTGCGAAAGAGTGATGACTCGGTTTTTTGCCTTTGACTGAGGAGAATTCGAGGTGTGTTCAGAAAATAACGGTAATTTTTAAATTTCGCGGGTTTTGGTGAGTCTGATTGTCCAAATTTTCCTTTGATTACCGTATTATTAAACTTAACTACTATTTAACTTTTATTAAAGTTTTTCCTATTCCCAAAATGCAAGGATGTGATGAGGGGACATCACTGGACACAAGATGTGGGCACAATAAAGCAAGGAACGACGAGAAAACTTAAAAGCCAAACTCCCGAGGACTTCCAAAGGGTGGTTTAAACAGTGGAAAAGAAGAAGCTTAAATAAGTGCATAGCAACGAATAGAGAGTACTTTGAAAGGGGACAAAATCGATGTAGACTAAATTTTGCAAAATAAAGTTTTTAGGGCCTCAGTTTGCGTATTTATTGGACATACCTCGGATATTCTGGCTTCCTTTTTACATTTGTGTGGTGGCATTGTTCTCCATTGTTATCTTGTTTACGGTTCGCTCAGCGGCGCTCCATTGCTATACACACACAACCACGCCTTAACGCCATACTCCCGCCTGACTGGAAGTTGCGTGTGACTCGTAAGGGAAGAACAAGGGCAGTCGGGCTTAAACTGATCCTCATACAATGTCTCGTGCTGCCCTCATCCGAATTTAAATGCAGTTCCGCACGTACGAGTCAATGGTTAGGGAATTTCCCGTACTATATTCCGGTGTATAATTTAACGGACCAAATATTGTCAGCCCATTCTCTCATATCCAGAAGGAAGGAGGAGAGACTTCATCAATTAACAGAGCTAATCCCACTGATCAGTTCCGTAGAGAAAAAACTGATCACTAGAGGCACAAAACTGCGAGACACGATTTGTCCAGTAACGAGTAGGATGGAGCAAGACGAGCACTCGTATGAGTACGTGGACATACGAGGGTGGACTGAAAACTAATTCGCACAAGCTTGTAGACCATACAAAAATGGATTTTAGAAGCGTTCATGTTGGCATGTGGAAGTAACGTTCCCTTGCACGCTGTTTAACTCGCGTTGACATACCACTAGAACACGTCTCCACACTTTGGCTTCTCAGAATACACTGGATGAATAAAACGACCACAAACCTGCGTATGCGTGTTGAGGGGGAATGTTACTTCCACATGCCACCAGGAGTGCTCCTGAAGGTCATTTTGTTTGTGGTCTACAAGCATGTGTGCAATAGTTTTCAGCCTACCCTCGTGCGTGGATAGATCTATAGATAGTATGTGGTTTTAGTGTGATGTGCTGTGTTTCTGAGCGCAGACATGTTTTCAAGGAAGATGATGCCGTCTGTTACTTCATCAAAAGTCGTGCTTGAATGTTACGCTCTTCCAATGGAAAAGTAGAAGGATTTGCGACTGCCATAAATAGCATGGACGCCGCACCGTACTACATCCCCATAAAAATCTCAGTATAATCTTCTTCATTTTTTATAGTTTAAAAGTAATTGTAGGGGGTCACAGCTAATTCGGCAACTCCTGCGCTCTAAGGCTCTGATGGATTCCTGACCACTTTAACGCTCATTTCGATCATTTGTTGCTGTTATTACTCACTCGCTTGTAGTACCTGCTAACTAATCTTTTTTCGCGCCTGGTGCAATTCCCAATTAATACGCTCTCCGCGCCAACATTTCGCTTTCTCGTTTGCATGGCGGTGCTCCTCTGATGTTTTTCGTAAAAACAACATCTTATTCTTTTTCCCCAAACCCACGTCTACTGGTCCACCCATCACCGTTTCTCCATTTCCGGATCTCCACCCCCCCCCCACCCCCCAATTCCATGGAGCTTTCGTTCCGGCCTGCCCACCAAACCACCCGAACGTGCGTCACTGAGCAAGCGGCCCTTAATTGGGTATCACTTTCTCCCGAATGCACCGCCCTGCCGCCCATTGCTTTGTTTTGCTCCCTTTCCCATGATTCTCCACGCTGCTGGCGTGAACTTGCATCTGCAATATTGTCCTCGCCAGGGTATTATACCAATCCACGGTTGACCTGCATCGATGGCATTAAGATACAGTTGTAAACTCTTAAGAATAGAATCAAATACAAACAAGTGTCGTGAAATTAGTCTTAACTTAAACTAGCCATGGACCGCAAAGGACGTCACCTATTTTTATCACCTCTAAAACTGGCAACAGATTTACTTCTACCTAATACCTCGCAAACCGCCGCAAGGGCGTGTGGCGGGGGGTGTTAGGCCATCACCAGTAATTTAGAAAAAACGCATGCAAAAGCCACAAATTTATACAATCCACAAACAAAACATGTTATACATTCATGCAAAAACCCCTACAACCCACACACACACACACACACACACACAATCAAGCAACAAACTACCAACTAACATAAACGCGCACCAGCAGAAACATCTAATATCTTTGCAATGTTTAATTTTGTTCCGACTTTTAAATTAAATCTTTTTAATGTTTCTTGAATGACTTTGGTTTGTTACCATTGTGATTCCTAATTTTCCGAGGAAAGAGAGAGTATTTGAATCTATCTGTATTGGAATCTATCTCCCTTATTTTATCTTTGTGGCCTGATCTACTTAAACAGTGTGGGCCATAGTAATAATTCCTTTGGTGTCATATGTTAAACTCGTTTATTCTGAACATTGCTAAATGTCTAAGTCTCGCTTGTTCTCTTCGTATCTCAAGTGGCTCCCAGCCTAATTCCCCTTAAAGGCCTCTTACACTTGTGTTCTTTTTATAACAATTTTTAACGAATCTGGCTGATTTTCCCTGGGCTTCATCTAATTATTTTTGCCTGGCTTTATCCCAAGGATCCCAAATACTTGCGGCATATTCCAAATGAGGTCTTACAGGTATGCACCTTGAATGCCTCTGGTCCATCGATCTAATGTGATTTCCATCCCGATCTCCTCTCTAGGAACCCTGGTTCGATCGGCGCTCCTCCAGGCGGCGGCCCCATCTCGACGCTGCCCTCCTCGTCATCCCCTGGACCGGCGTTGGCGCCCCTGTGGCCCGACGATGCTGACCTCTCGGAGGTGGCCTCGCACGAGAGATGGGTCGTGGTATCAGGGGCCGGCTACGACGAGGACAGGGCCGGTGAGCAGCAGGCGGCAGGCGGGGACAAGAGGACCTCACGGTCGGGGGCGGCGCTGGCCGCTTGCGCTGTCGCCGCGGCAGCCAGGGCCCGCGGATGGAGGCCCATCGTCATCGGGGAGGCCCTCAAGTGTTGCAGGTGAGACCTTTAGTATGTACCAGTCGCCTTTAAGTTCAAATGTGGCACAGTTTTTCCTGTGGATCCGGAGATAGATTTAGTTGAACTAAATCGGCACCTCTTCAAGACACACACGCACATACGAGGTCTGTCCAATAAATACGCGAACTGAGACCATTAAAAAACTTTATTTTGCAAAATTTAGTCCACGTCGATTTTGTCCCCTTCAAATTACTCTCCATTCGTTGCTGACCACTCATTCCATCTTATTTCCCACTGTTTAAAACACCCTTGGAAATCCTCAGCAGTTTTAGTTTTCTCGTCGTTTCTTGCTTTAACGTGTCCACATCTTCCCAGTGATGTCCCGTCATCACATTTTTGCATTTTGGGAATAGGTAAAAGTCGCAGGGGTTGTCACCGTAAAAAGTTGTCAACATTTCAGTAATTCCTTGATAACTTTCATCGCACATCACCAAAATACTTCATGTTGATTCGTTGCTCCGTGATTTCGTCAATTTCCGTTTTCGACGAACAGTAAAAACAAGGACAGCAGAAGCTAACATAACTGGCTCCTTGCGCACAGCTCGACGATCCGCCAAGCATAGACGGCTCATTGGGTCTCGGGCAACTAGTGCCGCTAGTGAGTGGGGCTATTAGTCCACATCATGGCCGCCAGATTGCACCAGTTCGCGCATTTATTGCACAGGCCACGTATGTCTACACCGAAGTTCAGTCCAGTTCTCATAACTTCCGCTAGAGTGAGAAACGTTTTCGTGCAATAGATGTTTTGGTTAAAGTGGCTCTCTATCCCATTTCACTAATATCTTGCTGCTAGCCTCTTTGAGCCTCAAACGTTAACATAACCATATGGTGTATCTGTAAACTTTGCGCGGACATCATTCTATACTGCATAAGGTGTCACGAGAGGGGGCTAAAAGAATTGTTCAAAGCGGGGGAGGAGGAGAAATTGGTTATTGTTGCAAAGTTCGTTGGTCATTGTTCACTTTATTTAAATACCTAAATTTGAAAGTGTACCCAATAATGACCAACGAACCTTGAAGCAACCACCAACGAAATTCTAGCCCCACTTTATTCACCCTCCTCCCATCGCATTGTTCCTTCGCCGTTACCAATGCCGTTACTGCCCCCTCCACCCACCTTCTCCAACCCTTCATAATGATAGACATCAACATGTTACGGTTGCACCGAATGATTTCAGTGTTTTGTTGAAACCGGGGTATGTAATGGAAATATTACCTACCTAGTTTTGATTGTTTCCCGGCATTTAACCACAAAGGTCTGTGTTCATCCGTTAGTTTGTCATCCCTGTAATCTTCGTGCATCCAGGGGATCTCATTTTACGTTTTCTAATTATCGGTTCACGCTTTCTGCTCCGTCTCAACAACTTACAATCATTCAAGCAGCTTTCCATTTTTTACATCCTCTATAATTTGTCAATGAAATAAATATCTCTGATCTGAAACCCGAGTGCTCGAGGCAAATATACAAGATGAGGTCTGCTCAACGCGAAATAAAATCTCCATCACGCTTTCTTAATCAAACGCTGTCTTCTCCCATGCACTTTCTTTCTTATTTCAATCGTTTTTCTTTTGGCTGTTATATCCCGTACAAAAAAATCCTCAAAGAACGTCGGATTGACGTCCCCCCCCCCCCTAAAATTTCTGCATTCGAGTTGAAGAAATAAAATGTGAAGAGAAGGGAGGCTTATATATCTTCCGACATTCTTAATCAAGTCAATTGGACCTAATTTGGTAACATGTCACCGCTTACCTCCGTCTCAAGGAGATCCTATGTAATTTGACCGTTTTATCGGCTAATCTAGCGAACTAATTAATCGATCGCCTATGCACTACAACGCCCTAATTGTAAAGACTTGCCGCACACGACCTCGACCCAAACAGTGCATGTCTTCCCATTTCAGCATCGAGTAGGAATTAATCACAAGAAGTCGTAAATCTTAGGATTGATTTCTTGCAGCTCTCCAAAGCGAACGTGTGGCAATCTTTTCGTTCCGTCATTCTCCTTTGCGTGGAATGAATCCATTCATTTAATTCCTCCTAATGCAATCACGGGCTCCTCTTCCACCGAAGGTTCGGGCATAAAGATTAATAATATTAAAATAATGGTCTCCAGTAGACGAGTAGGCGTAAGTAGGGATGGTTAGTAGAAGGCTTACTAGTGATGCGTAGAAGAAGCAACAGGGATTCAGCAAGAAGTATTGGAGTGGAGAAGAAAGTTTTATAATTGAAGGAACTTGCTAACGGCAAGAAGTATAGGCATCAACATAAGGAAGCCATTTATTCAAACTTTTACAGGGAGACTACCAAAGTAGTAGGGGACGTAAGGAGAAGAATTGCGTCAGGTAAGGAAGCTTTCCCAAGGAGGAGGAATTGAAGTTGATGAAGGGGACGTTGATTAAAGATGTTAGGGAAAGGCTCGTCAAAACCTTGATATAGAGCGTGGCTATGCACGGCGCGGAAACGTGGTTATTGAAGGATGAGGATGGACGTAGATTGGAGGCTTTTGAAATGTGGGTGTGGAGAAGAATGGAGAAAGTGAAATGGACCGAAAGGAAAGCAAATGAAGAAGTACTGGTGATGGTGGGCTAGGAGAGGGGTTTGTTGAGAGAAATCCTGTGGAGGCAGGAAAAATGGACAATGAGCATATTGATTGGCAATAGGATGGTGAAGGCTGTGATAGTTGGGAGAATGTTAGGCAAACGAGGAAAGGGCAGGAACAGGATAGGCATGTTGGATGCGATGAAGGGAGGAAGGAATTTTGAGGAATTGAAGAGGGTCCAACTGTAGTGTTGCGTGTTGGGTTGTGCTTTTTAGGTGAGACCAGGGAACTGTCGCTGTACCATTTGGTGTCTCGTGTCCATTTATAACCTACCTTAACCACTGCGTCACCGACCGTAATGATTGGGATTAAAGGAAGCTTCTGAGAGGTGGGTTCGGAGAAGGATGGAGAAGAAGATCTTATGTTTGGCATAATGCTCATTTGTTAGAAGTTTAATTGATTTAACTCCAGCATTGGGTCAGAAGCAGCCGTTGCAAGTTGAAACATGTTCAGTTCGACCTGCTTACATTCCCAGCGGGCGCCCTCATTCAAATCGAATCGCATTCCTCCCTGATAGACTGGTTGTTGAGATAGCAGATTAGCCGAGGTGTTTTGCGCAACCTTGTTAAGATTCCGTTCTCTTACTTAGTTTTTTTATTATCCTTTTTTCCTTTCCCGCTTTCCTTCACCCAGGGCGGAAGACGGATGGCGTCATTTTCGGGAGCACGACATTTAATCGACCACCATTGCTGGAGCACGCATCTTTCGCCTTCCGTTACTCACCCAACAGATGGCGTGACTTTCGCCTCCACATGTCCCGCCCCTACGATCTCGAATCAATTCGCAATCGTATTTCCGCCGCCATGTGCTTTACTTATGGGGCGAATCATTGCGAAATTAGACCGTAAATATTCTCCAGTTCCAGGGAATTTCTCCGAGATACCTTCATAGGCAGATGATTATACTTTTACGACTCCCCCGTTGACCTGTTACGTAATTAAAAGTTTTGGCACAAGAAAGTTCTTCGCGTCGTCTGGGGTAAAAGGGGGATATTCAGCCTCTGCCAACCGCTAAGATGATGGTACACCATCATCTATGTGACGTACGCATGCGTTCTTCGTTCACTTATTTAATGTTCATTCACGCCATGCTTGTTTCATTAGCTATTGAAATTAGTGTCGAATTCAGGATGCTTAAAATCTCATGATTTTGAACGGAGGAGTCATGTTCGATTGATGGGTCCAAATTGACCATGTAGACCTAATGCAGAAATATACCAAATGCCCATTTCCTATGCAATTCTGGAATCAATTCCAATGAAACCAATATCTGACATGTCATGGAGCATTTCAAGAGGATTATGATTGTTGCGTCGCATTCAACGTTATTTTTCAGTGACCGACGGAAACAATACGAAAGCGTTGCGCATGCGTATGAGAACTCTGTCCAATAAATACGCGATCTGAGGCGTTTAAAAACTCTATTTTGCAAAATTTAATCTACGTCGATTTTGTCCCCTTCAAAGTACTCTCCATTCGTTGCTAATCATTTATTCCATCTTCTTTTGTAACGTTTAAAACATCCTTGTAAGTCTTCGGCAGTCGGCTTTTTAGTTTCTCGTCGTTTCTTGCTTTATTGTCTCCACATCTTCCCAGTGATGTCCCCTCATCACATGTTTGAATTTATCAAGAAGTTATCTTAACTATCATATTTTCTCAATCTGTTTCTTCCTTGTGGTTTTGTGATCATCAGTTATCATACGTGTTATTACGGATTAAGAAGTGAGTACAGCCAATAGTGCCCTCGTTATATACGTTTGTAAGTTCATACTCATTTAATGTTTATTGAGAGTTGATCCTTAATTCACCTCCCTGAAGAAAAGTTCTGAAATACGTACTAATTTAGGGGGAAATTGAAGAAGAATAATATACATATTCTGTATTTCCAGGCGAGATTTTGTGGAATATATACATTTTACTGAAATAAAGTAAAGATTTTTTGTTATTTTCATGATATATCGTTTGAGTTTTCGGCGTAAGACGTTTCAGCGCAAGACTTTTCAGCGTCAGACTCGTCTTCGCAAGACGATTTAGTGTAATTGCGTTTGAGTTTGTTACGCTTTGATGCAAGACGTATTACGCCGAAACGCACAATTTTTTATGAACATGTCATTAAATTTTTCGCCGCGAGACATTTCAGCGCAAGACGTTTCGGCGCAATAACTTTTGAGGCTGGGACTTTTCGACGAAAGATGTATTACGCCGAAACGGACGACGTTTCGACTGATGGCCTGATCTATGCATTGAAACTTTTGAGGCGTAATAGACAATCAATTCTCAATACGAATGACGGAATATTAATATCTCATCTCAGTCCAATGAGAACAATGAACGTTAAAAATGGTCCCCTGGGCACACTTGGGGAGTGTGCAGAAGGACACGAGGACTTTTAACATAATGTGTCCCGTGAGAACTGCAGTTTTGTCGCTTTGGACATCGACTGACGACCATTCCTTGAGCAATATAATAAATATCACTTGGGTCCATTCTGCTTGGCAAGTGCGTTTCTCTCCATCCTCATTGCGTCTTGTTTCCTTTCATTCCGTCCCTCCCTCCCCCCCCCACGCTACCCTACCCACAATTCCGAGAACTGAGAAGCGAAAGCTGGCGGCTGCAGCAGCGCAGTGAGCATGCGACAGTTACCCTGCTTTATTTCCTCCTCCTCATGCAATCCCCCCCCATCCTCCGCCACCTTAGCCGCCACGCAAGCTGCCTTTCACTTTTTTCCGCCCGCATTTAAAAGGATTTCCGTTGGCGAGACGACCGCCTTTTGTTATCCAGCCGCGTGCTCCGCATTCCACCCTTCGCCCGCTCGTCGTCGTTTGTTTCGCGGTCTTCGGAAGAATTCTTCCCCCCCCGTTGGGATGTTGAAGCTGCGTCATAACTGGTCAGGAATTAGTTTGATCATGAACTCGAAAAATGTTAATCACACGAATGAAATACTTACATGCAACAATATTCAATAACAGGTAACGTATATTCAAATCATTCTGCAGAACTGTTAAAAATATGGGTTTATTACATTAAAATAATAATTTGCAGGAAATAAGATGCAGGATATCGACAGAATATAGACAATACCAATCGTAAATATCCCCTGCACGCCTGTGGTCGCATCTATCTATCTATTTTATCTCCATTCATTCCATCCAAAACGCCTATTCTATTACTATCACAACATTGTTTTCCTAACGTTCTATCTTCTGCATTAAACTCTTTAAAAATTCCACCGCCATTCAAAATGCTCTGCATTCACATCTATTTCCATTATTTATCATCCATATTATGTATGGGATGGTGTAAGCATTTAAACGTTCTTAGAATTGCGATTGACGACGTAGTTTGTGCGCAACGTGGTTTTGGCGAAGTTTTCAGCATGTTACTTTACAATTCGTTCGTTATTATTCAATTAAATTGTTCCATTTCTTTCTTTTAATTTAGTATTTAGATGATTTTTTTAGGAATAGTTTCGTAATTGTTTTCTTTAATCGGACTATATTCACACTCTATAGGTTAGCCGTTTTTTTTAGAGATTTTGCTTTAATTTACTTGTTCAGATAGTGTTTCATATCAACAATCATTTGGACTTTCTTTTCATGTGGTATTTTTCCGTCATTAATTTTTTTCAGACATGGTTTTATGTTGAATGCAGTTTTTCCTAAAAATATAGGCGTAACTATTACACCTAATTTTTTTGTTAATTTCGACTTTGTATTTTAAGATTGGCTTAAGACGCCGAATTTCTCTTGCCATTGAAAAGCTGCGCCTTTTCCCGCCTCGCGTTAATAAAGCCCTCCGCTTTTTTAAGGTGGTTTTTCGTGAGTAACAATGCGTGTACTCTCTCAAAGAAAAGCTAAACAATGTCATTGTGACTTGCATGTATTATACTTTCCCACGATGGTGATTCACGACCTACTGGTTGCTACACTTTCAGTACTTTGACTTATGGGGTACATATATCCTACGGGGGTAGGTTGAAAACTAATGCACACCTGCTTGTAGACCAAGAACAAAATGACCTTCAGAAGCACTTATGGTGGCATGTGGAAGGAACATTCCCCCTCAATACGCATTAACCACGCAAAATTATACGTGTGTGTGTGTGTATATATATATATATATATATATACTAGTATATATATACGTGTGTGTATATGTGTGTGTGTGGGTCACGGTGGTCCAGGGGGTAGAGCGTTGGACTATTGACCGGAGGCTCCCGGGTTAGATTCCTGAGCAAGGCACTCTGGGTACCTGCAGCTCCACCCAAACTATGGGATTATTCGGGTACCAAATCTTCCTGGGAAACCATAACCGACACAGGGAAAGGAACTGTCCCCTCTACCCTGATGTGTGAATTTCACTCGCCGTCGGGCTTAGTACTGGGTCAACTCTGCCATCACCTACTAAACCGACCTTCTGATTGGTTACTCTGTTTATTTTATATATATATATTTTTATATTCAACTATATTTAAAAATTAAAACACACAACAGGATGGTTAGAGGAGAGCAGGAGGGATGCGGGAGATATTGGAATAACGGAGGAAGTGGTTCACAGCATGGAGAGGTGCAAAAAACTAATAGACAATACAAGATTTACTGAAGACTGACCAACAGAAAAAACAAAGAGGTTGTGGGCCGAAGAACAACGACGAACAGTAGGGGAGAAATTAAAAAGAAGTCCTGGGAAGAAAAAAAGAAGAAAAACCAAAGTCTTGAGGTCATTGCGGTCCATAGTTGGCCAAAATCAATAAAATATGTTTTTTGTATATATATATATATATATATATATATATATATATATATACATGCATACACACGTATGATTTTTCGTAGATAGCCCTATTTGACCACTTAGGGCAAAAGAGGACTGTGAGAGAAACTGTTATATATCGATTTGTGGGAGAAACGGCGTTAAAGCGCTGTCATTTGGAGTCGGTCGTGGTGAACAAAGTTGAATCAATGAGTTTCAACATGTCAGTCATTCTCTTACTGACCTTTGAAGGAACGGGTAATTGAGAACGTGTCACTAAACTCTCGGATTAATTGAATTATTAGGAATCATTAAGGAAAGTCGTCCTTGAATAGAAAGTGACCCTTTTTACACAAACAACAATTTTATCCGTCGGTCCAATTATTTTTCGTTTCGGGAGTCCTTCAATTAAACTCGGTCTAATTCAAGAGTAGATCGAGTTTATTTTATTTCCTCACATCCTTCCGCCTCCATTATGTTATCGCTCCCAGATTGTATCGCTGTTCTTAGATTAAATGTGTATTCGTTTGTAAATGAGCGACGTAATTGATCGGCACAAAGAGTGCAACGCTGACAATTATTGCAGACATTAAAATGCAGTGAACAGTAATGAAGTATGTTGGGAATGATTGAAGGTTGTACGGGCCGCCGAGTTGCGCTGAAAACATTGCAGGTGACGAAATAAGAGCTGCTTAACTCGTGTTGCCATAGCACTAAAACACGTCCCCCATACTTTCGCTTCTCAAAATACACTGGATGAATGTGACGACCTTAAACCTGCGCATGCGTGTTTAGGGGGAATGTTACTTCCACATGCCAGCAGGAATGCTTCTGAAGGTCATTCCGTTTGTGGTCTACAAACACATGTACATTAGTTTTCAGGCAACCCTCGTATTTTAAGATGCTAGAACAGGAGATACTCCTTTCGATTTATAACTCCTTTCTTTCTAACCTTTATACTCCTTTCGAGACATAACTTTCGATACTCCTAAACTTAATTTGGCTCTGCGCAGCATAACAAATCTTTTAATGTGAAATAACTTTTGATGAACAAAAAAATAATAATAGACAAAGCAATCGACATTGATGCTGTTACCGACGAGAAGACAACATTTCAATTGCCGAGTGATAGCAGAATATAGCTAAATAATAATTTTGACCTCAGTTGGGATGAAGTGTGGTAGGTTGACAAATTGCGTGGTTCCAAAAATGTTATATTACTCAGAGGAATTTCGAAAATCAAAAGGGCTGTGTGTATAGTAGCTTACATGGAAAACTTTAACCTTAGACCAACGCTGTCAACCAAACTGGCAGTTTTCAATTCCCTGAACGCCTTCACTGCTTTCCCCCTGGTGATACAGCTCTCTTAATCTTCGAGCATCGAAAAATAACGAAATTTTGACGTCATTGACTCGATGAATCGTCAATCTCATGCAAAAGATATTGGAGAAATTATCGATATTGTGACGACACAATCTCGGTGTTGTCAATGAAAACGTTAGTTCCGAGAACTTACTGAATATCCCCACCCCCTGCCATTTGCCAAATGGACCGTGAAAATCGGCACGACACGAATGCACCGCCCCAACCTGTGACAGCCGAGGGTGGAAATTCGCGCTTCTGCCATCTTCGTGTTTCTAAAGCGAACACAAGCTAATCTTCAGTCCGTTCGGTCTTTTTAATTGGGCTTTGCGCTCGGATGCTCGAGTTTTCTTCACGGCACAAAGAGGTTTCCTTCTTTCTGGAGGGAGTGCGAGTGGAACAGAAAGTGAGGCCATCCTTAGTATTCAGGTCGAAGACGCTTCGGTTGATCGAGTAATGCTCAGTGAGCCAACGGATTGCAATTATTAAAGAGTACATCACGATACCGATTCGCGAGGTTTGCGATGAGGATTTAAACCAACAGAAATCAAAAGGAGAGTATCTTAAGAAGTAAGAATGCCAAGTTAAACATTGTAGCAGGAGGGATGTCAAACCAAAAATAAATCACGCGAGTAGTGATGTCATCTATGGGCGAGAACGAGAACTTTTCAAACTACCCTCGTACCTCATAGTAAACTACTCCCAAAGTTGGAAACCTATGGCATAGACAAGAATATCTTGGGCTGGGCTAAAGAATTCTCGAATGTACGAAGAGTAGCTATAGATGTCGTTACCTCTAATGCAGTATTAGTCAAATTTCAAGAAACTTTCAAGCTTATTTCCATTTCAAGCTTAACTGGCTAAAGCACTCGGCCGGATATCGAGGGATCCGGGTTCGAATCCCGGTCAAGGCGAATGATTTTTACTCTCTGAAATTGTTGCATTGTAACAGTATGAGTCACTTTAGGTGTTCCCCAGAGAAGTGTTATCGGACCTCTTTTATTCCATCTTTACCTTAACGACATTAAACTCGTGGTTAATATTAAGATACGTTTATTTGGCGACGATGCAATGGTTTACAGAGAGAATTGTAATCCTGAAGATGAAGTTGCTTTAGCAGATGACCTAATGGCTCTACAATGTAGGTGCGACGCAATGCAATTAAAATAAACGTAAAAAAAGTAAGTAGTAATTAATTGGGCATCGTAGTAGGGACATTTAGAGAAGAAATGCGTTGGGCGAAAGAAAACGTCAACAAGTAGAAAAGCGATGAGAATACATTAATTAAATATGTGAATAAAAGATAAATAATTACACGTACTTTAATATGGAGGATAGGTCTTAATGGATATAAGCATGTGCTTTTAAGGCAAGAGGAAGAGAGTAGATATTTGAGCGGTGGGCTTGTAGAAGAATTAAGTAAGTAAGGGGGACAAAAAGGAAGGCAAATGGAAAAGTCTTAAATAAATTGTGGACGGAGGGAGGAAGATGCTGGGAGTTTATTCCGAAAAATGCGGAATAAATGAAGTGAGGAAGTGAGATGTTATTATTGCAGCGGTAGAAGGGGGAATGTTGAGGAAGTAAGTGGGGTAGATGAAGGAGCAGAGGACCTTCTAGACATCAGACAAAGGAAAAGAGACGTTTCAGGCGTGATATGGTGGAATTATTATTAGGTAATCTACCAGTTAAGGTAGGTTTTTGGATGAACACAACTATCAAATAAATATTCTTTTGTAACTCCGAACAAAACCCAATCCAGCAACCTACTCTACATCAGGTCCCTCTTCATCTCTGTGCACTTCTTTCCTCCGTTCATCCCAAAAAACATCCATATCCTGTTCCTGCCCTTTCCTTGCTTGCCCAACATTCTCCCCTCTATTACCTTCTTCAACATTCCATTACCGCTCAATACGCCCTTCATCCATTTTTCCTGCCTCCATAGGATTTCTCTCAACAAACCCCTCTCCTCACCCACCATCTCCAGTACTTCCTCATTTGTTTTCCTTTTGGTCCATTTCACCTTCTCCATTCCTCTCCACACCCACTTCCAAAAACTGCTGGAATCATTTTAAAAAAATGGTGGAATAATTAAATTTGGCAATTTGAATTAATTAAAATTGGCAATTTTCCACAGAATAAAATTTAATACCTGAAGATGTGGTAGTTACATTGAAACCAGTCGAATTAAATTTTATTCTGTGGAAAATTGCCAATTTTAATTAATCAGACGAAGGTATACAAAAGTTATGAATAGTTGAGAAAGGGAATAATGAAGGAAAAGCAAAATGAAGATCTTGTACTAATTAGAAAATCAAAAAAAGAAACTCATTAGAAATGCCGTCACATACAGTCTTAAACCTACATCTAGTAAGAAATATCTTTAATAATAAGATCCAAGTCCAACATTGAGCAACTCGTGAGACGAAAGTATAGTAGTGGTACAATTACTTCCCACAGGGCTTTGGCGGTATGGAAATAAGGTTGAGAAAAGAAAATGTAGATTTCGTGATGCATAGAAATCAAATCAAATTGATAAGCGTTGGATGTTATGAAGAGAAGACCTTTTAAATTTTATACAATGGGATTTAATAGACTAAGCACAGAACAGATGGATTTATGATGCCATTATTCCCAAGACCGATAAGGGATCAGAATAATGTTTTCCGACCACGCTTGGGGAGGGGGTGAGTATTTTGTGTCAAAAGTTATCTGGTGCGTAATCACCCCCTGCCACACATCCTAGCGGTGGCTTGCAGGGCACCATACACGTATATAACATCCTGCCCCTACTAAATCACCCCTCCCCTCTTTTTTCTAATGGCGTATGTTGACTTCGGCTGTCTGTCCCCAAATATCTATTGGTGTTACCGCATGCAGACATCGCCTCAATTCCTCCCTTCTCTCTCAGGCTGCCGGACTGCATCCCGCTGGATGGGGCCCTGGTGGCTAGGCTTCCCTACAGGGTCCTCCGCTTCCTGCCCAACTCCACTGCCACCACGCCACGTGTCCGCCACCCCGACGCCACGCCCCTGCGCAATGCCGCCTTCCTCTTCGCCATCCAGCATGGCGCTCGCTTCGTGTTCGACGCCTATCCCCCTGGCGGAGGCGATCGGAGATCGCTGGCCGCGTGGGCCGACGAGGTCTTCTCGTCGATGACCCTGGGGTCGACCGTGGGGCTCGTCCTCGACGGCTACTCGCACGCCTTCCCCATGCCCGTGCCAGGGGCCCCATCTCCTAGGGTTCTCAACCCTTACGCACACTTCGGCAGGCCGGACCTGTGGGCATTGGGCTACGACGTGAGAGGACCCGGGGTCGACCACCACGTGCACGATGGCCAGCACCTTCGCTACAGAGTGTGTGAAATAAGACAGCCATCAGTGGAAATGGTGAGTGACAAGCAAACACCATTCTCCTCCCCATGATTTTGGTATTTTGAAAAAATGCATGCAAATTTTACTAACCACATACTTAATTTTTCAGTAAATATAGTCATTTTTAGTTTTCCACATAGTCTCCTTTTTTAGGCTTGTACACTTTGTCCAATGCTGCTACAGTTTGCTGATCCCTTCCAAGTGGTCTCCTAGTTTGAATATAATCTCCTTCCCACCAGTCATTCCTACAAACTTGAGAACAGGTATCACTGTGAAGGTGCAGGAGAATAGGGGGGTAGGGAATGAGTTTCAATCACAACTCCCATCATTTTAATTCAGAAAAAAGGTTACTGCGTCCTGAAATGGGGCACGTCTGACCATCCCAGTTGTATTCAACCTTCTATCCCATCATTTCTGAAGTATGTACAAGGTCTTGTCTGGAAAAATTCCAGCCATTTTGAGAAAAATAGCCTACCCAGAACAATGAGACCTTATTCCCATTTTAAAAAATTCCCTAGAAACATCGCACACTTATCCCAGCATTTCTTCCACTTTTCAAAATATTCGGCAAAGTTCTTTTTAGGAATGATCGTAAGCTGCCTTGTCCCATTCTCCATATCTTCTCAACCAACTGTTGGGTAGACTTGGCTTTTGTTTTAGGATCATAACTTTAGACCCATGACTCATCTCTAGTTAGGATCTTTTTTTATAAAGCCTGGTTCTTGCATAGCAAGTCTCCTGTAACTACAGCATGAAATTCTTCATGTTAATGAGATAAAAGAGAGTAGTTTAGCTGGCCAAATCAAGCCATTGAAGGCCATAGAAGTCCTCCTGTTTGCATAGCAGTCACAATGTGGTTATAGCAAACCTTGTCTATCAATTTTTCATCCGTGTGATAATAGACCTCCTGTATATTTTTGTTTCCAGTTCCTTGATGTTTGGGATGGTGGCTCAGCAGACACAGTGGCCCCCCCTGTGACTGTTCCGGTGAACGTCCTGGCCCCCCACAGTTCTCGCAATGTCCTATACACCAGGGACGCCCTATGGGGCCTGGCCCTTCTCCCAGACAGGAGGCAGACTTCTGGGCAGGGTCCCCACATATCTCCACACCTGGCAAGATCTCTGTGGAACCATGCGCTCCTAGGGGCATCATCCGATCCTGGAGGGGTCCGGTTCACCCTGTTACCTACCAATGCCAGTGCCAACAGCTCAACTCTGCTCTCATCCATCAGGTTGGTCAGCTTGACTACTCCGCTACTTAAAAGCACCCAACATGGTGGTTTTTAAGTTCACTGGTAAAAAATTTGTGTTCTTTTTCATCTCTTTAACAATGGGTAGATATTTTAACTAAAACATTTGGGCATTCAAATTCCAGCTGGACATGTTTGACATATAAGGGGAGCTCAAATTGAAAATAAACTAATAATAATAATTGTTGATTTGTAAAAAGGTAAAAGACATTGTTCCCATCACAGTTGCACAAATGTGTACATATAGTCTATGAAAATCATTCTGGTGTCCTGTAAGAATGAATGTAATAGTTTGTCCCAAAAGTAGAAAAATTATTTTTTACCTGAATTATGTATGTTTTCAAACAAAAAAGTATGTTTGAAAGGCATAGGAGGCAAATTGATTTTTTGGATAGTGTGTGCAACTCTCTACTAGTTGGCAATTGGTTTTATGGCCTTTGTTTCATCTGGAAAATAATATCCAACTGAGTAGATGAACTCAGAGCAAATATTATACATATATAATTAAGTACAAGGAACAAATCCACTCACCCTTTTGTACATATTACAAATTTGTATATAGTATAGTATTTAGAAGAAAGCGAAGAGGGTTTTAGTCTGTTACCTGGAGTTCCTTGTAGATATATTATTTATAATCAAAATAGGTTGCCATATAAATTTCTTTAAATACATTTTGGTAATTGAGATCAGTTTCATTATGATAAAGGGGAGCTGATTACCTATTCAGTTATCTTTTCCCATAATGTATTTTACATTTTGTAAAAAATTTGATGGTCATGTATCTTTTATTAGAAAATCTTATTTCCAAATAATCATTAATTCGAGATAAATCATTAACATACACTTCACTTGAAATCTTGAACTCAAGCCTTCTTTGTATGAAAGTGACACTCCCTCTCTACTGCATATTAAAGAAGTTGCTGAAGAGAATTTTAGACTTGCTTGGCAACTTTAACTTCTCAGAATACTGTCTGTCATTTTCATACAACTACATATTTTGGTGAATCTCTCATTGCTATTCTTTTTTTCTTTTTTTAATTTCCAAGCTGTAACTAGGTTTTATTTCAGTCTCATTATGTTATTAGTTCTTGCACATTTGTGATCTTATTAAGTTTGATAGCTTTTAAAGACTTATCTGAAAGGCAGCGCCATTTCACAAATATGTATATCATTTTATAAAACAGTTAATAAAGTATTGGTTTCATAATTGATTTGCAGTAGGTAGTTTTCCAAGATTCCCACTCCCTCTTCTTCTTACTATTGCTAAAAATATAATGGATTGGGAATCTAAGATTTTAATTTTTTTTTGAGTTGCACTCACAAGAACTTTATATAGTCATGTTCCAAAAGTTAAGGAGAAAATAAGCCCATGCAATACTTTCATTCAAGGGTGAAATGTGGGTATCATAAGAAATTGAAGATAATCGGAACTCTTGAAAGACCACCATAATTGGAGGACAGTGTGTACTCTACACAATGCAGTTCACTTATTGTGCATGACTCAGTGAGTTACAGCCCAATTGCCACTTCCTGCTGACCCATATGTATTCTTCTGCTACACTCACATACTTTTATTCTATGGTTACCCATGAATTCCCACAATTCATGCCTCAGAGAAGGCAGACCAGATTGTTTAGTGTGGAGCATTAGAAGAATCAGATTTTTCTTTTATGGACAAAATAGGGAAAATTTCATCAATGATGATAGTGAAATTTTTGTATCCATCATATTCATCTATTAAAAAAATATAAGAAATACAGATCCATTTAAAAGATAATGTTCAAGAGACAGTTTGGATTTGTTGGAAGAAAGTTTGGATTGGAATCAGGCCAATGAAAGGAGAAAAGCAGGAAATAGACAGATAGGCAGACTACTGAGGATTCATGACCAAACAAATCAAGTGTGTGGGGCTGTGTGGCAAGAAGAGAGAGAAAACAAAAGTATTAGAATGGAGAGATGTCTTTAATAATATGACCTCAATAAACTTGTAGTCTCAAGCATCACTTTGTGGAACTTAATAATCATTTTAGAAATAAAATTGTACTTGTATGAAATAAAAAACCTTGCTGAATTGGAACATTCATGTTTTTGGTGAATAAATTTTCAGAAGTACTATTGTGCCTATCATTATGAGACAAAAATAAATTTCACCGTTAAGTTTTGTGTTACTCAGGCATTTAGCATTTCTTTGTGTTGTTGGTCATGGGTAAGACTCATATTTGGGAAACGGACGTTCATATCTGATTAAGAGCATCTTATGTTGTGAAAAACTTCCCCCAAAGCACCAAGAAAATAATCCTTTTGCCTTCTGTTTCTCTCTCTCATCTTCAGTCTGGAATCATCTCTTGACTCAAGCACCACCATCAGAAATGACAACATGAGTGCAACCACACCCACCGATCCGTTTGCATACATTGCCACTTTCACTTCTCGAGTCATCCGCTGGCGATGCCGATGCACAACCCTGTTGCCCTGCCTCTCGCAGATGGCATCCGACTTCCTTTCGACATCCCTCCTGACCACCGAGGATGCAGCCATGCTTGATGCTTGGGTTGCC
Source organism: Hetaerina titia (assembly GCA_037158775.1). Lineage (NCBI taxonomy): Eukaryota > Metazoa > Arthropoda > Insecta > Odonata > Calopterygidae > Hetaerina > Hetaerina titia. Next base: position 86,680,724 of record CM073778.1, read on the forward strand.
GACCTCCGGAGGGTGCGCTACCTCCCACCGCCAGTGCTTCCATGGGCCCCACGACCCCCACCAAGGCCCTCTGGGCCCTGTGTCCACCCACCACACCATCACCACAGGCAATCCCATGACCCTCCACTACCACACCCAACGACCCTGACATTCCACCCCATTGCCGCAGATAGAATGGTCCTCATCTCATCTGACAGGTCCACGTCTTCACTCCGAAAGCTTATCGCTAGATTCCACCGTGATGCAGCATTGCTGGAGTGGTCGGGGTCTGACGAAAGGACAAAGGAGGAACTGAGTCTGGTCAAGGATACTCTGGCCGAAGATCACTTTCTCCCTGGGGATGAAGAATCCCAATTGCGAGTAAAAGTCAGGGAGGACAACCTCAGCCGCAAGAATGGAACCGTTGTTGATTCGGATGCCGAAGAGGAGGAAACTGAAGAAGAGGAGGAAGTGAGTCCAGAAGAGGAACCAATGGATGTAGAAGAGGTTCAAACAGGTCCACCGGAGAAGGATGCAGAGGAGCCTGTATCCCCTCCACCCACACCTGTCAGAACTTTCTTAGGGGACACAGCGGACCACATCTGCCCTGGTTTTGCCCCCCTCGTGTCCTCACCGGGACAAAAACCTAAACATCCCTCAACTCTGGAGCTTGAGCACATTCTCCTGGTGGTGTGGTTCCCCCGTCCCCCGAGGTACGACCTGCTGCCCACGCTTGAACTCATCCGGTCCCGCCACTTTCCCAATGCCCTCTTCTGTGGACCACCACACAGGGCCTTGCCCTCTATGCTGTCAAGATTTGAATCCCGCTCCACCCCATCCTTCCTCACTGCCACATCCCGCTCTGATTGCTTGCTGACTGCTCTTGAGATGGGTTACAGGGTTGGTGAGGAAGGCAGTGTCTTGCTGGTCGAGGAATCTGCATTGCCCATTCCATGGATGCTTTCAAAGAGAAACAGGTCTCTGGTGTGGTTCCACAAGGCTGGGGGCCGAGGAAAGAGGGGAGCTGACACGAGGGTTTGGGATATTCATCACCATCACCTTGCAAGGCTCGGACACTGGAGCTTCAAGGCATTCCAAAGGGGCACCGAGGAATCTGTCATCATGGCTGCAGAGGGTCTGGCATCTGCCCTTCGGTTTGTGGCCAGGGTGATGGGCATGAGGCCTAACCCCCACCTTCATCCACACCATCATCATCCGATGGATGATATCGATCACGAGGATGCCCCATGGGGGAAGATGTCCACGGACGAAGTGAGCACCATGTCGAACATGAATGAAAGCACCAGTGTTGCTGCAAGCAATGAGACAACTCTATCCTCCTCTTCTCCAAATCCCGAAGTCACCGATAGTTGGGAAAAGTCCACTGAAATGGAAGTGAACTCAACTGAACAGCCTCAGGTAATAAAAGTGGATTCCAATAATACGAAGAGCCAAGAAGAGCAGTTTGAGAAAGTGACCGAATTGACTATCCCTGAACATGAAACATTTGCTTCAGTGGAGCACGTTGACACCCCATCTGTGGAGTATAGCGAACCAGTCCTTCTGGAACATGGTAACCTGGAGCATGTTGACACCCCATCTGTGGAATATAGTGAACCAGTCATTTCCGAGCATGGTAACCTTGAAATTGTTGAGGCTAAAATAACTGACATCGTTCCAGAGGTCATGGAGACCAAAACCTCCAATGACAGCAGCAGTAGTTCCCTTGTCCCAGAAAGCCTCCCAACAACAGACTACAACACCTCACCATCTGTTGTACACATTTCAAGCTCAGAAGGTGAGGCAATGAGCATTGATTTGGTCCTGGAACCCCACCAGTTAGTTCAGGAGAACTCAACTGAGGTTGAATCCTTGGGCAAAGATTTAGATGACACCATTGCTGATGCAGTGACCAGTCAGAGTAACATTATCACTGAGGGACATGCAAATATCTCCATCACTGAATGGCCACCCTTTGAGAATTCTTCCTCTGCACCTTGGAATGATGATGATGCCAGGTTTGAGGTTCCATCCAATCTCTCTCTATCTGACTGGGTGATGAGTTCAGAGGCTGAAGAGATATTGTCATCAATCACAATGATAGAAAATGCTTCAGAAAACATCACAGAGCAACCAGATAAAGCTGATAGTGAAGTGGATGTAAAAGATGAGGGCTCAGTGACAGAATACCTTGTTGACAATCAGGGGAATGTGACACAGCTCTTAAAGGCAGAAGGCAGTAATACCACACTGCAACAGACTTTTGAATTCAAATCTGCAGAATTGTATGAGGAGGAAAGAGATAAAGGAGGGAATGAACCCACAGTTGATGGAGAGCAGAGTCTTGGGGAGGGATTACTGTCTTATAAGGATGTTGTTGGAGACAGTCCCCAGTTTATCAGCACCTTACCATCCCCTAATCCAAAGTCACGATCCATCAAGGAGGCCGTAGATGCTACAGAAGAAGAGGAAGAGAAGAGGAGTGAAAGGAGAAGGAGGGATGCAGGATATTCAGAGGGAGGTGGAGAATTTGTAATGGATAAGGAACAACAGCAGCAACCTGCACGGAGACCCAAAGATTCTCAAGATCAAGAAGGTGATGATAAGGGGGTTAAGCAGTTAGGTGACTTGGATCCTCGACTGAGTCAGTCCCTTGAGGAGATTGAGGAGTTGTTCTCAGAGCTGGCCAGGGAGTTCCCTGAGGATGCAGATGCAGTGTTGAAGGAGGATGGAAATCCAAACATCATGCAGTACCCCTCAAGGCACTATGGTCTTGACCACACAGATTTCCGTCACCTCCACTGCGACTATAGGGAAGAGGAGGATCAAGAGGCGATTGAGGAGGAAGAAGAGAGTGGTGGAGGAGAATCCAGGCAGGGTGCAGAGGGGGAATGGTCAGGAGGGCCACTCCACTTTGAACCTTGCACTGTCCTTAGAAGATTCTTCCTCCGTCTCCATTTCTCACACAAGTCAGCATCCTCGATGCTCAACCTGCTGAGGCTGGCTACAACGAGAGGGTCTGCACCAGTATTTCACCTTCCCATGAGACTTCAGAGGGAGTTACACCTCACAGCCTCACTGCTGCTGTCACAAGGGTTTCCAGAGGAAGCTGTGATTCCCCTCTTGGTCTATGGGCTGGCTGGCGAGAACGGCTGGGTTAACTTGAAGAAGGGCAAGTTTGTGGATGATGGGGTCGAAGGGACGTTCCCAGCATTAGATGTTGATGCAGATTTCATCCATCCAACAAATCTCAGAGCAGTGGCTGAGGAGCCAAGGATGCGATCAGTGTTCTGTCTAAAGTTCCTTTTGAGAGTTTTGGATGGTTGATGGAAGTTTTAACTTGCAGGAGAACTTTTGAGTGAATAGATGAATGAATGGAGTGTATTGTCCAGAAGTGATCACAAGTTCTGTGGATGATTACTCCTGAAAAAATCTCTCATTTTCATCATTGTGTTAACTTTGAAAGTGGTAGTTATATATGTGAAGTGTTCTAGGCTGCGCCTTGAGATTTCATGTACGTATGCCCAGGCACTGGCTGTCTGGAGTGGTATTTTTTTAGGATATTAATTTTTGCATCATTGCAATTTTTAAAAAATAAATCATCAGGCGTTAGGTGAGTTGATTCATCACTCATCAGATACAATACTTGTACATTGGGCAGATAATGGTTAATCCACTTTCTGCCTTTTTTCATCATATGTTTTTATGATTTTAGTTATGTTTCTACAAAAATTCTTGTGGATGTGATTCTTTATGTACACTCGATTTCCATTTCAGTAATTGAATATTTCAATGGATTGTATACTAAGAGTAAAGCATCATTCTCAGCTTTCTAAGTAATTTTAAAACATGTAGGTTTCATTTTTTGAATTGAGTTTTTTTGTACACTATGTTGTGATTTTGTAGTTCTGTATGTGTGTATATGTATACATACACACACATACATATGTGTAAACAAAGGAACGAGATAGCACTAGCAAACAAAAACACAGAGAAACGCATACAATTGAAACTCACATGTAATCTGAATTTTCGGTGGCCAAACCACCTTTCTCAAGGGAGAGAAGGAAGACGAGAGAAGGAAAATAAGTGAGTTCCTTCTCTGCCTTGAGAAAGGTGGTTTGGCCACCGAAAATTCGGAATACGTGTGATTTGCATTTGTATGTACATATAATGTTCATTCAAGGCTTTCCTTATGTGTTGTTCTGCAGTGATATCTCTTGTCCACATCAGTTTTACCAATTGAGTTACTATTCACTGGAATTCAGTGTTTAAATAGCCCGAACAGTTTGTTGTGAAATCTTTCCAGAAAAGTTAGTGGTGTTTATTTTGGAATTATAAATTCAATCTCTGAGACAAACTGGATCAAATGACCCAACATCTATTTTTTATACTCCCACTGTCCTGTGGGTTGATTGTTTCTCTTTCTTGTGTGTATAAAAATATCCATTGCCTCCAAGTGTTTGATTGGAAACGGTGTAGGCAGGTAGCGGGAATAAATCCACAAGTTTCACTCATATTGCCCTTGCACAGTTCAAGTACAATCACTATTAACTGAGGCAATATGTAAAAGAGCTTTATTTAATTAGTGTTTGAATTACGAGTATCATTAGGAGAACAGTCGAATGAATCAAAGTGGTAGATAATTAATGAGGAAGTACACAAAGTGAAATCTCAGCACAATTTATCAATAGTGCCTATTTATTTTTGTATTAAATACCTCTAAGTATATTGAGCCAGGCATCCTTTAGCATTTAAGCTGGGGAAATACTGTAACAATAATAACTGTTCTCATTTGAGCTTCACTATTTCATGTGATTGAATTACCTGATATTTTCTTTATCCTGATGCTGACAAAATATATATCCAATTTCATCAATTGATTAAAATTTTTTTCTGATGAATATTCAGATTTCACAATAAATATCTTTACAATATTCAAGTACTTGGATGCTTCCGTATGCCACTGTTGCTATTACATATGTCCATTTACTTTATCTTCAGATTGCTACCTTAATAATCAGGTTGATTAACAATGATATCTATAACAGTGTCATCCTTCATCAGACAAGGATATGATTTCCAACTTCTCTTACATCATCAAAAATATGAGAAATAAGATCAAGTTTTGGAGAAAAAGATTTCCTAAACTCTCATGAAACATACACCTTGGTGTTACCAGTTATCTCTTAAAGAAATATATTACACAAATTCTTTGAACAATTGGTATTTGTTTTTTTTTGTCAATTTGGGATTGGAGAGGCATATCATCAGTCTGGCTACCTCCATCCATGTTAAACATCATTACCCACCACCAAATGATTGTTAGTATCATTTATTAGGTATCTTCTAAGTAAGCCAGTAAGGTAAAATGTGTTTATTTTTTTATTTTCATATTCTAGAACAGTATTCATCATCATTCATAATTGCATGAGTAAAGCCACATTAGTCCGTTTCACAGATGATTTCCAATGAAATGTAATGAACAAATGACATCTGGGAGTGTCATGTACGCACAGATATTTACTTTGTAATCCACCTAAACATCACTGTTTTATATGATAACTGCCCATTTGCTAAAGGGTAAATATTGGTAGTTCATATGACATTTCAGTAAATACATCAGCAATAAGCCCATCATTCTATTCTCACCACCAGTGAAATAATTGCCATGTTATATGATCATTTTCCTGGCAGCATGATAATGAATAAGTATTAACACTTTTCCACTAGATGTTGATTTAATCCACGACTAGTTTCAATGTATTACATCATCGCTACTGATCTTTCAGTGTGTATAGAAAATGCAATTTTTGAAACTCACCATCTTGTTTACTTGGAATTCTATATTTGTTGACATTTTTGCTGTGGAAATAACTGGCATCATATATAACTAATTAAAGAGAAAGGTTTTATTAACAGATAGACAGCTGTATTTGGATAAATGAAACAAAGAAACCGAATTTGGGAATTTTTTGATAAATTTAATTTCATATCTCTTCATAATTTAATTCTTTACAAAAATAGAATGCCTTTTCCGAAGTATGTCATTTTGTTTATATTGAGTCTATAATAGTTACTATTTGTTGCTGTCAACTTTATGTAAAGGAACTGCTCATACCTATAAAATAACTAAGAGTTAAATAAAAATAATGCCATTACAAAAAGTTGAAGGAGGACTAAAAGACTGCAAGCAAGATATTCTGGAATGACTACTCATACATGCACTTGAAAACCAATTCAAATACGTGTATGGTCTCTCAGATAATTGATAATAATAATTATGATGGAGTGAATTATGGAAAGGAAAAAACATATTTCAGAAAGAGTTGTCCCAATGTGATGCATGTGAATACAAAACAATGAATATCATGGATTAGGAAATGGGAAATTGACTATGAAGCTCATCAAGGGACTCTTATTAATTTCTGAGAAGTAGAACATCAAGATTCACGACATAGATAGGAACATAATTGATTGGATATACCACAGCAGGGGTCAAATGTCTCAAATACCCAGGAAATTCCAGTTATTTTTAGAATAAATGATTTGTTGGTACAGCAATCTGAGGAATAAAATAAGTGAGGAAATTTGTCAGTATTTCCTTCTGCAGCTATATGTAATGCTGGAAATAGTACTACGTTAAAGTATACTGCTCGAAAACAGTGATCTTACTTAGTGCTTAGGTATATAGAAACATGGCAAGAGAATAAAAAAATAAGTGAATATGTTTATGTGAAACATTAATAATTGTAAATTACATAAAATGTGATGAAATATGATTTGTGAGAGTGATCTATCAAATAGTTTTATTGACCATGTATTCTCTATCTAAGGCTATACAAAGCTCAGGAATTAGATTTTCCCCTTGTATTATTCCTGATCAAGATTTCCTCCACTTACTCAATAGATGCAATATAGGTACCCACACAATAGATGCCATATAATCAGGGAAAAAAAGTCTCAATTTTATCTGAACATCTCACATCATTTCATCATTACTCATTAAAAACTGGCCAATTTTCAGTACCTACCCATTTGGGAAGGGCTTTAATAATATTTTCGGGCTTCACAGTGATGGAGTACATACGAATATCTCTACATTGTCCATATGTATCTTTGTGTTTGTATCACAAATATTTAAGGTTTATTTTTCCTGGTTACTTAAGTAGTTTTATGATTAATTTTAAGAGTCCATTATGGCAGTTCCATGTTAAGCCTCCCTATTTACATAATTCAGTATTGTTAAGACCAAATAGAGAAGTGACATTTGAGTTAATTACTGCGGAGGACCTAATATGAAAATTAAGCCAATGTTTGGCAATTAAAGTACAATAAGCACTATCATTATTATTTGGATTAAAATGTCATTTGAATATTCAGCCAAACCAATCTAAAAGAGCAGAAGATAGTCCATACTACATAAGCAAAGGTACCTAAGTAATAAGATATTTTCATCATTCACTATTTGTCCACCAACCATTTCACATTAAGTTTCCAGTATGGATGCTGATGCCTTACATTCTGTATGTACTTAATTATATGTTGGCGCCATGTTATTTTTAATGATAAAAAACTTATTTTAAGGAAGTTTCTGGACATGGGTAGCTTCTAAACATTTTCAATGGTTGGGTAGGTAATGGTATTATGATAGCCATATATACAGTTGTTATGTTTATCCTGGCTACTTAGATACTATCATTTTCCATAGAGCATTAAAATGGTACAATAGTTTAAAAGACATTTGATATAGGTTCTTAAAGTGACAAATGAATTATATCAATTGTGCCTATTGTAATAATACAATATTGTAACAAACCTTGTCAATTAGTTGGACATAAACAATGTATAATTTGCTTTATTCTCACCAATGCATTGGAAGATACTAATAAATTGCATATTTACAATGCCTCTGGAAAGCAATAAGACAAGTGATCATGATATAACAAATATTTTTGATATTTGGATTTTTGTTTATGCTAGTACCAGAGGAAAGGGTGCTTATATGTAATTTGTAGAACATTTAATATGTGAAGTGCATATTATACTTAAGTGTGGGTGATGAAATTTACAGAACTTTCAGCAAAAGAGTTTCTACTTTTGGAAAGCATGCAAATGGATTTTCAGGATTTGCTGTAGTTCAATTAATAGTGCATTTTATTCTGTGCCTGTGAAAGTAGGAATCTCTTTATTCCCAAAGAAAGGGAGTTGGAGTGTGCTTGAGGTTGAGCTGTTGACACTAAGTACGTCTGTGATAAGAAATTGTGGATTGTTATTTATAGCCAACTCTTTTATTGTAATAATTTAAATATACAAGATATTTTGTAGCAAATGAAAATGTTGGAAATTATTTTCACCTTGAGAGAAAACCTTTCTGAGCATGTACAGGCCATTTCAAAATGTATAATGAAGTGCAATTAGTAACCTAAAGATTAATATCAGGAAAGTATTTGTCATACCTCCTTTTTTTTATATATTGTTTACATATTTCAACATATAAACTTGCAGATAGAACTTTTAAAACAGAAACAAAAAGAAAGGATGCTCACATATGTAGTCGATGTTTTGATGGCACATATAAAAATGTGTGTGTATATATATATATATAGATGATTTCTTCGACGTAACATGGAAGTGTTAAAAACTTTGACAGCAAAACACAATATGAGTACACATAAAAGGAACACTCGCACGTTATTTCTTGATAATATCGACTCTTTGTCGAATTATTTGACTCCGAGTCCTAACTAATCTTCTGAAGATTACGGAGCTCAATTCCATCGAAATTATCAAGAAATAACGTTCCTTTTATGTGTACTCATATTGTGTGTTGCTGTCAAAGTTTTTCATATACTTGTATGAATATTGACTATGAGAAAGTAATGAATATTTTCTGAAATTATTCATCACATCCCTGCCTTCAAATCAAATAACCCAATGTCTTCAGAAAATTTATGTTCAATAGCCCCATTTCATACCTGTCACACTGATTTTCTTATCCACTCAGCTAGGAAAGCTTAAGATAAGATTTAAATAACTTTTAAATATATAAATCAATTTTTACTGCTACATTTTTACAATATCATGGTTTGATATTGATCATACGATTGACCATGAATTTCACTTATATCCTGATTGGCATTAGTTATTTAGTGTGTAATGCAGATGACATTTATTATATTTCATTATATATGCTCATTTGTCTCCAACACCAGCCCAGAAAACTTGCATAAACTTAACTGCACTTGCATTTAGTCATCACGATGCTGCAGGAGTACATGCATTTGTTTGAAGAGGTGAGATATGAAGATAATTACTTTCATAGATGATTTTATGTTTCCCAGCATAAAACTATCTTTCTTTTGTTGTTGCAGGAGTTTCCAACATGGATAGGCTGAACATTACATAATTTCTAGTGGACTTGGATTCTACTTTTGATTGCTTAGTTGGGGTAATGGGCAACCAGCACAACAGAATTGAAGTTAGTAGTCCGAAATGGGAGTCCTTCTGTGGTTCAATGTAAATCAGCCCTTACTAAAATCCAGCCATGAGAGTTCCTGAGAAAGAAAAATATAATCCACCCTACTTTGCTGGATGGTAGGTTAGCTATCATTGAAGTGGCAGTTGGGCTGAATTGAAAACTAAGCAGTTTTGGAACCCTGGCAGAAGAAACTGTATGCAAGAACCTTTCAAATTTTTTTCAATGTTATTAGGTAAAACTGTGGGGTTAATCACAACCTTAGCCCACAGCAGTTCCCAATGGCATTGAAAGCTGCATTAATTAATAATTTGGTTTCCAGCCAGGCTCAAGGAAATATGTAGAATGCATGATAAATACACAAACTGGTGCCATCTGGCAGCCATGACGCGGACTATAGCCCCGCCCACCAGTGGCACTAAATGCCTGAGACCCAATGAGCCGTCTGTGCTTGGCGGATAGTTGAGCTGTTCAGCGCCAGTTGTTACTTTCTGTTGTCCTTGTTTTTTTTCAACGGCAAGACCGTTGAAAAGGAGCCAACCAACTCCTCATCCAAGAAATTTCTATGCTTCTCAACATATGTGTGGAACAAAATTACTTCCTTTTCAATGGTACATACTATAAGCAAAAAAACGGTCTTGCCATGGGCTCCCCTCTCTCTCCCCTGTTAGCGGAAGTCTTTATGGACTTTTTTGAAGAAAAGCTGTTTGATTCCAACGAAAAACTTATTAAGAACATCGTCTATTGGTATAGGTATGTGGACGACATACTATGTTGTTGGTGTGGTAGTGAAAGGCAGTTGAGCCAATTTGTGCAGTTCTTAAACAACAGGCATAATTCAATTAATTTCACTATGGAAATGGGAGTGAACCAGTCAATAAATTTCTTGGACCTCGCGATTGAAATCAAAGAAAGCCAACATGTCTTTTCCATCTATAGGAAACCCACGTATATGGACCTAGTGATTCCTTCTGATTCTTGCCATCCCATTTCCCATAAGCTGGCAAGCTTCCACTGCATGCTTCACAGATTAATCAGCATTCCAATGCCTAAAACTTCCTTTAACCGAGAACTCACCACCATCAAGTTCATTGCAGAGAGGAATGGCTACAACGACGACCTCATTGATTCCCTATTAGGGGAAAAAACTGAGAAAAAGTGCCGTCGAGCTCCACACAACACTCCTGCCACACTCCAACCCCTCACGTAAATGGTGCAAAATCCCCTTCTCAAACTCTTTGTCCTATAGAATTGCCAACATTCTACCCAAGGATAAATTCCGTGTTTCATTTTACACCCCATTTTCCATATCCAAAGCACTCTGCTTAAACAAAGATAAATTCGACGTCGAAAAACAGTGTGGTGTTTATGAATTAAAGTGCCAATGTAATGCGATTTATGTGGGACAGACTGGACGAAATTTTGCCACACGCATCAATGAGCATCGGAAATGTTATGCGTTAGGCAACACCACATCCATCTTTGCCACCCACCTCTTGGAGAAGAACCATTCCCCGGATTTTGAATTTAAGCCGTTGCATAAATTCGAAAAAAGCAAGAAATTGGACGCTCTCTCGAGTTTAGAGATTATCCAACGGAGAAACCAGAAGATAGAGCTACTTAACGACATTCAGTTCCTCTCTTGCCCCTCCCCACTTTTGTCCATTAACTTCCCTCAGTGACCATTATGGCGACACCTTCCCCCCCCCCCCCGAAGAGTGAGCCGCCCGCACTTCGGGAGTTCCATTGGTTTTTCCTGCCTTTCTTTGTATGACAAAACCCCACCCCCCCCTTCCCACCCCCTCCCTCCTCCCCTGCCACCCCTTCTTGGTATATATATCCTTTCTCCTTGTACTCTCCCTCACCTGAAGATGATACAGTGTATCGAAACCATGGTCGGCAATAAAGTTTTAACTGTGGAAAATTGCAACGAAGTTTTCATTATGTCTCGATTCCACAATATCACGCCTGATTCTTCACTTTTCGTAAGTATACACTTCATTTATGAAATCTATGTTTTTCCTTTTCTTTTTGTAAAAGGGTTATTCTTGTCAATAAATTTCAAATATAGTTTCTTTGGGAGTGATGTCATACTGGATTATCTCTTGAGTCTGCTTTCATGGAGCTCTCAGTCGTATCCTATGACCATCTTGCCTTCAATAAGTAATTGATTTTAATTGCTGCCATTTATAGATCTGTCTGGATGCTTACCATTTGTGAAGGACTCAATTATTATAAATGTTAAGGGTTTCCTCATTACCTTGGAGCATTTATTTATAATCAATTTCCAGAAATCATAGATTTCGGCTGAAGTAAACGTAATTTGGAAACCATCAATCATTCCAACAGCTAGTGGCTTAACACTCTCAAGCTCACGTCCCTGTGGTGGCTCCCCAGGCTAAGATATAGATCCAGAGCTAGAGAATTACTAGGAGGCACAACTTGTAACTCCCATAGAATTTCATCTGACCCTGACAAGAATTGAAGGTACGTTCTTACGGATTCAGTGCCAAGGGAACAAGTGTAATGCCTGGTATAGCAAATAAAAGAATTGAATGAATTGTAGTAATGTATGCACTTCCATTGCAAGATAAACATTATTATTTAAAAAGAAAATTTACACACACACAAATACACGCAAATATTTCACCCACTCAGCATTACAATCATTCATTATTGAAATTGATCGAATGGTCTAATAGCCCATAATTTTTCTTCTCAAGTGATCAGCCAACCTTCTTCATAGGTCCTGGTGGTCCTCCCATTAGAGGTGGGCCTCTCAGGGGACCCATCGGGCCCATGGCCATCATAGGGCCCATTGGTCCCATCATTGGTGGGCGCATGCCTGAAATTACAGGTGGTACTATAGTTTACTAATACTTAATACATCAGGACTTTGATAATTTGGTCAGCTTAGAGGGACTTCAATTTAGCTATTGAGGCATTTAAGTAAAAATTTTCCTTAAAAGATTTTACATAACCATTGCTCTACAATAATTATAATGTATGTCATAAGAGAATGAATGAAAATTATGCCAGCGACCATAAAGTGATTTCAATACATAAAAAGTTACTGAAAAATGATTGAATGGCATTGTGCATGGTCTTGTGGAATCAATTCATACTCCATTGCTACTTCATAGAGCAATACCAATTCTGGTAAGAAAATAATAAAATACCATGCCATTAGAACACATACCCATAATTCATGTTAACTTTAAAACGTTCAAGTGTAGGCAGTAGAAGATAAATTAATGAAACATTACTCAATCATTATGTGGCTTCATCACATTAATGGCTTACGAAAGTCAAATTTATTTTTTACTATTTTGAAAACTATGACACTGAGAAATGCTTCCCTCCGAGATGAAGTAATGACTTTCCACATGGTAATTCAATGTAACAAATTCCTAAAGATATGTAGTTCCACTAGTCCAGTGGAATTGTAGTCTAATTTGCACAAATCAAAGACTTTTCCACGACCTTAAATAAGCTTAAAATGATCCATATTCCTCCATACTACATGGACCAAAATGTTTTTGCAAAAATAAATATTTCCTTTCATTTTTATATTTACTTAATTATGTCACTAAGACCTGATCATTAACAACCAAGATGCGATGTTTCCCATTTTCATACTTTACTCGTTATTGAAATATAACTTCATTCAGCTTGAACTCTATGAGTAAGTTAATTTCAATGTGCAAGAATTTAAGTTACACTGGGGCGAATGTTTCATAGCCATGAAGTACAAAAGCAATAGGAACATGACAAAAGTAAAACATGATATAAATACAAACATATTATTAATCGAATGCTCACGTACCGGCCATCATGTGAGGCATAGGTCCTGGTGGTCCCATCATCATTGGGCCATGAGGCGGCATCGGTCCTGGACCATGGGGTCCAACCATTCCTGGCCCAGGTGGACCAGGCGCAGGAGGGTGCATTGGAGCCGGCGGTCGTGTTGGGCCTATAATTGCGAAAATTCCAATAAACCAAAACATATGTTTAATGGATCATGTTGGATATACTCCACGAAACCTTACCGTGTGGCATTGCAGCAGGTGGTGGTATGGCTGCTCCAGGTTTACTTTGTGCAAATGGATTTGAAGCAATTTTACCAGCCTTAAACGCCGCCGCTGAAAAAATTATAAGAAGGTTAGCATGCATAACTTTCCAGAGAAATTTTAACCTAAATATTCGTAGATTACTTAGATTACTAACTTGTGGCATCAATTAAATGTTGAGCTTGCTCTTCCATCCATTTTTGATAATAATATTTCACATTTTCTTTGTGTTTTCTCCCCTGGCAGTGAGTTTTCCTAACTGAAGGCTAGAATATGAATTATCAGTATTCAATTATTCACGAAAAATAAAAGTGAGTAATGCGAACACTTAAAAATCCTTCCCAACAAATATATAAATGTACACATACCGAATCATGGGTCAAATATGTGTCACAGTAGTCACAATAATACCTGTAAAGCAAACATTTTTCAAATTAAAACACAGTCAAATACAACGAATTAAACCACTGATTGCAAATTAGACAATTACTTCATTATATGTTGATAACGGGCGTTACTTTTAGATCAGAATAAATCGGAATGAGTTATTAAAGCTCCTCGTATATATATTATTAGCTAATGGCGTTCATTCCTTCCCAAACACTCGCAATGCGTCATTCACGTATTTCAACTTCCTGTGGCACCAAATTACGAAAAAGGATTCCTGCCCTGGAGGTAACCGCCTGAAATAAATGTAAGTCCACACTTTCGCTGCGACATGTGTCGAAATAACCAAACTTAAAATATCTCTAATTTAAAAATTAAAAGTTAATTTACATTACGAAGTTAATAATAAACATTGGAAAGTTAAGGTTTTCAGCAGCAAAATCAATAAAATTTCGACCACATAGAGTTTTCAATAAATGTTATAATTTAGTTACCAGATGGGGAATTCTATAATTGTACGGCTAGAAAAAAATATTTTGAGTAATGATAAACCTTTCTCTTATTATACAGAAAAGGCTATGAGAAAAACAATTGATGATTTGAAACCCCTTGAACCATTTTTTAATGGATTCTTTGCTCTAATACAATTCCAAAAATATTTTAATGAAGTGGACTAGTATAAGCGCTACTTTAAAATTGCGTTAATTCCCATAGAAAAAGTCCATGATGAATATGACTGACTAGTAGTTTCAGAGTTGATCAATGTCCATCCCATGTTTGGCATGTAACTGATACCATTAAATATATGCCAATGATTGAATTATGTAGTTGACTAAACCTATAATTCTGCTAGATGAGCAAGCAAAATCCCCTCTACCTCAATATTGATAAATCAAGCTTAATATACTTTATAAACAAAAATAAGCCAAAAGCTGACATCACTTTCAACATTGATGGGAAATTTATTCCACAAAATACCTGTTCTCACTTCTTAGGAAAAGATATAGTTAGTAAATTATCTTGGGATGTTCATGTTAGCAAGTTACATTATAAATGAAGCGCTATTTGCTTTCTCATCAGTGTGATTTAGCACACTATTAGTAATTATGTCCTAACATGGTTATTTCTATACACATATCATATATATTGTGTCATTTTATGGGGTTCCTCAACAAAACCAGTATTTAAATACAAAAAAGGGCCGTTCAAATAATGTGAAATGCATCATTTAATGCTCGCTGTCCCCCTCTTTAAGAAGCTTCACATTCTGCCATTTCCAAATATATATATGTGTGTGTGTATAAGAATCATCAGTGTTAATAACCCACAATAGCAATCAAAATTATCATACTTATAAAACCTGAACCTCTAAAAATCTGCCCAAATCATTTGTAAGTACTAAAAATGCAGCACTTGGACCTAAAAATATGGGCCTCAACCTGTTCCATACGTACCTAACAATGTGAGGAATCTCAATAAAATCTCAGCATTAAAAAAAACTTAACAAATATCTGTTAACCTGTTCCACTCTCTCGATGAATATCTGCAACTATTATTTTTAACTGTATAATTTCCTGAGATGTGTCCTATAATTGAACAGCAAATCCTTGGATAAAATAAATTACATGATATACTAGCAGTAAGCATTTCTTGTATTGAAAGGATATTTAGCTATTTCTTTTTGATGCATGATTAGTTTAACTTCTGAATAGAGATTTTCTTATTGGTGTCTTCAAATGATTTTGGATCCTTAAATCCAATTCAAAATATACCCATGCATGTATTGGCCTAATTTCTTTATCATATAGCCAATCAAAATGATACACTCACTTGGCTGAACATTTTTACTTGATTGTTTGAAAACTTTTTAAAAATATTTAGTATCTACCTACTGTTTTTCCTTTCATACATCCAGATTTCTAACTTCCCAGTAGGGCAGACATTTTTTTCTAAAATTTTGTCACATTTTAATCATATCACTGGTGTTGTGAGTATTGGAGAAAGATAAAAATGTTTATGATGGCATTCAATGGCCATTAGACCCTTGAGTTGCAATAGTGTTATATCACCCCAAGGGGCCTACCAGTCAATTTATGTGAGGAAGAGCACACCTACCCTTTCAACATTATCCAATGCCTGATGAGCCAGTAATTGCATAACTACTTTTAAGTGATAATACACAATTGTAAGAATGACTTATTACATTGATTTTCATTTGACATGCTAATATTTTTCTCCAAAATATTATTTATTCTAGCAATAAACAATCCATTAAACCATATGCCCCATAGAGTAAGTCAAAATTACCCCAAATGTGATTTTATGTACTTTTGGAGTTGGTATAAATAGATCTTCCATGCCAAATCATACTGGAAATTCACCTTTGATTTTCATTTATTTTACAAGATTTATTCCCTTTGTGTTTCCTCTAAAAAAAAATTTAATTTGTAGATTTTAACTAGCATTCTGAATTTGACATCTCCTCTCATAATAGTCAGAATTTTTTAAATGACAGAATGGATATTAAAGAACAAAAAGATGGAGAGCAAATGGATATTATGGAAATAAATTTTGGTTCAGAAAAAACACCAAATTGACATTTGAAAATAAAAAAACTTGGCTTTTTCCCTTAAAATTTTAAGTGGAAAAGCCAAGTTGTTTAATTTTCAAACATCAATATGAAGATTTTCCACCAAGTTACACCAGAAACTGTTTTATTTGCCGTTCAAATTATTAGGTTACTAGTGGAAAATAATCAAGAAAAACAAAATGTTTTGACCCTTCATGGTTTTGAGAAATCATTAAGTCAAGTGGTCACAATTAATGTACATTTAGCAGAAGATAGGAGAAGATGGGAGGGATAGATGACTTATCCAGAACTTGTACATGTCTTCTATAGGTACAGATAACAGAAGCAGTAAGAATGGGCAGTGTTAGGTAGGTGATATATTATATCCATTATCAATTCTTCTTATTAATTTGATGCAGAGTAATTTAGCAAATTGCCGAATCAGTGAGATAATATGTATGGGATGAGAATTATCTTAAGAAAGCATAGATAATGAGATTCTCCAGAAATAGGAAGTCTTAAGATTAGCATTAAAGTTGGAGAACATAAACTAAAACAGGTCAAACAGTTCACCTATTTAGGAAGTGTTTTGAAAGAGAGTGGAAAGAGTGGATTGGACATTCAAAAGAAGAATGGAGAAGGAAGCCAAATATTATTTAAACAAGGAACAATTTGGATTTAAAAGAAGTATAGGAACAAAAGGAGCTTTCTTGCCCTCAGACTCGCCTGCTCGCAGACAGTTGTAGAGAAGAGGATACAGAATTATCAACAGACCTATATTGCATTCTATGATCTGGAGAAAGCTTTTGACATCATATAGGATGCCACTTACCCTAAAAGAAATCAGAATGAACTACAACAACAGGAAACTGGTACAGACCCTACATAGAGAGCAGGTAGCAGTGATTAGATATGGTAGGACCTGTAAATGAGCTAAAATTAAGAACATTGTACAGCAGTGAATAGTGTACACTCTCAATATTTTATGCATAAATGATAAACCAACAAGATAAAGGGAAAAAATTAGGCTGTACGCTAATACACTGATGATGGATATTCATACCGATATTTGCCGAGGACATGGCAATATTTTCAGAGTAGAATAATTGTCAAAGACGCTATACACTACAGAGGAGAGGATGAGAAAGTACATTCTCAAAATAACAAAGGTGGATGAACGGTAATGGTCTGCAGTCAAAATATAAAAGATAACCTCCAAGTAAAATTAGGGACAGACAAACTGGAGTAAGTAGAAAATATTTGCTCTTTAGGCTGTAAATACGCCAGTGATGGAAGAAGCAAAAGGGACATCGTGTGCACAAGACTTTCTATTGGAATAAACAATTACTAATGGCAAATAGTGGTAGTATAGACGGAGTTTACTTCTCTAAGGCTGTTCACAACAGAAGCAACATAGAAGTGGACTGAAACATAGTGTAGAGAAAGGCAGTTTTGGAGGCAACGGAAGTTGGTGCTACAGGGGAACAATGAGAATAAATAAATGAAGAAGCACTTGGAAGAGAAAGCCTAAGGAGGATAATCACATAAAGAAGAGGGAAGTTGATTGGACAGATACTGCGGCATGACAGATTATGGAAGGCCATAATTGAAGAAACCATAGGGGTAGTATTCAAGAAGTCTTGGGATGAACTGGGAGAAGCAAGTGATGGACAAAATCAGTGCTAGAAGCAATGAGGGGACAAAGAAAATGGCAGAGAACATGAGAGTTTGAAGAGCAGTAACAAATTAATCTTCAGATTGAAAACTCATGATGGTGTTATTTGGACCATCTTGCCTGCCATGCATTCACTTTTCTTCAACATCCAATTTATTTGCACTATATTTAGCACACCCCAGACCTATTGCATATAAAGATGGCAGCAAATGCAATTCAGTAATCAAGCAACAAAGTATTTGCCTTGGCAACTTGTTTTAAAATCTACATGCTGTAAAAACAATGAAAGCAAGCAACACATTTTTTCCAAATAAAACTTAGTCCCCACATTTACAATTTAAAAGTCCTAGGGGTTATCGTATGAAAGCATCTTCAGGTGATATTCTTATCTTATAAAAAATAATTTATACGTGCAAGGAAAGAATGAATATATACGTATTCATCCATTTTCTAACCCATCCTTAGATGCACAATAAAGCCAACGTGTGGATATACAATATTACTCATTGTGATGCTGACCCTTAGTCCTTCATTGTACTACAGCATCATCAATGACAAATATTAAGCATTCAGGTACACATCCAAAAGCTTAAGCTGGTCTCATCAGGCAGCATAATCAGAGTTCAACACATACTTTTGGGTGGTGGACTTGGGGCAAGGAGAGGATAATTTTGCGATTTAAAGGCACCGCAACCTACATAACTCAGTAGAGAGCACATTGAGGTTGGTCAAAACACCACTCATACATTCCTCCTTAAACAGAATTACAATCGAGCGTCTTCAAACAAAACATTTTACTTCAACTTGATAATAATAGATTTACTCAATCTAGATATCGTAAAATTTATCTTTTTTTTCATCTACGGCCCATTAAGGGCTGTTTTTTAACGTAGACCTTCTTTCCGAGTGTACTCAATGATAGGTTTTCGGTAACTGCGTCTCAGATCACTGACCAAAATTAACGTTTTCATCATTCATTATATGTATAATTCTTCACTATTTACTGTTGGCAGTTATCGTGAAATATCGTTTTATCTTAATGAGGTACTTCGGGGAGAGTCATTTATTCGGGGAGTCATTCGGGGAGTATATTATAACCGAGGGGTTATTAAAGGGTAAGGTGGGGCGAATGAAAAAAACTTCCCGGAGCAATATCCTTGATGGTAAATATTATTAGTACGTACATTTTACAGTTACAAGAAGCTACATTGCCAAAATTAACAGTTTATATTAGAAGGACACTACCTCGCCCAGCCCTTAATGCCAGTAAGAATACCGACATTTCCAATCCTGAACGAGTCGACGAAACGTCAACTGAACTAACTTCCACAAAAAATCATAAACGCTAGACGCCAATGGATGATTTCGTACGAATGTGTATAACCATTCACTTAACGACAAATATAATGCTGTAGCGCCTAGTATCCGGATGAAACATCAAGTATGCAGCCTGCTCGATGGAAATATGTGGCTTTACACAAGGATGATTTAAGGAAAAAGAAATTCAGGGCAAAAATACTGGGATACGCAAGAGTTGTGACGCATTGTGATATTTATTTAGCCTAAAATGATTTTCGTAGGAAGTTCCATTCGGAAGGTAGATACTACTTTTAAATTCGTTCCCACCTCAACATTTTTCAACATTCTTGGCTTACCACAACATATATCACAAATCGCAAGACGACAGAGCGGAAACCAATATATTATATACGTTAACACTTAAATGGAGATAATTAGTGGAAGTAATAAATCAAAACACACATGAAAGATTTAATGAAAAAAATGATGTTCCCCCCACAAAAATGTTGTACTAAAGTTACCTTTAGCAATTATTCACACGGTTATAATGAAAAATATGTTGTATTCAGCATTCACGCTTTCTTAAAAAAGATCGGTAAAAATTCGCTTGTGACTATGCCACAAAATATGACGCCTTGACAATGAATCTTCAACTTGCTAGACTTAAAACGCCCATAAACAAAGCAATCTTTCCCCACTTCTATAAAAGGTAATCTCGCACCCAGGAAACTATATACTAAATATAAATAGGGAAAAATTATATTAATTTGTTCAATTTCTTAAAAATATTACATTATGCACATATAGATAATTATAAGAACAAATAAATTTATATCACTGGTAAGCTAAAAGCTGTGTATTAATATATATATTTGCAATAAAGATGTTTACAAAGTAATGCGCGACGGTTTCCGGATCAAATCAATTTTTAATGAATAGTTTGTACGGAAATAATCGTTGCTATAAATTAATTAAAAGTGTTTAAAAGTCTAAAAATGCTTTTTAATAGGTCAATTATTCTTATTTTATTCCGTTAAATGATATGATAAGTTTGTATCCACATATCTCCTCTAAAGGTCAGCGAAGCCCAGCTGAGCAACGTATTTCAAATTCACCTACCCAGATGGACTCGGAAGAATTTGTTTTACGTTGTGCACCGCCCGTGCAAGTTAAAAAACTTTAGTAATTTGGTGGTCGGAACCGTAAATGTATCTAAGGAAGTTGTAATTAGTGTGAGAAAGATACTTTTCATTCGAAACGAGAGGCTATTTTGAAAATGGTTGAGAAGTAGATCAGCTTTGTTTTCATCCATATGCAATTTGGCGCTCTTACTTCGCATTTTTATGTTTTACATCGCTAATTGCTCCTTGGAATCACCAAAACATCCTGGAAATGAAATGGATTTAGTGTCGAAAGTGAGTGGGATGAAGTCTACCGCTGATTCGATTCGAACAACTACATCTTCGGTGAGTGGATATCTCTCATGTTTGAGAATGTATATTTGTGATAAAAGCGAGTGTTTCGTATGTTGTTATTAGATTTTTGTTGGATCGACCAATTTTTGGCAACATTTGGTTAATTTTGGTGTCGTTAAGCATCTGGACGGTTAGAAAACGAGCAAACCGTAACTGTGGTGGTAACTTTGTTGTCCGCTCTTATTTTGTCATAATGCGGCGGTTTTCCGCATTTAAAGAAGGTTCTGATACTGTGATTGGTACTATTCGTCCTAAGAATTATGTTTCATTAATAATTCGAATCTAATGTTGCGTTTTCATTGAAAAGCATTCGCAAATCTTCCTCTGTGTCTTAACGGTTCGCTCGTAGATCCGATATTTCACTACCCGTCTATTAATATTTATTGCCGAAATTTCAAAGCGTTTGGCAAGTCTTTTATGTTATCCTGTACGTGAACTGATCTTGTGACGATAGGTAAAAGTAAAACTCTTTAAATTAAAGACTTACGCTGTCAGCAGTGACATTACATATGAGCGAAGTTAACCATTGGAGAGCTACTATGAAAATCATATAAAGTGTGTTTATACGAAGTACATGTCATATTCAACGTTATTGGCGTCGTTAAAAGAATCTGCTGAAGGGATCTTGGTGGGAGTTCACACTTTCTTGTTGCCGTTCGACGTTCCCCTTGTGTGATTTACTTTTTCCAGAAATATGTAACTTGGAATTCTGATTTGTGTGATGGCTTAAAGCCACGTAACGTTACCATATATTTACCTAATTGCAAAATTTATATTTGTACAGGTTCAGATAACCGGTCTCAGAAATTCAGGTGTGAATGTCCAAGCGAGGCAAAATGTAGCGAATTCTGGAGGTTCCAATTCAGGCAGCCAAGTGGGTGGTGGACTTGGAGGCAGTCAGATAACCTCTCATATTGTTCCTATATCCCAGTCATCTGTCAAACAAGGTGAGTTTTGCATTAGTGCTCCTTATTTACTTAAGTTCTTAATTCTGTGATAGCCCATCAATCTAGAGGGTTATGCGCTCGCTGGGTTACCATCAAGTCGTTGGTTGGAACCCCGCCTCATGCATGTCTCTTATGTTTATGACTTAAGATTGTGACACATTACGCTACCTTCATTGAAGTAGCCGTAATCATCATTTATTTTATTTGTGTAATATAAACGAAGATATATTTAGATTGTGCCTCAGTATCTTCTCACTTTCTCTCCTTCAGTTTCTTCTTCGAGTACTGGAAGTGCCACTTTAACACTGATCCAGTCGTCTGCAGTAGGTTCTGGAGGAGCATCAACTCCTGGTGGTTTGGTGCTCACTCGGCCTCACTTGCCTTCATCTCCATCACATCATGTGCAGTATCATCTGCAACAAAATCCCCTCATTTCCGTGGCTACGGGCACCACTTATCATGTACCAAGAGGTATGTTTCAGAATGTTGTATTCAGTAATTTAGTACATTGCGGATACACAAGAAGTGACTGTTTACGAGTTGACGTAAACTTAGAGGTTTCTGTGAAATACGTGCAATGCAGGACTCGATTTTCTCGCCAGACCAATTTTCATTAAGTTTCACCGAAGTGAAGTTTTTCTGTGATTTGTGTAGGGTGCTCCGTTAGAAAGACAACACAACTGGTGAATTTCTTAAACGTGTGGAATTAATACTGATATAGTAGGTTAACTCTATGAGGGATAATAATTTCTCTGAAAAAAGTGCCACTTCCAAGCATCATCGCGCCTCAGTATGTCAGGAATTTGGGTAATGTTTACATTTCCAATATTGGTTGATCACATTAAGTTTAAATTTGTCTTGCTAGTTGACGTATCTGCTCTATGACTGTTAGGCAACCTTTAAGGGAAATGAGAGAGAAAGCAAAGGAAAGAGAAGAAGGTGAAAATGAGTGGTACGAATAAGTGTGCTAGTGGATATATTTATTCCTTTGAAACCCGTTCTCCTCCCTCAGTGTCAGAAGAGGCTTATGTCACTCCTTTTCCGTAGAAAAGTTTAGTTATCATTTTGGCGAAAAGCAGATACTCTGTTTTGTTAGTGAATGGTCAATATAAATTTGAAATTAAGCTCTTAGGATTCGTCACTTCGTCGGGAAAAATTATACGGGCCAACTTGCAGTGATCAACTCGCTAATGCACTTCGCATTTTTCATTCCCATGAGATCCGACTTTAGTGTTCCGTAAAAAATATCGGGTCCTCCTCTCGAGGGATGTTGGAAAGAATCCCGCTCACAACGTAAAGAGGCATCCGCCCAGTCTCATGCGGCAGAGAAAGTGAGGACTTTCATTACGAGTGATATGATTTCGGTGAAAAAAAGGCACCGAGCGGCGTCTTTATTATATTGGCAATCGCATTAAATATGTAGCACCTCCCCGAAAATGTTAGCAGGATAAATCCCGCCTCTCATATCATTTGGAGACTAAGTTACGCCCCCAGTTTTCCCTTCCTCGGTGAACGCCTCCCTTTCCTTTTCGGTGAGGTACTGTGAGGCGTGTTCGAGCAGCTCCTTTTTTCCATAGGTGGCCTGTTGACACGAGATGCGATGCTTACTGGGATCATTCGTAAACCGCCCGTCGCCACTCCCACCTATGTTGAAGTACGCGAATGTACTTCCCTCCCTCCCCGCCCGTTAAATCCTAACCGTCGTCATATTTAGATTTCACTTATGGTGGACGAGTTTCACCGGAAATTCGGATTTGAAGCAGATCACTGTTTGAACCCGCTTCACTTTCCTTCAATCACCATTCTGCATTGCGCATTTTTAAATTCCCACCAACAAAATTACTCTTCAAGGTCTTTTCAACGTTAGCTTTAGTGTCTCGTAGAGTATTTTTATGTTCATCAAACTGCCAGGAAATTATACCTTATTTAATCGTTGATGGAACGGTATTCATATTTGGATTTCAGCTTGTAGTTGTAGACGATGAGGTGTTAATTGCATCTGCCCTTAAAAAACCTAGTTCCTAAATTACAACGCCAGGAAATTGTGGAAAATATTCAAGTCGTGGCTTCAGGTGTCTCAAGTCGAGGTTTTGTCACTTTGAATAAAAAAAACTTGTTACGTGTCGTTGGTATCGTAGCTCTCGCGGAGGGGTTTTCCCTCGGAGTATCGTCCGAGTACCGAATCGCAAAATTCAATCCTTGTCGCTTTTATTTATTGTAGATAGGGTGCAATCTCTACAAATTTTTCCACCACTTAAACCTATTTCTGTCATATGTGATTAAAATGTTAGTATTTACCAGTCTTCAGTTTTGGAAACAGTGGATCCGAGTTAGTTATTTTAGTTTTTACTCCGGTAATCAGACAGTGCTTCTGCATGAAAAATATCGCAGTGATGATGTCGGTTAAATTTTAAGCAATGGCTCTTAAGTTTCCGCCTCTGTTTTATTTTTTCACCTTTGCCATCAACGATCGTCCACCTTAATTCCCACCATCGCCCCCGTAGCCTCGTACATGGGCGCAACCGGTGTTGCATGCGCTGTTGCCTGACCGTCGGCGCGCATTTTTCCTCTCTTCTTCCCTCTGTCTCTTC
Organism: Hetaerina titia; assembly: GCA_037158775.1. Classification (NCBI taxonomy): domain Eukaryota; kingdom Metazoa; phylum Arthropoda; class Insecta; order Odonata; family Calopterygidae; genus Hetaerina; species Hetaerina titia. Next base: position 86,705,194 of record CM073778.1, read on the forward strand.
CGTCGCAATGGCTTTGTTTACGTTTCATCGGTATGAAAAGTACGACGCGTCTTCAGAATAAGTATCTTGTATTTCTTCAAGTTGCCGTGAAACATGACGTTTAGTATTCATTTTCATTGCACAACAAAATCAGCTAACAGTATTGTACACCAGTGTAGTCAAAAGTGTCAACCGTCCTCTACACTTGAAATTCCCACTGTGTACGAGCGTATAAGGTTGGCTTGATGACCTAAAATTTTAGGGTTTCGAAAGTGTGGATCTGCCTTAATGTATTCAAGTTCCCATTGCCCCCGTTCTTATATTCGATTCGTTTTTCTACGAATTGACCCCATAAAGGTGTATAGTTTCCTTCGCGTTACCGCCATGTAGTACACCTACGTATTTACTTATCGATCACGGACGAGTGGTGGCTCTTGGCCTTGATGAAAGTGTATTGAAGACGCTTCCGGTATTACAGCATCGTTGATCGTTATTAGTCTCGATTCCTATTATTTAGTCCATTGAATCACCGTTTTGTAATATGAGAGTTGGCTTGATTGGCTTGTATTGTGTATTCTTCGAGAAATGGCTTTTGATTCAAAGCGTCGTTGATGAAAATGCGTATTTATCATGCGGAAGCAGCGATTTCAGTTAGAATATTATTAAAGAAAACTCAGGAAGAGCCGTATCTCGTGCGTGCAGTCATTCCCCGATTCCTATGAAGAAGTAAAGGCAATCCATCACTAACATGATTAATTATCAGCTGCGTAGGTTAGAAAGTTCATTCGCTGATTAATATGCAGCATGATTGTATGCTAGCAACTGCACATTAGTCTGCGGCCGTTAAGAGAACTATTTTTCTTAATTATTGTTTCCCAAATATCTGCTGATTTAGATGTGGATTTACATTTCCACTGTCAAGATATGCAATATGACATTTTGAAAAATTCACCGTGTTGCTGTCAATAAAACAACAGCGCTATTATCAACTAATGCATCTACATAATGGCCTGTTGAGCCCCGCAGTGATGTGAGCGGTCGCCAAGGAAGATAATGAAGCTTCGATTTCGGTTAGCCTGGAGTCATGCACACTGGAAGAAATAGACATATATGTATATGTATGGGATATAGGAATGTAAATTATATTATATAATTTACATATAATTGTAATGAATTTATAATATATAATTTACATTCCTGCATTTTTTGTGATCACACGAACGGAGCGATAAGAAAATTAGCCCAATGACCAACATCTACTTTTTATTCCGCAGTGAGTGTGTGTGGTAGGAATAGTTAGCATGCCAAAAATATGAAGGAGAGATGTTTAAAGGAGGAGATCTCCTTTAATGATATTTCATCTTGTGGGTAGTGGCTGCGAGTTGTGTGAAAAATATTTTAAAATCTGCCTGTCCAGAATTCGTTTTTCCTGTTTTTTTTTCCGCTGTATCCCTATGATTGTAACACGATCCTTCTATTGTTTTCTCGGTTATCGCTAATACGAGTGCACGATTGTTACTTTTGGATTGTTTCTCCCTATTCTACACTTGTGTCAACTCATATTTTTCCGTAATTTTGCGACACAGTTTGATCCTTCAATGCAGTTTTTTGCTGAGTCAAAATGACCCCAGTTCTGGTATCACAGGTCACTGAAATGTACCCCAGTTGTTCTCCGGAAATTCAGTGTAAGGGCTCGTCAAAGAATCAGTATACCACCTTTCATATTCATCCTATTTAACTCATAATAGTATAGAATTGTGGTATTCCGAGTTTTCGTTTGGTCATTAACACTCAATTGAATGCATCTGAGGATATTAGTTGTTATGCACGCAGAGTGAAACAAGGGTGGTGGAAGTGCAGTGGAAGGGTGAAATCGGTGCAATAGGCAGGAATACAGAAGTATCAAGGAAAAAATCATGCACACTATTGAAGATGGGGCAGTAAACGGTATTAATTGAACCATAAAAGATTCAAGTGAGATGGAATAACTCTATAGAGAAATTACAAAGAAAAGACATTATACCAGCAAGGTTGAGGCAGAGAATATGTCATCAATTGGGGATAGATTAGGTCCAGGCATACTTTTTTACAAGGATGAGCATTAAGGGAATTGAAATCAAATAAGACTGTGGGGAGCAATCCCAACAGAACAATTTTAGGATCTAGGTAAACATGGATGAAGAATTTGAAATACTATATTGTAGTATTTATGAAAGATGAATTTGACTGGAAGAATTTTTAAGATGTGTCAGTTTGTGTCACAAAAAAATGGAAAGGTAGCTGAATATAAGAACTATAGTACAGTGAGTTTGATGGTGCATACAGTTAAGGTGGTACATTGCATCGTTAATAATCGGAGGGCTAATGAATACTCAAGGCAAGGTCAGTTTGGTTTCAGAAGGGGGATGGTCAAGCATGATGCCAGAACAGTAATGAGGTCATGTATAGAAAAGAACACTAAATACAATCAGGATGTTTCTTGTTTAATGGAGTTAATTGGTAGAATTATTGATTGTATTGCAGTAGACACAGGACATATAATCATAACCCATGAGGGGTTAATTGAACAATTCCTATTTCCATCAAAGCTAACAAATAATAATGACCAAAAGGAAATTCAGAAAGAGGAGGCAACCATCCTGGAAAATATATTCATTAAGTTCTTAGTGAAAGCCAATATGACCGAAAAATAGCCCACGCCACACCAATCCATGAAGTGGAGAAAAGGGTCTTGATAATTAGTGATAATATTGTTAAAATCCTTCTTGCCCTAATAACTTGCAAATACAAATTTAATGTGTATATACTGGGATGAGTTAGGCAAAATGAAGTACAAAGAGTTAAACAATAAATTGAGAAGGGCCACAAATAAAGCAAAAGAAGAATGGTGGAAAACGCAATGCGAGGATATGGAAAGTTTACAGGAGAAGGGTGAAATTGGTGCTCTATACAGCAAGGTTAAGTTATTATCGGGAAGTAAGAAGGCAAGATCTGTGCTAACAGTTAAAGATAAATGGGGTAAGATAATAGTTGAACCAGGAAAAATCCAAGAGAGATGGAAGGAATATATAGAAACACTGTATGGTAAAGAACTTAGGCCGACAAGGTTAGACATAGAAAAGGAACATGACGTAGAAGAAGATAGCTTAGGTCCAGGCATACTCGACGATGAAATAGAAAGGGCATTAAAGGAGATGAAAGCAAATAAGGCTGTGGGGGTGGACAATATTCCTGTAGAAATGTTGAAATGGTTAGGGAAAGGTGGGAAGAAGGCCATATATGGACTGATTCGTAGTATCTATGAGGAAGGAATCTGGCCGGAAGATTTTTTGAGATCGGTGTTAGTTCCTATTCCAAAAAAGGCAAAGGCTTCGTCATGTGAGGATTACAGAACAATAAGTTTGATATCCCACGCAGCTAAAGTTACTCTCAGGATCATCAACAAAAGGATAGAGAGTAAGGCAAATGATTACTTAGGGGATGATCAGTTTGGGTTCAGGAAAGGAAGAGGTACGCGTGAAGCCATTGCAGTAATGAGATCACTAGTCGAGAGGAATATAGAATACAATCAGGACGTTTTTTCCTGTTTTGTAGATTTCGAAAAAGCGTTTGATAGAGTGAATTGGGAAAAATTAATGCGTGTATTGCAGAAAATAGGAATGGATTGGAGGGACAGGAGACTGATCCGCAACCTGTACATGTCTCAGACTGCTCAGGTGCGAGTGGGGAATGGAGAGTCCGGATGGGCAGTGTTAGGAAGAGGTGTAAGGCAGGGTTGCCCATTGTCACCGGTTCTGTTCAACGTATATGTAGAGGAAATGATTAAAGAGGCATGGGAAGAAATGGAGGTAGGAATGAAAGTCGGAGGGGAATTCGTAAAATCGGTTAGGTTTGCTGATGACCAAGCATTAGTTGCTCAGTCAGCCAAGGGGTTGCAAGCATTGTTGAGTGAATTGGAGGTTCAGTGCGATAAATATGGGATGAGAATCAATATTAATAAAACAAAGGTTATGCGATTTTCCAGAAAGAAAAAGGCTAAGCTAAATATTAAAATAGGCGGGGAAAGAATAGAGCAGGTAGAGCAGTTTACATATCTCGGAAGTGTTTTGGACCAATACGGTCAAAGTGGTAGGGACGTAAGGAGAAGAATTGCGCTAGGCAAGGAGGCTTTCTCAAGGAGGAGGGAGTTGATGACGGGGACGTTGAGTAGGGATGTTAAGACAAGACTCGTAAAAACTCTGATATGGAGCGTAGCTATGTACGGCGCGGAAACGTGGTCGCTGAAGCAGGAGGATAGACGTAGATTGGAGGCTTTTGAAATGTGGGTGTGGAGAAGAATGGAGAAGGTGAAATGGACCGAAAGGAAAACAAATGAGGAAGTACTGGAGATGGTGGGGGAGGAGAGGGGTTTGTTGAGAGAAATCCTATGGAGGCAGGAAAAATGGATGAAAGGCGTATTGAGCGGTAGTGGAATGTTGAAGAGGGTAATAGAGGGGAGAATGTTGGGCAAGCGTGGTAAGGGTAGGAACAGGATAGGGATGTTGGACGGGATGATGGGAGGAAAGAAGTACACCGAGATGAAGAGGGACCTGATATAGATTAGTTTGCTAGGTGGGGAGTCACAAAATGTTTATTTGATAGTTGTGTCCATCCAAAAACCTACCTTAACCGGTAGATTACCTAATAATAATAATATACTGGGATATGAGTTAAATGTACATATGTTAATACCACAATGGACCAGAGGGTTATCTGGCTGAAGTACACTTTAGAGGCAAGTTAGTGAGAGATAAGAATGATATCTTTTTAATGAGGCTTGTAGCAGAAGAAAGCTTAGAGATGCATACATACGTGGCAACCTTTAAAACTGCCATTAGGGGTGTGGCAGGGGGTGCTGACACATCAGACTGCTTATGACACAATATACCTTTCTCCCATAGCATGGTGGGACAATGGTATCATTCTAATACCTTATCAGTCGTGGGGAAAATTGCATCTTAAGTGTATCTCTTCCACACTTAACCTCTCTTATTCGATGTGAATGAAATTTCTTACCAAAGTACGATGGGGCTAATACTACAATTTCAATGTAATTGCTAAAGGGACACCCAATTTATGCAAGAGATTCAATCTTTAGTTTAACCTTCGCGTCATGAGTGATTCCCTACCTAGTTCCTCTAACAGTTTAGATATTCTACTCCATTCATCATAATAAAATTTTACAAATCCTAGCTCTTATCTACGCTATGCATGATCTAATTTGGCAATCAATTTAACATCACAAGAATCCTATGTACTAGCAGTGTATTCCAAATCACATAGATATGGTAAAATGTGGTATAGGCAAACTTCGAATATTATTCATGATTTGTGGGTTATTGTTGATAATTTTGTAATAATAAACAGGTTCAACGGAATAACATCAATAGCGAAACATAAGTTCTAATTACTATGTACTTAACTTTTTTGTGACAACATTGTAGTTTCCTTAAATAATTTAACTGAAGAAATGTTAGCGGAAGTGGGAGCAGTGTTGGTGCAGATAAGACTGCCCAAACAAAATAATTAAATGTTGACTTGTTTTTGCTCTAAATTAGAAATTTTATTACATTATTAATATTATTAGTGTACCATTTGAGGTAGGCTTTAGATGGACAGATTGAACTCTGCTACATGTCGCATCCCCATATAAGAAAACAAACTGACACCACAGTAAACCATTCTGCATTTCTTCTGCTTTCATTCATTCCATCAACCTGCCTATCCTTTTCTCCCTCTTCCTCACCTGTCTAATGTTCTCTCCTCTCTTCCAGTTTTCAACATTCCTTTGCCAATCAAAATGCTTTGCTTCAAAATCTCGTGCTCTTGAAGTTGAGTCCATTCGATATCCTGCTCTCAGTTCTACACGATAACATGCTGGGCACGTCGCAGTGTAATGGCATAACTCCTGCTCGTATCATGTGCACTATGTATGGCAAAAGATAAGCAGTTCAGCAGTGATATTACTCATACGGCAAATGATAATGATTTAAAGTATCAGATCTTTATTATTTCAACCACATGTGGTAAAGATGTTTAAAAAACACTTCTTTTCCACCTACTTAATTTTCCATTTTTCATGGAAAAATTTTCCTGGTTTCAACATTTTCACATAATTATTACCAAAATTTTATCTTTTTCCCTTGTGCAGGAAACTGCACAAATTAATCACGTTGTTTCTAAATCTATGGCCGAATTGCAGTCTAACTGATATCTTCATGTCACCAGGAATTTTCATTGTATACTTATGCCTTTTGTGGTGTCTAAACCAAGAGTTGGTGAAGATTAAACCCTGTCTCTTGCAGAACTCTTATTGCATTCTTCCCTCAGTCATTCCTCTTACCTTAACAGTAATCCTTCACCTCCTCACCATCTCTTTCTTTGCCTACCGTCACATTCCAATCCCCATCGGTATCAAATGTTTCCCTGCTGGAGCTTTTGCGGTTATATCATGTAACTGATTTGTGTACCCTATCGACTTCTTCCTCCCCATGATTACTTGGTGGTATGTTTATTTAAACAATGACCCAAGTTCATAAGTTCTGCTTTTACTCCTACTGGTAATATTCTATCAGTCGCTGTCCTAATGTTCAGTATTATAGCCTCTCCACTCTGCATTACTCTATAACTATCACTCCAGTAATCCCGGCTGTCCTTCCATATAACCTTGCACAGCCATCTGTATTTCCTCTTCCCATATCTCGCTTTTTATTTTCACATAGTTATCAATAGTAAAATATTGATTTTACCCTAGATAATGATTTGAAAATGCTGAAACTGGTAAATTAACACAATTGATAAAAGTGGAAAAATAACAAATGTTTCTCAATCGATGTAAGTAAATTCTAAAATGTCATTGAGCCTGCAATTTATTCTAAATGTAGTGTAGGTTGAAGCTAATGATCTTAAAACCAAGAGAAAAATTATTTTCATCTTTATTTTAGGTATTCACATTTTTTCCTCTACCTCAATTACCTGGCATTTTCCCTACTTCTGTCATGGCTCTCCTCGTCCTTATATCCCGCAGTATTTCCTCCACCAACTTTCTCTGCCTTCTGATATCCGCTTGCAAATTACCTCTCTTCACCTACGTTACTCAAAATTTCAGCATTTGTCTTTCTCTCTGTACACTTATGTTTCCATCTACTAATCATTAATTGAAATGACCAACTGCTCTTGATTACTTGTCTATACATGAACTTAGTAAGGTAGATATATTATCAAACTTTCTCAATTCGTGATGCCTTAGTGTCTCACATTATGCCAATGATTTTTCTATCATCTAAACAAGGAACTAAAGAAATATTTAAGTAAGTCATAACAGTGTCGTAACCACCCAACCACCATGTACACGACCACTGCCCATTGTTACTTTGTTGCATTTAAAATATATGTACTCCTCCCTTGATTGCCGTAGAACAGCAGACTTCCTACTACAGCAATTTTGGATTTCTAAGAAGTGGACGCGGGTAGATGAAAAAGTTTTCTGGTGGAAGGGATTTGACATGGATGACTCTGTTAGAGTAACTTGCACCAACTGGGTAGATGGACTAAACTACTCTTTAGTGCAACTAAGAAGCTAAGCCATGCTGATATTTTATGCTTGCAATGCGTGAGGAAAAGACCTGTGATAGTGTTTCTTTGGTGTAATTTGCAAATGATGAGGACAGTAGAAAGGAATAGATCTAAGATACATCTACTGCAGAGATGCCCCCAGGAAATAGCTGTGATTCAACCTTAAAACCCTTGTAGAAATGAAAGCTGGCATCAGTTTAAACCATTTGATAGCTGAAAAATATGATAGGATGTCAAGTGTCCTATGTTGGCAAACAGTGGCTTTCATAATAATGCACAATTTGACAATTCCACAAGATTTATTACATGACCGGATTTGATGTGCTACATTAATCGATCAATTGTAATAAATCAATATCTTTTGGAAAAGTTTTATCATTTGTGAATTATTGTGTCCGAATCCCACCATATCATGGCAGAAACTATGCAATGTGTGACTTCCATATTGCCTCAATCCCTTTTATTTTGTGAATTCTGTTCCACTGCATGGATGTGGGTCTGCAAATTGTCAGAAATATTCTTTGTAAATGGGGAAGTGGTTTAGTCCATGGCAATTGGTAGTTGTTTGTTCCACAAGGATTTTTAGTTTCATTTTTTTTAGACAAAAATCGACCTTTTTCCTTAAAATAGTCAAAATAACAGAAAAGAAAATATTTAAAAAATTCAATTAACCTCTTTTAAGTTCAGTCAAAATTATTTTAAATAAAATAATTCTGAAATCCTATCGATAAACAAATTCCTTTCAGACTGATCTGATCAACTAATCAGAACATTTCATTTTCAAGACTAAAAGAAAGATACTGTTTTTTGTATTGCTCAATAAATTTGTCGAAACAAATGTTATTCTTTGAAAATATCCATGTAGATATGGAAATATGTTCACATGAAGGTATTTACGTGTAGGGAAGTGTCACAGAAATATATTGTAACTTAGGAGAAAAGAGAGGAAAAGGTGATGGTTAATTAAGTTCATAGATACATGTCAGTTTTCTCGTTTTGGCAAAAAGGGTGCGCCAAAGGAAAAGGAAGACCTAAAACCAAAATAAAATTTCTTTCCAAACGTTTTGGGAGAAGGTTAGGGGGCCCTTTCAACGTGGACTAGTAAAAAAAAAAAACATTGGGACAAGATTAAAATCAGATAATCCCTTCTTACTCCTAACCGCACGTCATATACATTTAAAATACATGAACATTCATTGCAACAAAGAGTGAAGAAATTTTTCAGCAATTACAGGCAAATATGAAATGAAACGTTCTTACAAATAATAAATATTATTTACTATTTTGGGTCGCGGTGGTCTAGTGGGTAGAGCGTTGGACTACTGACCGGAGGGTCCCGGGTTCGATTCCCGGGCAAGGCACTCTGGGCACCTGCAGCTCCACCCAAGCTAGTTGATTTTTTGGGTACCAGGTCTTCCTGGGAAACCATAACCGGCACAGGGAAAGGAACTGGCCCCCCTACCCTGATGTGTGATTATTCACACGCTGTCGGGCTTGGTACATGGGTGAGCTCTACCATCACCTACTAAACCGACCTTCGGGTTGATTACTGTGTTTATGGTATCACCTGGCATCTGTAGAGTATTTATGATGCAAAAAAATGCACTAGGTATATTGCAAAAACACTCCATGGCAAACTTGCAAACCTTATTTTAAGGAATTGAAAAATCTAACTTTAGCTTGCCTGTTTATTTATTACTTGTGTGTGTATGTTAAAGATAATATGAAGCAACAAATCACCAATACTCAATCACATCAACATAATACTAGACAGAGTGTTGATGTACATTTATACTCCCACTCTTCTGCTATGTATTATAATGATTCCTTTCATGTAACCATCAAAATTTACAACTATCTCCCACCATGCATAAAGTCTGCTCCTTTTAGGGGTATATTTAAGATATGTCTTGAGCATTTTCAAATAGATATATGCTATTATAGCATGGAAGAGTTTCTGGAGTCTTCGGAACACTGAAACAGCTGATTGTTTGTTCTCTGACTTGTCGTATATTTTAATTTGTGGAGTCTTGGGACCAATGAATACTATTGTTATTATTATTAATACAATTTGGATTGGATGGAATTCTTATGGTGACAGTGGCATCATTGCCTGCGTTTAAATTTTGATGAAATATTCAACTATCCCTAGAAATTCATCAAGAATTAATTCTTTAGATGATTTCAATGTTATAATATGTAATATTTTTAAGCACATTGTTTTATGAACTTGTTAATAATTACTTTCCAACTTGATGATCACAACATTGAAAACAAAAACACTCCGTGTTATTCATTGGTCAGCAACTCTTTAATTGGTATATTCATTCATAGGTAGTATTCGGCTACCTTCAAGAAAATCTAGCAATATTCAATAGCCATTGACAAATGTTTTTGCATAGAAAGCTATCAGCTGTAATGTACTTATATATTTCAGCAAGATGGGTAAATGCACATAATTACGTTTCTTTTGTGGATGGTATAATTTAAGTACGCCAGGGAACAAAGTTGACTGAGAGTTTTGTTAACTCTACTAGAAGGTACAAAAGAAAATTAGCAAGCAAAGTTAAACTCAAAATTTAAATTTCATAAGTTGCTGTACCCGCATGTCTCCCTTGTTATCTGGACAGAGTAGAATGAATATAAGATCATTTGCTAAAAGAAACACCAGGCCTTAGCTGATAGAATTTTAGCTTGTTGAAAAGGATTAAAATTCCACCAAACATTTTTTGTTGATCTCACACAACTGATTTCATCCAGAAAGAATTTGTCAGTGTACCTGAATTGTTGTGGTGGAGAAAAAGGTTTTATTCTTTTCTTTCTTAATAATGGTTTCAACCATCATATCATGGATTCTACAACTGTTTATTTATCACCAGGTGCTGCTGCTGTTGCGAACATAGCATCTCCAAGATCAGCCGTGACCAGCCCAATCATCCGAGCTTCTTCAGCTTCCGGTCTTCAGGTTTCAGGAGGTCCTTCTGGTGCATCAGGAGCAACTTGTGTAGGGTGAGTTCCTGCAAATTCCATTTGTTTATGACTTTAACCTAATGCCTACTTCATGTGAGATCTGGATATTTAAAAATTCTCTCAAAATATTTGTTTAAAATATTATGGAATAGAACTGTTATCTGCTTGAATAAATATGTATCCCTTCCCAATTCTCACACCAGTCCATGTGAATTGTCTCGTGTCAGAAGTGGATAATACTGGAAGTCTTTTCTGGCAGCATGCTCAAGAGTTGTTGCATTTCCTTCCTCCACATATATGGGCTAGAGATGGATATCTCATTTAATGCCGCTTTGATATTTGGGAATAAGAAGTATTCCCTGGGGATTAGATTTGGTGAATACAGTTGATGTTCCAAGTAGGATGTTCCTTCTGCTTTGCTGAGACAGTTTATTTGAGGTGTTAATGGTGCTCATCTGTCTGGTGTTCTTTGACAGGAGCAATTCATGGCATAACTGAGACACATTGAACCGTTTTCATTTCACATCCACCAATCAAGGGACTAACTCGTTTGAATACCTTTCGGGGATGAGGTTGGTGTGGAGGCTAGCGTAATGGCTTCCCACCCAGAGGGGCCGGTTTCGAACCCTGGAGGTGACCGATATTTTTTGGTGGTATCCCAATCCCTGCTAGACCTTTTTTGTAGAGAGCACTTAAAGTGAATATACCATCCGTTAGATGGGATGTTAAGATGGGCACGGGACCCCTTGGTGTCTTTCGTCAAGAGTAGGCTGATGCCGACGCCGGGTTTCTATCCACCCTTCCTCCTTTCCCATCCATCCCTAATGGCGCAAATGACCTTAGCTGTAGGTTGCCTCCCATAAAAACTACTATCACGAATACCTTGCATCTATTTCTTCTGCTTCATTAATTTGTTGTCCTCATAGCTCTAGTGTCTGTAATTTATCTCCATCACCTGCAAATCTTTTTGTAAACATTGTTATAATGGATGACGAATGTGTTCTCTCCATCTTGCAGGTATGCATCTCCAGGTGGAGCCCTGCTCCGTCCCTCATCGTCGCCCTCTGCCTCCATCCTTCCCCGCATCACCAGCCCACCCGCATCATCCACAACAACCATCAGTGCCCCATCATCAGTTGCCACTTCGGTTGTCACATCAACAGGGGCCGCAACGGCGTGGGTTTCCTCCAAAGCCGCTACGGCCACACCGGTGGGCGGAGCTGTCATCGTTCAGCCACCTGGGCATCACCCGAGGCCTTACTCACAGATACGAACTGGTGGCATGACAGGTTTGTCTTCCCCGGCTGATGGAGAGGGAGGCATTTCAGTCCAATTTCATTTTAGAAACTTGTAATCAACAACTTTTTTATATCCAAATTTATTGTCTTTCACCTTTTATTCTTTAGATTAATGATGTTGTTTGGATTTAATCCCCAAATTTAATACTGGCTTTCAAAGGAATTGCACTAGATAAACTCAATTTGCAGCTGAATGTTAAATGTTAATTTCTGGGATAAAATATTTGGAGGAGATGAAACAGTCCATGAGCTTTGATTGTATTTAGGATGATAGTAGGCTTAATAACAATAAGAAGATTTTAGCACTTTTCTGATAAATTATTCAAAAAACAAAAGTTTTACTTGACTTGATCAAGGCCAATTTTGCCCAGTACCCTGGAAGTAGCTCAAATACATTTTGTTTATTAATAAATTTTATTATGTTGAAATAACTTAAAATCTCATTTTTGGAATGAATTTCTTATCTTGTGAAGTTTATTTGCCACTGGCTGTACTGTTAGTAGCATGGGTTTTGGGTAGATTGTATTAGGAAAAGAAGCATTTTCAAAGAGGATGAAGTATGAATATGGGGACTCAGTCAGCAAAGACATGTGGTAAAGATGTGTAATGTTACATATATAGTTTGAAACCTCTTCTTTGAAGTACAGTGGAACCTCGTTATACGAGCATGATCTGTTCCATGACCTTTCTCATTATTTTTATTTTCTTTTGACTTGTCTTTTTGCTGCTTTTTCTTGGAGGACTTTTGTAAAACTATTCATAAAAAATATTATTAAACTGTGCACAAAAAGTCACAAATAGTATGCCTGAACACTAGTGCTTCAAGAAAAATGCGTGATCACTAGCAATGCTACGATGCTAGTGAAACTTCTGTTAAACATGAACAACCAGCGCAATCGTTCCGGGAATCCCCCTTTCTGTATCCCTTGCTATGCGAAATGTCGCTCACTAATCAAGTTTTTCTTGGACACAATATTTTCGCTTGTTATGCAAATTGCTTGTCATCTGAGTTGGTGGTATTAGATGGAGCATAGATTGGAAATTATTCAATAGTGTGGGAAATTGAGATTAGATCTTGAATTACTTGAAGGAATTATCTACGGAAAAGTGGCAAAAGGAGTGACCATGGTAAACAGCAATGCAGGACTTGTAGCCAAAAGCCAGTAAAACTGCTGACTCACTATGACCTTTGTTGTTTATGTGCAGCCAGCCTAAGATTTATTGATTTCTTAGTGTACACATTGAGATAGATTGGTCTGGTTGTCTATCCTTACAGTGACTGCCAAGTTACCCCTTCAAGGCCACCGGCTTCAAGTGGAAGCCACCCCTGTTAGGACCACAACCGCCTCTTCAACATCTTCAAGTCACACCACCGCAATATCATCATCGCCCTCCAACACCACAGGATTAGTAAAGCAGTCCATATCACAGCATGTCGCCCAGGTAAGAGAATTTTTCCTCTGGCATGACGATGAAACTCTTCCTTAACTTAAAGACTCGAGGACAGTGCAGTGTGTAAAAATGAATTGAACATGAATTAATGCACAATTGAAATTATTGATAATTTTCATTAAAAGAACTCAAATTACCCTGCTTAATTGCAGTGCAAACAGAGTCAATGGAAAAGCAGCTATCGGATGTTTGTTTTTGAGTGAAATTAAAACTTTTTATCATATTTTTCCTCTGATCCTCTCCATCATTTTTCCCACTCTGTGCTACAAGGATGGTTAGAAAATTTTGTGCAAAAATGAAAATTGTTTTATAGTTTTTGGATATACCTTTATTTTTCAATAGTGTATCCATAAATTTTGTTTTGACACTACTCTATTTGTTGATCCCTTCGAAATGATGTAGTTTTTCCGACTGTACTGCATTGTTGCTGCATTGTTTCTGACTGTGCTGCATTCCGACTATAGGCATTTGTTGAGGCAAACACCAACTCGTTTGAATAAAATCTCCTTTCTGCCAGCAATTTCGTTACATGTGAGAACAGGTACAGAACAGAACAGGTCTAGGGCTCCTGATTTGGCTGGAGAATATGGAAGATAAGGAACAAGTTTGAATTGTTACTTCATCAATTTCGTGGCCACAACTGCAGAGGACTGAGCTGATTCATTTTCATGATGTTAAAGAATTTTTTGTTGGCTAATCATAGACATTTTTCTTGCCACTCAAATTTTCGAATGATCTAATAACAATTTATATTATGCACCAGTAATAGTTTCATTAATTTCCAAATAGTCTGGGAAAGTTATTTCTCACAAATCACGAAAAGAAACAATTTCCACTGACCTTTTGAGGTGAATGAATGGTCTTCTCCTTCCTTGGTGCTGTCTTCCCATTGGCAACCCATCGCTCAGACTGTTCTTTGTTTCAGGTTTGTGGTGGCATTCATGTTTCATCCAGAGGATGAAACAATGCCTAGAGTCCTGCAGATTTTGTTGAAACAGCTGCAAACCAGTCTTGGAACATGTTACGATTTTGCTTTTGGCTATCTATGCACCACTGCTTGGCGATTGCTGCACCCATCATAGCTGGGTCCCAATGCTGATGCAAAAATTGTGTCCATTTACCCGAGATAACTGCACTCTTAGTGATCTCACCTACCTTAACTGTTCCTTCACGTACCAGTCCATCATGGATTTTATCAATTATTTCTAGAGTAGTGACTTCAACAGGGCATCCAAAATATTTATTATCTTTTTTCCAATTTAATGGTATCCAGCTCAAACTTGTAAAATTGCATCTGAATAAATTAGAAAGCTTTGTAGATTTATAATTTCTCATTTTCACTAATAGAGGGATAATTTTCAATCATATTTCTAATCAAAAGGGCCATAATAATAATATTTGCCATAATATTTATAATATTTCTCTTTAGTCTCTGGAGGTAATTTGCTATTCATAAAATCATGTTGGATCCACGTATGCAATTCTTTTTCGTCAAATTCTTTGTCATCATTCGACTTGCTCGATTGGAACAAACACTAAACAAAAGAGTGACTTGGGCAGATTTGGCTGAAACTTGGTGTGTGTTCCTTTAAAGAGATGGCACTGACTGAAAATAACTTTCATATGAATTAGCTGTGCCGTCTCCCTTATTTTGCTTTGGCTTTTTATCTATATCTACACAGTACCCAGTAATTCGCCACAAGGGTGTGTGGCAGGGGATGGTAGGTCACCACCCATAATTAAGAATAAAAACATGTGCAAAACCCTTTACAACTCTCACACATGCAGATGCATATGCTGTCAACTAACACACACATGAGAAATGCATCTTATATGTATGCAATGTTTAATTTTCTTCCAACTTGTAAGTTATATGACTTCAATATTTCCATAGTGACTTTTGTTCCTTACTATTATGATTCCTGATTATCCTGGGAAATAATGAATACTTGTATCTATCTGTTTTGGTACTATCTCCCTTATCATATCTTTATAGTCTAATCTACCTAGGTAGTGTGGAGCCATAATAATTTCTTTAGTGTCAATGTTAAACTCATTTGTAGTAGTAGTAGTTTTTATTGGAGGTGATCAACAGCTGAGTTAATTTGTGCCATTAGGGATGGATGGGAAAGGAAGGGTGGAGAGGAACCCGGCATCGGCATTATTCTACTCTAGTTGAAAGGCGCTAAGGGGTCCGCAGTTTAACGTCCCATCCGACGGACGTCGCACTCACTCAAAGTGCTCCCCACAAAGCACCTCAAGTAGGGATATCACTGGAAAATATTTGTTGTCTCCAGGATTTGAACCTGGGCCTTCGCGGTGGGAAGCCTGTGCATTAGCCACCACACCATACCAATCCCCTAACGTATTAATTCTGAAACTTTCTAAAAGTCTCAATCTGGCTTTTGCAAACTACCCTCATACTTAACCATAAGATAATGGGCACTCCTATAATTGCCGGTATGTAATTAATATGGAACCTGTTTCATATGCATGACATGTTGTGAGGATGTCATGCAATGGCATTATACCATTCCACATCTGATGGATGGCATCATTGGCAGCAAACCATATAGTTTCACGTTTAACTGTATGGAAACTTTCCAAATTGGAGAGAAATAATTATTAGTAATTGTGTTTTCCATTATAGTTCTATAGTGGAAACTATACCTGTACTACTATTGTGTGAGTCACAATTATTAATTTTCATTTTTCTGCAATAATTGGCATCATTTCCTTGTGTGTTTAGCCACCTTCCCAACTTTTCTGCTGCAACATTTATACTCAGTCAGTGGAAAAAGGTTCCTTCCCTCCTTGCTTTCCAGAAAAGCGTCAGATTTAATGGTTAAGTCTATATGCAAAGATTGGATCTCTACTTTTAGCAGAATCCAGATTCTCTTGACAAACTACATTTTCTTTTGTGAAGAATCAACAAACGGATGTGACAGCCGATTGCATTGCCCTGGTTAACTTTTTGAGGATTTCTTTCCTCCAAAACCTCTGGCCAATGCCGGTCATCAGTGATTTCTGACTCAGCAAATTTGAGTATTAGGAAAAGCAGAATACCCTTTCCCACTTATCCCTCTCCCCATGCATGCAACTAGTAGTGTGTCTGATGTAGTTGAATTTTTACAGATAGTTTATAGAGGGTTACTGCCAATATCCATATCTCAATATTCCATTACAGTATGGGAAGATGTTTAAATTTAAAGAGAGAAAGAAAATTTCATGAGAAGATAATTATAATTGGTTGAATTTTGAAATTTTGAATTTCCAGCCATGCTCGAGCAAATTTCCCATTGGATTTGTCCTGGCAAGATCAAGTCTCTTAGTTCAGTAGTTCCCATTTCATCTGCATAGCCTCCAGAGATCCAACGGTCCAAATCTCATGTGGCACATACACACTGATATCCAATTGCATGTACATACTGAGGCACTCCTCAACCTCTCTTATAAAAGCTGCTTTTTTTAGTCCAGGGTTTCACTAACCTGTCAGTACCGTTTTGGCTTACTAACTCATCTGCAAATGTTTAGATTTTTCATACAGTTCATTTGAGTGATTATTATTCCAATATGGAAATCAATATGTGCAGAAATAGTGTTTTGAGAGTTTGAAAGAAGCATGTGTGGGTACTTTATTGCTTGCCCACAGCTCCATATCCCAGAGAAGACTGGGTACTTCAAGACCAGCGGGGTATCATCATCTGCCTCTGGGGCAGCAACCTTGGGTGCTGTGACCATCTCCCAAGTGCTTTCGCAGCGAGTCTGTGCCGTATCTGGACTGAGCGGCTCTGCCCCTCCATCCTCGTCGGCACCCAGCGGCACCTTCCCCCTCCACTATGCACCCGTCTCGTCGGTATTGCCCAGTCAATCGTCCCCAGGGCCGGCGTCAACGTCAACAACCCTGCCCTCCTCATCTTCCTCTGCCACGACCACAGCACCACCTCCACCCTCTAGCGGACTCCATGGGATGGTCTCCACGACAAGGATAGCACTAGCTGGTCCCAGAGGACACCAGCAGATAGTGGGGCCAAAGGTGGGGTTTGCCACATTCACTGGGAACCCTGAGTTAGTGCAAGAGGGTGTTGCGGGAGGGAGGGAAATTGGACGAGCTGTCTGCTCCCATCTTGTATAGCCACCAGACAGAGGGTGCCGAACCCTTTGAGGTCTTCACAAAGTGAAGCCTTTTCAATATAGTAATCCGTTGCTAACTACCTACCTAAATATACCACAATTTCAAAGTGTTGGTACCGATATTAAAAGCTAGAGTACGAAAAGTAAAATTTAGTCATCACAATCTTTTAAAGTCTTTTGTTTAAGGGAACCAGGAATGGAACTTCCCTTGTACATTGATATTGGATATTTAAAACTTTGGCAAATATTATTACTGTCACCTTAAAGCTATACTTACTAAATTAGTGGTTGGTAAAGTATTACTTTACCTTGAAAATCTTAAATTTATTAAGTACATAGTATGTCAATTCCTATCTTCCAAATAATATGTCATAGTTTTGGTGATGGAAAAGCTTTAATTTATTTAATAGTCTCTTGAATCTAAAGCAGCTGGTGGCTATCTATATCATGTCTTGCAGGCAATGATTTTTAGAATGCCAAGCATTAATTATTTAGTTATGAAATATAAGAGGTTATTTATAAGTGTTTAGGATATGTGACAAAAGTAGAGATGAAAAGGTTCAACAAAAAAAAATTCAGGATCACAAACTTTAATTAGGAATGTATGGTGACATTGTATATAAATTAGTTTTTGGAATAAATGAGAGAACTATCTTGAACTAGGGTAGCGAAGGTTTTTTTATCCCTGCATTGATAATATTTTAATGGTGTCTCTGTTTTGTGAAAATTATTTTTATTTTTTAAAATAGGTAATCATGAGGATCCATTGGAAAGCTCTTGTTCTTTTAACTTATGTGTAAAACACGGCCTATATCACTTAAATAAGATTTTATCTCTGTGAATCTGTGTGAAATGAAATTCCTCCGAATAAGACTATGAGAAGAAACAGAAAAGTAGAATGATTTGAGCTAAAGAATTAATCTGTGAAAAAAACCTCCTCTTAACTTTTTCATCTCAATATGTTTTACGATGTGGCTGATTATATTGTGTTTGAAAATTTTGGCTTTACAAGTGTACTATCATATTTTCTCCATGTCACACTGGATGTTATTGGCATCAATTACCCTTCATGCTGTACATATATTTCCTGGCTAAGTTTGTAAGGGTGAAAAACATTTCTTTTACCACGACAGAAAGTACCTCGGAAATAAATGGACAGTGTTTTATTGATGTCTTCCCTCTATTTTCTGCTATTGCTACCTGCTGTAAATTAGCTATCTAGTAAAAAAAACCCTTTTGAAGTTGATAAAAGGGAGGTTTTGCAAAAAAAGCAATTCTTTTCATGCTTTCCCTATGCTTTTGAATGTTGACCAGGAGCAGGAATATAAATCAGTGCTAACTCATAAAATGTTTTATGTGAAGCAATTCTTTAATAAGGTCAAGGTAAAAACTATTGTTAAAAGTACAATATTTATAGACATATATAATATATTATAATATATAGATATATTTATAGACATTAATTGTAAATAAGAAAATGAATCACAATTGAATTTTTTTAAAATTTTCTGATCTGCTGCTACATTTAGCAAATTACATAGGTTGACTTCCCAATATTTATGGGTGTGTGTGTGTGTGTGTGTATATATATATATATATATATATATATATATATATATATATATATATATATATATATATATATATATATATATATATACATACACGCACATTATATATGTATGTATATATATATATATATATATATATATATATATATTTGTGTGGTGAAATTGTTGGCAATAAATTTCATGCCCTATCCTATGATATAAACAAATATACTGACCATAGAAGAGAATTTTTTCCTAGTGGTGATGTTTTTCCCTTTTTTTTCTGTTGTCCAGGTGATAGCACAGCCTGTCCATGGGCCATCATCCATCCAGATCACACAGGTACCAGCGCAGGTCCCATCTTCTACGTCAGCATCTGCACAGCAGTCACATGCAGTGCCATCAAGCACCTCGACCTCAACACCATCATCGTCATCGGCACCATCTCCATCACAGTCGCCCCAACATGTCCCTCTTCAAACGACCACCACGCAACAAGGAGGTGGCCCCACCATTCACACGGTTGTTCCCATATGCGCCATGCACCAACAGGCACAACAGCAGCAGCACACACAGCATCCTGTTCAGCCGCACCAAGGAACAGCTATCGCCATCACCACTGTGGTGACAAGAGCATGTAAGAATGCTTTCCTTTTCCTGCACTAGGACCCTGATCTTGTCGTCACCTCATGAGTCATTAAATGTTGATCATTGTAATCGTCATTCTGAAATATTGGTGGCTCTAGTTCACTTCCAGTCATGGTTTCTCTGTTTCCTGATAGCCTTTTGGTCCTCCCAAATTAATCATACTCTTTATTTACTGTTTTTTCGTACCTGGAGGGTAGTAGTGTATCCATTGTTTCATCCACAGTTGTGTATTGACACATAAACTCACATGGATTGTGCCCTAAAAGTGCAAAACCAGCCTATTAATCGATTGTATTTATTTTTCCACTGAAGGCAAATCCGACACCCATCTTGCCAAAAATTTTTCACACCCAAGTTTTCGTGCAGAATTGAAAATGCTGCACCTTGTGACATGCCTGTAGCCTCAACCACTTGGTTCACAACCACATGAACTTTGATTTGACAAACACTCAAAGCAATTTTGTGGATTTTGTCAGTCATTTCAGAGGAAGTCACTTCCACTGGACCTCGATAATGATGTTCATAATTTCTTGATGTATGGCCACGTTTAAACCCATAACCCAATTTTAAACAGTTGTAAGGAACAATCACTTTACTAACCCAATCCCCCATGTGCCTATCATGGTTGTCCATTGCCATCAAGTGCCATGTCATGAATACTTTTGGTGTCTTTTTTTAATCCTCTCTGAGATGGATGATGATGGATCTGCCCCATATTTCATTGCAGTGACCTATACGGGTCCAACGGTGCCAGGGACGGTGGTGGCCGGTCAGACACTGGGCCGTCCAACGACGATGCTCTCGGTTCCCGCGATTCCCTCCGCATCGGCAATAATGTCTACCACATCATCGCCATCCCCCCTCTCAACAGCCACGCCTCCCACCACGTCAACCCCAGGCAGCGTCCCCGTTGGGAAAGTGTTCACCTCTCCGCTCGCTACGCTGAGCCTCGGGCGAGTCGGGCTGGACGTTACATCATCAGGTGACCACACAGGGCACCAGCCACTGGTGTCACTGCAGCACCAAGCAACACAAGGGGTCTACATTCACACGAGCCATCCGAGAGCATCACCAGGTGAGGTTAAATGGTACTATTGATGAGAGGGCGACTACACCAATGATTCGGTGTGTTTTGTGAAGCACACATTCCGAATGGTGTAAAGGATGTGGATTGGTGTGATAAATGTACCGTCTTATATCCTGTAATGAGCCTGTGGATGAAATAATTGGGAAACATGATAGTATGTGAGACGATGTTTTATAATATAAGGGCTTTCAATTCCTTAGAAGTCACTTTCACTTTAAATGTTTCAATGGGAATACACATAGAAAAATATACTACTCCATATTTGAGGAAGTTTGTCTTCTGTTGATGGGTAGTAGGTGACAAAGTGGCTATAGGAGAGAATTAATTAATTAAAATTAGCAATTTTCCACAATTTTCCACATTTAGTGGAAAATTGCTAATTTTAATTAATCATATTATGCCACCATATCACGCCTGAAACGTCTCTTTTTATTAGAATTTATTAAGCCTCCCATAGACCTAATTTGAATACAATATTGATATTTAGTATCCATCAAGGAAAGCGTTAATTAAGACATTATATCTATCACTGTGGTTTGTGAATAGTCAATATTTTTTGTTCTGATTCGGAATGGTTGGGTTTCAACATAGAAAGTTTTCCATCGGTTCTAGATTCTTTTTCTAAAGTACGTAACTTCCATGGATACTATTTCCAAAAATATAAAGTGACCAAAGTTGCCTCTAAATAAAGGAAAAAAATGTCTCAATTTCTTCAAAACAGCTGTAACGGCCAGGAAATCTCTAAGAACGAAAGGAAATATGTTAAGTTTAACCCATTGTGGTCACAACCCCCAGCCATAGGGTAATGGTCAGACAGGATCTTTTGGACCCCATGCCAAAAAAATGGCTGTCATTCCTCTTTGATTCTGTTTTCTTTGTGTTCTTAAGATTAAAGTCTTGAAAATTCAACTGAATATACTATAACATGTGTTTTCCATGATACCATTGTGCAGTTATGCAGAATTTGTTTGCTTATATTATAAATGTACAATGTAAAAAATCCTGCAAAAATCCACTTTGTTTCAATCAGATCATCATAAAATCTCCAAATTTCAAATGTTTTTCAATAAATTTTTAGAGGCACACTTCCAAGTTAAAAACCTTTGAAAGAAGACAAACTCCTATGCTGGAAAAAAGTATATTTTTTCTTGAAAGTCTGGCCGAAAGCCGACGAAATTTAAGCAAAATTGTGAAAACAATATTGGGAGATAATTACCGAGGCAAATTATAAAAGTAAATAATTTTGTCCATTTAAAAAGATTAACTTTATTTGAACCATAGTCTGACAAATGCTCTAAAAAGTTAGAAATTGAAATTAATTGCCTGAAATTCAGTCAAAACTACCCTATTCAATGACCAAGTAAACGAGCATTTGCCACACATAGGGCACAGGCATGATGGACACTGAATCTTGGTTTTTTTTATCATGATTCCTGTTGTAGATCATGCAGTGTCTTTTAGCTGGAAACTGAGGCCTTGCATTAATATTGCATTGCCTTCATGTAAAATCGATGAAATACCCATATGAATACACAGATGTACAGACGTATTCTGTTGCCGATTTTTCAAATAAGGGTTCACCCAAGTCATGACAGCTTTTTCAGGCAATTCCTTGCCTTTTATTGTTCGGTTGATACCATTTTTAACACACGAGCGCTTTTAAAGAATGTGTGCAGCTGGGTCGAACATCCCCAAGAACGTCCGCAATGGCCATCGACAGTTTCTTCTGCTGACTGTGTGAGAGTGGCAGAGCCAATTGAAAGTCTCAGAACCACCTTTCATTTTGAATTATAGTGCAGAATGAAGCATGGCTTATCATTCTAAATGTTGCTCGAACTCTCATACGATGAGGCAGCCAGAATGATTTCGGTTGAGTTTAAATGAAGCCAACGCCATGTTATAGTAAAGTAAAATATTTATTGGCCTGCTGAAGACAACTCGGCAATCATTGAATCAAAAAAACTCCACACACTGCAAATATATGATTTCTCTTTAAAATAGATTTGTCTTATGTATTTAAATTGATTTATAAAGTTTTATAACAATAAAGTAGAAAATGAGGGCAATAGGACTTGGTTGTGTGCCTATCAGTGCCTGATGAAGTTAATATCTAAAGATTTTATTAAGAAATTTACCTGTGTTCATTCTATCCGTTATGCATATAGAATTGTGTTTCCCATTTTATTTGCTACAGAATTTTATTAGGGTAATTTGGGTAATGTTTACTTCTAATCTCTTATTTTTGCACCCACCTGAAATTTTACTGAATTCATCTGAAAGTAATCTAATGCGGTTTGAATTGTTTCTTTCTGTAAAGCTCTTTCTTCAACAAATGTTGCTGATTACCTGGAAACTCTTTGTTTTTCTAGAATTTAGTAAAAAGAGGAGGCACATGGTTGGTAGATCATAGAACATGTATGCATTAATAGTGTGATTACAAAATTAATAACAAGGTTTACCAAAATGGATTTTTTCTGAGGATTAAGGGAGCAAGCAAGAGTGGTGAACAATGGTAGAGATAATTTCCCAAAATACAATGATAGTATACCAATAGTGCTTCCAAATTCTATTCCTAATTTCAATGTGTAATTTAGTGTTCTCTCCACATAAGCGCCTCACAAAGTTAAGACTGATGTCAAAATTGTATCGGTTGTAACTGGTATTACTCTGACATTGGGCTCATTAGTATTAATTTGATAATTTGTTTTATCCATGAATTTGAAAGTTCAAAATGAGAAATTCTTTTATAAATCTGGGTTCTGGATTTGGAAAAAACCATTGAAAATTTAGGGTCTTTTTAAATTTTCATGTGACGTCCAATAATTCAAGTGAACATTTTTCAGTTGTCATCTTGTTTATATGGTGTTTAAAACCCCCTTGATTAATATATATTTTCTTAAATTTCAAATTATCATACTACATGCATTTTATTGGTATTGTACCGGCATTAAATTATGGTATCAACCCATTTTTATGAATATGTCAGTGGCACTGTGTTGTCAGAGGTTCATTGGTGGAGGGAACTACTTTGCCTCTTGAATTTAGTATGATGTGGGATTCAGAAAGATATAAGGGTTGACAAAAGTCATGACTCTTGTCATGCTGTAAATTAAAGCATTGTAAAGATTTGGACGGACATACATGTAGGAAATGGATAGCACAAAATTATCAGTTTACATTTTAATACTGTGTCTTTTTAAAGAGAAAAAATGAGGCAAAATCCACACAAAATAAGTCTAATTCCACTGGCCATAAATTAAATGTTTGTTTTCAGGCTGAAAAAATTTCTGCATGAGCAAAGGAAGCCATAAATTTGCTGTCATTGCTTGAATAATGAATAAATATGAAATCATTCAAAATATTCCAATGTGTTCTAAAAAATCTGTAACAAAACCCCTAAGTTTTGTGGATTTTGTCATGATATTTTACTGGCTCATTTGTATTAGAGCATTTTCCATGAGACCATGGACTTTCCGTGAGACTTGTGTAAAGGTCTTTTTTATATGTTTTGATTGTTTCACTTTTGCATCACTCCAATGATAACAATCTTCCAAAGAGACTAGGAAAACAGGGAGCATTTGACTCTGGGGGTATACCGAGGGCTTAACGGGACTGTTTCCCATCCTCTGTAAACATTTCCTGTGCACCATTTCAACCTCTTTCACTTTTCCAATAGCGTATTTGTCCCTCACCTTTTTCCAAGCTTAAACTTTCTACTTTCCCTCATCTTCACACCATGTTTGTGATACCTGAGGAAGGTACTCTTTCCGGTATACTTTGTTGCACCAGACTCACTGAAATTATTCGAATACTAACGAAACAAAATTTAATTAACCTGATTACTCTGCATCTGATAGATGCATGACACAATGTGATGCTGTATGTCAACTGATGATTTGCAACAATTCGGTATGCACCTATAAAAATATGTGCCATGAAAGTTTCTCACTCTATTGATGGACCTTTTGTTTGTGAATGTAGATTGATTTGAGGGCAGAGAATGTACAGGCATGCCTTGAACAGTCTTAATTGATAGTAATGGCAGTTGAAATTAATCTCCAATATTCATTTAACTATATTAAAGTTTTTCAACCGATGGTTCAGATGATGTGCACCATCTTGTGGTGTGTAATGCATTGTTTTGGTCTTATGCATCAAAGTGATTAGCAAAGATTGAAAGCATGAATTGGAACCTCCCATTTTATGGAAGCCATACAAACTATGAGATTTTGGAAGATTTGTTTTTGTTTTTCAAGCATACTTTTTTCGTCATCATGATATCCTAAGTAAAATTTGAGTGTTTGGTGATGTGTATTCATTTGTGTTTTAAAAACTAGTCAATATCTCAAATTATGTAGCCTCTAGCTCTGATTTTGTACCATGTACACCTCGACAATTTTTCAAACAAATCTGAGCATGTGGTTATTGAAATCAAAACGTTTATTGAACTGGTACAGGGCATAATGTAATTTTGCATGCCAAAGGAGAATTTGCATCAATGTTTTCTGGAAACGATGATATGTGAAAGTTTCTGACAATATTGGTGGGCCTTGTCTCTGTGAATGTAGATTGACTGATGAGCAGAGGATGTACAGGCATACCTTGAACAAACTTGAATTGTTGTAATCACAATTACAACGTATTACAATGTAACTAACCCAAAAAAAATCACTCACCAAATTGAACTCTCACCTTCATCAATGGTGATTTTGGAATTGCTTATTAGTGAATTCCCATGACTTAAAAGATTGTATAGCCATTGCTGTGGGTGTTTTATATCATAGTTGTTGAGTTATTGATCATGTGAAAGTCCAATTGTTGATAGTGAGGCATATATATTGTACCCACAGTGGTCAATTGATATACTAGTTATTCAACATTCGAGTTAAAATAGAAATCTTGAAATTGGTAACATATTTCACGTCCAAGCATGTATATTTTCCATCAGCCTGGGCATATTTAACTCAGGCATGTATCCTTTTTGTGGCTTGTTTTCTGTGGGACTCAACTGTTTTGGGATGATTACAACACCAGCATCAATTATCAACAGATTGAAATTAAAATTCTGAATATCACAGAATGTGACCGTTTGGATTGATATCTCAGCATAGATCAACAAGATAATGAGCAGCTAGACGAAATGATTAAAAGCAGCTTAATCAGGCCTGTAATTAAAGCAAATCTAGTTTTTTTTTTTTTTTTTGAAAAAATTGAACAAATTGACATCCTAATATTATATATAAATCTAAAAATTAATTTGTTTGTTAGGGGACACATCATGCCAAAACGGTACAGAGTAAAGACTTCTATATTTTTGCATAAATAGGGTAAAAAATGCACAAATTAACACAGGCTAGATCCAATTTTGATGTATACTTTTATGGAAATTTTATAGATTGAAAAAAATCTTTTTTTTTTATAAAAATATATTTTCAGATAAGAGGACAGCATATGATTGATTTCAATAAGATTTCAGATACAATTTCAATTCATTCAATGTAAAGGAGCAGCAATAAAACCAAACAAAAATTCTTTTCTAGCTATTTCATCATTTACACATGTATATTATGATTCGGGCAAACGAGGAAGAGGCAGGAATAGGATAAGGATGTTGGACAGAATGAGGGGAGTAAGGAAGTTTACGATGATCAAGAGGGGCTTTATTGTAATGTTGGATTGTGGTTTTTTAAGAGAGGCCAGCTAATTGATGCTGTTCTGTTTGGTAGCTTGTGTCCATCAAAAACATACCTTAGCCATTATATGACTGATAATCATAGTAATAATATTATGAATTATACTGACAGCTTGGCAGACACTTTATGAACAGTAAGCAGCCGCTGCAAAATTCAGTAGTCCCAGAATATTTCTTTAAGAAATAACTCTAAAAGAAAAATGGCCAAACTATGAATGTTGTGCATAAAACTGTACTGCAATTGTGATCAAATTATATGCATCAATGTTTTTGACAATAGCAGTATTTCCAAATCACGTCGAATATTAATAAAAGGAATTATTTATATTTTTATGCACACATTACAACACACCATACAGACATATATAAAGAGGCCTGTAATATGATTAAAAAGAAGTTACAGCTGTAGGGATAAATTATTCCAGCAAAGCTGGGCATAGCAGTTAGTTTGTATATTGATATAAGAGAAGATATTGACGTTTCAAATGTCATAATTAAGATTGGACAGAATCCATTCCGATAACTGGAATCAAATAAAGGAAGATCTGTTGAAGTCTGGACTCCAATCGGGAGAATGAATTAAAAGAAAAAACATGAGTAATTTATATAAAAGAGGAGAGGTAGGATTGTTCCACATGTTCTTATCTGACAAAATACTCAGTTGTTAATGGGTAGTAAAAGGTGGGGAGCAGAGAGATCATTGTACAGTTCAGAAATTAAATTTTAATCATCCACTGTTGGGTTGGATTTACTTTAAGCATAAAATAGAGATTGCCAACAATATGAAATCAAAAAATTATGACAATGTTAATATCTGTAATTTTTTTGTCATTATCAATCAGAAATAGGTGACATTAAAGAAATGAATAACTTAGTTTGACACTAGATAATAGTATTTATGAAAACATCATGCAGTGGCCAATATCCTAATGATTGAAATGTTGGAAGCTCACGTTTTGACATAGCTCATGTGGGTTTTGTTTGGTATATGGTTTGTGTGCATGTTAACAGAAACTTTTAATATGTTTTTTATCACCATTTTAGACAATTTAGATACCAACATTTGTGACCATAACAATCACCTGTTTTGGGAAATTAATGTTGAAACTGCTAGTCTTTCATATCTGTGATAAACTTCATCGAGTGATTATTCAGAAGTGTGCTCCACATGCAAAAAGTCCATCCAGAAAGCATTTCGTCATTACACACAATTTGGCCCGACAAAACCCACGATGCCTTAACCCTTTTTCTGCAGCTTACTTTATGGAATGATGCTCATGGCATGCTTCAAAAATGAAGATGGAAAGTCCCCATAAATTATGTGGTATGGTAATTTACATTTGTTAATTTATTTAGTTGTAATTCTGAAACGGCTTAGTTTTGATCCTTTACTTTGGACTATAAGCATGGAATAACTACGAGGACAATCACAAACATGCAAGCCCTAAGTGGAGGACAATCCATTTAGCTGGGAATCAAACCCATGACCTAAGGATTATCAGGCTAGGACGTTACCCCACTACCACTGAGATTTGCAAAAGTTATCTTACTTTTGGATTTGGGTGTAATAAGAGATGTTACCCGAACATTACTCATGTGTTAAATATTGGTCTCTGTCAAAATATAACCTATCAAGTAACTATTAACTAATAACTCAAAGTAGTCACTCTTATGACTATTCTTGGTAATGCCACAGTTTTCCTTTATACCAGAGGTGGACGAGTCCAAAAAAATGTAGAGTAAATACCTTGCTTGAATATGAGGGAGTTACTAATGTGCTCTTAAATAAAACAGTTTCTGGCGTAACTTGGTGGAAAATCTTCATATTGACTTTTAATAATCAAACCACTTTACTTTTCCACATAAACTTTATTAACTTTCAACATAAACTTAACTTTTAAGTTTATGTGGAAAAGTAAAGTGGTTTGATTATTAAAAGTCAGTAATGTGCTCTTGTCTTCAGAAACTCTTTCATTGCTAACAACTGCTTCTGAAAAGACAGAAAAAATATTGTACACAAACTTTTCTGACTCTTCATTCCATGCAAATAATATAACCACATCATCAATTAAGGAAAACACTATAGTATTCCTCTTGGCTTAAAGGCACACTTCCAGTACTCATGATGAATGCAGAAAACTGAGATTCAATGCTACTTAAGATAAGCATGAGTCATAAACTGCAATTTTAAGAAACTGAGATTTTTAGATTTCCCAGAAATGCATGGACCAACCATTATATGGCAGATAATGACCCTAAGCAAAGGTACATAATGGACTAAGTGTGAGGGATTTTACACTCTGAATTCATAGAAAATGAAATAGGTATCTCATGAAAGCACGGGGGAAGAGTATGGCCAACTAATGGGCAGGGAATAGCATGCTTCGTCCACAGGTAAGGGTGGAGGGTGTAGGAAATAGAAAAAGAGAAAGTACATCCACAGTGCACTAGTTCCAATTAGCAGCAATGAGCAATTGAATTACTTTCCTGCCTGCTCTAAATAACAACGAAAAATCACAGTGTGTGAAATTACGGGAGTACAACCAAAAAACTACAATAATCAACCCAAAAGTTTTTTTTCTTTGATGAAGATATAGCACAACTAAATATCACTGTTCACATGTCGGGGAAAAGGAGGAGGTTCCTTTTTTCCAGTGCCACCTATGGTTTCTGAGGATGATCCTGTGCCCCCAAAATTACACAGCTTAGAGGGTAGAGAGGACGAAAAGGTACACTCGAAGCCTACCTTGCAATCATGCTAGGTGCAGTCGCAGGTATGAAAAGACATTTCTAAGCATGTAGTTGCAAAAAAAGTCAAAGTCTTAGAATTCATTTACTTAATAACCTCTAGCCAATGCCTCATTCTTGCTATCAAGCGAATGTAGCATGATTGAAATTGCTAAATATTGTAATATAATTATATATTATATTCCCATATATATATATATATATATATATTCCCGTAGAAAGCAAAGATAATATTTAATTTCTTAAGTTAAACATGGATTTCTACAAAGTTAAGGCCTCAACCATTCAGTGCATAATATAATTATGATATGGCAGTTGGCAAGGGTCTAGTCAGATTGAAATACAGGTTCCCATTAGATGGCTGAAGTTAAGCAATGTTGGCCCCTGTAGGAAGATTGATTGGTGGACATCCATAACTTTACTTCCATGCCCCTGACTCCTGTCTTTGTGTGGCAGACAGGTAATATGTATGTCAGTGTAATGGACCAGCCCTGTTGAAGACCACCCTTATGGACCAACAATCCTTAATTGGTGGTGAATACTATATTACATGATAATTGCACAATAAATAATTTATTAATAGTGACCTGGTGGATAATTCTTGTATCTCTCCTATAAAATGCTCACATGATGGCTATACTATTGAGAAAGTGAGAGGAATTAGCTAACTGTGGTGATTGTGAAATTGGCATTTGTACTGTTAAGACCTCAATTTAGTGAGTGGTTGTTTTGTTTGAAGGGATTGTGAGCACTTTCATGATGCAGGGTGGCCAATTAGTTAAGGATAAATGTGTAAATGTCAGGAATTACTAATTTTTGTCAAAGATTTTGGTTAGATGTGGGGAGATAGGTGAATTTTAAAAAAAAATCAGGAATATGACATTCTGAACAGGGATGATAATGTACAAGTTCGGAATTACTTCGGAGATTGATGTTGGCATTTACTTGTAACATCACAATATGCTAGTTGCTAGCCGTCATGCATGCAGGTCTTAACTCCAGATGAAATCATAGCCAGAGCCACCTTGGTACCTGTCTGGAACATTCTAATTTTTTTGAAAGTGGGAATGGAATGTGGGGAAAAGTCAGAAAATATTGGAAATATAATTGGAAAATAATGTTCTACATTTTTCATATTTTTCCTTTTGAGAGGGTATGGGTTAAAAAACCTGCGAGGGGTTTTCGGAAGAGAAACGGAGTAGTTAGTAATATTTCTGGAAACATGAGACGAAATTCACATTTTATTCACTTCTTTTCATTAAATATTTCTTCCAAAATTATTTAAACAAAATTGGTCAAAATTAGACATTTGATATTAACATGAATGGAATGTTTAATTATACAGTATATTGCATTTAATATATTTTACTTTGTAATTCTTGGAAGCAATGAATTCATGGGACTTTCAAGTTGAGTTTTAGGTGAAAGTTATAGAAAAACATGATTTTTTGGACTGGAATAACTTGAAAGGTCATGGCTAATGAAATCAGAGGCAACCCTAATAGTAGTGGAGACTTCTGATACATCATCTGTACTCTAAGTGATTAGGAATAATCCACTTCTAAAAAATACTTAATCAGACTCCTTGAGGAATCATGAAGGAGTAAATTGGAAAGTTTACAATGTTGCGAGGAAACGATTGGCCACCCTGTATCATTAAGCTAATCGACTTCAGCTGCTCCATGAATTTGTAAGGTTTCAAGAGTGTAACAAGGTCACTCCATTCATTATATATGCAGACAGGCCCTTGTTGAAAATGATTTACTCCACCATATCTGACCCCGAATCCAAATCTGTCACCATAAGATCATCTTCCTGATTTTCAGTACAATACTGCATGGCGTTATTTTTGTGTGTCATGTGGGTATTTTTTCTCTGAACAAGAAGATAATACTTGTTACAATTCCATATTTTTAGGTTAAACTCCAAACCTTTCCCCTCTTGATGATCGGATTGGTGGTGTTGAGTGTACCGGCTTCCCATGCCGATGGCCCGGGTTCAATACCTGGAGGTGATGGATTTTTCATTGGTGGTCCAGTCCCTACTTGGGTGGAGAGTACTTCAGGAGCTGGACACCATCCGTCAGATGGGACGTAAAACTTTGGTCCCATTGGCACATCTTCCCCTGACAGTAGGCTAATGTTGATCCTGTGTTTACGTCCAGCCTGTCTCCTCTCCCTCATTCCTTTGTCATCCCAGCTACAAACACATCCTGCAAACAAATAATCTCACCTGTCTTGCATATGCTCCAACCCGTGAGGGTATAGATAAATCATAACCATATGTCATGGCATATAAGTCAATATCATGTTTTTTTGCACGTTAAATCATAAATGCATGTTAAATCATATACTCGCGGTACATGTTGTTGTGTTCATTCGTAAGATGGTCCATCAAGGAAATCATTGAATTGTTCTTAAGAGAATATTTGGTAACTTATATTATTTTAAATAGAAAACAGCTGATTCATGGTGGAAGTCGTCAAAGTAAAGGAAATTCTTACTAACAGGGCTTTTCTAGGAAAATATTTTCTAATTGTGCCAAAGTCTTAAGACTGGTTTACAAGATGCTTATTTCAATACTGATAATGGTACTGAATTTAGAATACTTAAAATTGCAACATGAAAAGTGCTGAACCATATTCAAGAAATGAGTTGAATTCAATATCCAATACTGAAAATAGAAATATATGCGATATTTATGTACTGATTGATTCTTGAATCCAACTGTCCATCACCAATTAGTAGGGATGTCATTTCAAGGGACAATCAATCAAATCCACTGGAATTCGCATTATTTTTTTATGGCCTGCTGGTAAAAATGTGCTCTTGAACAAGAAGGACCACATGAAAATCAGAATGTCAACCATTTTACAATTTGCGGACAATCGCAAATAATTTCTATAACTGCCAATATCTTTTATTCAGCAGTTCATTTTGCAACATCACCAAAACTCTAGGACCATTCCTTAAGTTTCTCCTGCGAATCCAATTCCCCACCAGATATCTGTTGTTGGTTTTTTTTTTTTAAGGATCACAAGCAGTCAATTAACATAACCCCTCATCCAAAAGTCATGTTCTCACCATGAACATGAATGGAACCAGACGACCGACTGCTCAATCTGAAACTGAAAGCTTGTTTGAAATTCAAGCATAAACACTGCCATTGATGAAAAAGCAGTTGCTCATGAGCAAAAGTCAAAAGGAGAGTTTGTATAAAAGGATTCATCCAAGACTTAGCATCAAATATTGGGTACCCTGGTTTCAGTAATTGAGATAAGCATCATTGTGAAATGGTCTTAAGAAGCCAGAGAAATGCCATTTCATACCAAACTTCTCTAAAATGCATGTTGATGTCTTAAAAAAAATGCTGCTCATTATGTAAATTTTATAATTAACTCAGATTTGAGTGCAGAAATAAGATAATAATTACCAAGTTGCCAAGTTTTTTGTGTGTTGATGTTGATTGTTTTAAGTATGCTCTAGCAATCTTTAAAAATGTGATTTATACGCCAAGATATATGGTAACTGATTGAGCTAATATTGAACACATTTTCTAATAGGAAGCCAGGTCAACTTTACTGCATAATTGGATTCCAAATCATAACTTTTGAATTTTTTTGTTCTACCAACCAAAACATATGCATACCACAATGTTTTGCCGAGACTTGGTTCTCAAAAAGCTAGACTCAAACCGGAGTACGTGCCTGAATCGTATTCAAGCTTGCTTCCTTTGGTTCTAATTACTCACAGCTCCGCAAATCACGACGGTTCCTCGGGGGGAGAGATCTCAGGTGGTGGCGGGGAGTGCTCCAGCCACAGTGGTCCAACCACAGCAGCTCACGACGTCCCCATCTCCACCATCCACGCTCTCATCGACGGTACCGTCGTCGACCAACCCATCCACGACAATCACTGTGGTGACTTCAACCAACACGGCCGCCACGTACGCCCTCCCGACCACCAGATACTACTACGGGGCAAGCGGATACACGGTGGGTGTGGCGAGGCCATTCTCGGGAACAGGGGGCAGCGGGGCAAGTTCAGCCATGGCCACCCTCCCCGGGAATGCCGGCTCATCATTTGTACCGATCCAGGCAGTCTCAGCAGCTGTCATTTCATCATCATCAGTGGCACCATCTGCACCATCGTCAGTTGTGACAGTTGCACCAGCATCACCTGCGTCAATCACAACAATCAGGCCAGTTGGACAGCCTGGGCTGACCACACATCAAGTCCATGGTGAGTTTTTCTTTGCTAATTCAGCATTTATGCAGTTTTTTGCCATCATGAAGAGCCACAGATTAGTCAAATCCAAAATTCAATCCAATCCAAATCTTTTTTTTCCCTGAATAATACACAATATCCAATCAGCAGTCTTTGTTTTGGGTTGAATTTTGAGTTCCAATTTTTCTTTTATCCATTTGGTGTTTTTTGTTGTATCCGAATTGCACTTTTTAGAAAACCAAAAACATTATATCCCTGCTTGATTATTGATTGTACATAATGTTTTTTCATTCTCTTTTCTGATATCCCTTTTCTGATTTCCCTTTGTCCTGTCCCTGTCATATCTATCCGTACAATTGCCACCAGACTGAGTTGATACTGAGGTCTTATATGTTGCTAAAAATTTTAGGTAAACTCGTCTGCTGTCCAAAAGACGTTAGGTTTCAGGATTGCATACATATTATTACATTTGGGAGTGGTGAATTGAAGTTAATGAATTCTATAATGTCCTTTGCTGCTCTGTCCTAGGTTCTAAGGAATTCCTACCAGTGATACTTTTTCCCATAAAAACAATTCATCATAATTGCTTTACGTCACTTTTTATTATGGAGCCAGCTTTGAGGATTAAAGTGGTTATTTGTTTCAGTCATCTTTTCATTCAGTTTGATATATAAGATGCTTAGATAGGTTCTGGCATTGCTCAAATGTGTAGTGTTTTCTTATTAACAAAATCCCTTTTCCCATCTTCGCAGGCATAATGACGACAGGTTCCGGACCAGTGCGCTTCAATCCTGTGATGGTGGTTGACTCAACAAGGAGTGCATCGGGGGCCCAGCCCTTCCTCTCAGAGGGGCAGTTCGTTGAAGTTGCTGGTACTGGAAATGGCATTGTTGGTGCTCACTTCAGTGGCTCATCTTTGCAGCCAAAGCACCCAATTACCACTCTAGCACCACCTCCTACACCCCCTGCATCCATTGTATCTGTCCAGGCATCACCCATCAAACCAAATTCTTCACCACGACCCAGCATCTTAAGGAAAAGGGACTGCGATGGGTGAGTGTCCTCACGAAGGTTATTTGGACAGTTTATACTTTTGGTGGGGAACTTTTCAATTTAAGGCTCCTTGATTAAACTGTCCAAATCCTTACTTGTTGTAGTCTATATTGGTTAGAGGACGTTTTTAGATGAACCCCAAAAAATGTTGAATGCTATCATCTTTCAAAAATGTACACTGTTGCATTCTTAATCTCCGAATAGTGGCTACCTCTTGAATGCCATTTCACTTTCCTCTCTCTTCCTCATTTTCCCACCATTTCCATTCCCACCATTATACCAGGAAACTTCCTGTGAACTCTATTCTATAAAACTTAAATAATGTCCATCTCTATTATCTCAACCTTGCTGGCACATTTTTCATTTGTCTTCCTCTCTGTCCATCTTACTTTCTCTATGCTTCTCAGTCTATTCAATCCTTCAATAGAATCATCCCCCTTCCACAAAGACCAAAATTTTTCAAGGATAATACTCCTTAACTAAACTTTCGGTTGGTTCTTCATCGGATCTTGAATTAATTTATACAGCTTACTCAGAGTTCCTATAATCAACTCCTTCCTCTTTGTAAATACTTGCTGATACTATCTTCTCATAATATCGTTTTGATTTGGTCCTTTTTTCTGACCCCAGTGGTGGTGGGGTAGCATCCTTGTCTGCCAACCCATGGGGTTGCGGGTTCGATTCTTACCAGGGTGGGTTTTCCTCCACCTAGGGCCTGGGTGTCCGTAATCATGTCCATTGTTATCACTATTAATAGTCCGATGCAAAAGACCAGAAACGTGCTTTTTTCAGACTCAGGCTAAATAAATAAACAATCACTGGACCCAGGATGAAAATTTGTTAGAAAGGAGATATACTCTTTGCTCCTAATGGATACTTTGGTTTCTCTTGAAGCTCATATTCATAATCCAAATTCCTGAGTGTTCCACAAATTCGAGGCTGAGAACATTGAGTGACGATAAATGTACAAGGGTTGTTTAAAAAGTATTGGAAACAATTTTTTCTTGACGTGACTGTATGTCGCAGCACATTTAAACCATGCAGGCAGGTTTGGTGGTGTAGGGTCTTACCTTCAACACATGCCAATTGGCTACAAGCATTCATTCCGGCTAGATCATGGTTGTATTGAACCCCTGTCGAATGACTGTGCAAGCGCAGTGAACGGCAGTATGCCATCAAATTTTGTGTTGGAATGGGGAAATCGGGTACAGAGACGTTGGACATGATTCTGAGCAGGGCAGTTAAGCAGTTTTCAAGTGGCAGAAGCCCTTCAAAGATGGCCGAAATGGTGTGGAGGACAAGCCCTACACCAGATGGCCTTTGAATTCAAGAACTGAGGACAGCATGCAACGTGCATGTCAATTGCTGAATTCAGACTGTCGGTTAAGTATGTGCATGATTGCAGATTGTATTAGCATTGATAATGCAACAATTTCAGAGTGTAAAAATCATTTGCCTTAACCGGGATTCAAACCCAGATCCATCGATTTCCGGCTGAGTGCTTTAGCCAGTTAAGTTACCGCGGTGCCCTCTTAAACTATGAAATTTTGTTAACACTGATAAGATGGCAGTGCACTTAAAATTAGATGTTGTGAAAGATCTGCTCTGAACTCATCCCATAGGTCTCGACGGACAACCGAAAGCAGCAAGAAAAAAATGAAACATGGCATTGTTGCAATTACCCAATATCCTTACAGTCCCAATTTGGCACCAGCACACTATTTCCTATTCCCAAAAGTGAAATTCTCCCTCTTAGGATGCCACTATGTGACCCTAAGTGCCATCAAAGAAGTTTGCATGCGTACCCATAAGGGCCTTCTGGAAAATGCCTACCAGGGAGCCTTCGAATCGTGGAAAAGCCACTGGCAAAAGTGTATTGACACTCAAGGGATGTACTTTTAAGAATTTTGAAGCTTTGCAGCAATATCTGAAATTATTTTTCCGAAACTTTTTCCCAAAACTTTTCATACAAACCTTGTTTCTCCATAAATTTATACGTCTATTTGTCCAAGGTATATTGTTTTTAATTCAAGCAAACTGTTTGGTTTAAATTTCCTAAGGTATAATTGGTAATTTCTCTGTCAAAATACAGCATTTAGCTGGAGATTTCTCTTTTCAACCTTTAAAATATTAAAAAGAGACTTCAGGCGTGATATGGTGGAATATCATGATTAATTAAAATTGCCACTTTTAATTAATCTTTAAAATATTGTTTCTCACTGTATTTCATTACAACATATTTATTGCATGTACTGGTATAAAGTTCCATAAACACTCTTAAGTCCTTTCCATTGAATCCCCAATAACAGTTTTGTTACATCCTGTCTCTTAATTGATAAATGTTTTCAGGACTCCGATGAAGGCCCAGAAGAATCTGGGTCCCACGCTGGCAGCTCTCACTTCAACATCATCATCAACAATCAGTTCTTCAGCGGCAACGATTGGTGCCTCAGCAATAACCAGTGCAGCGTCTTCACTTGCATCACTTGGGGCATCATCACATTCTCCTCCTCCATCGCCATCCCTTGGTACAGGCAATCACCATACGTCATCATCTCCAACATCCTCTTCATCGTCATCATCTTCATCATCTTCTGCTGGCTCCACAACCATCTCTGCAACATCATCTCCCGGCGGAGAAGTTGGTTAGTTCATGGCAATGTGGCCGTATTGGCCAGGAACACATTTTTTTAATGTTATTTACATACTCATTTCAGATGGGAGAGAATATAACATATTCATTAGGATGTTTTAAAATGCTTAAGGAAATATCTTCGTTTTTTTGGTTTGTTCTTTCTTTCAATGTCTTTATCATCTCATTTACTTGTATTAAGAGTTATTATCTCATCTTAATCAGATAAGTCAATAGATAGTCAGTGTATAATCAAGCTCTGCATATTGCCATTTTAGCAGTGGTGGGGAGGTCTCCCTCAGCAAGGTGTGTATGGTGTAAATGTTCTCCTACATTTTGAGATGTGTGGCACCCTCCAAATGGTGATTTTACAGTGAATGACTTATATTTGTTAAGGATTACATACAAGTTTGTTGGGAAGTTTCTTTTTTAGAGTTTCACTACAGTACTCCTACCATCCTCTACCATGATCCCTGATAAATATTATACAAAATATCCTTCAAGCCCATAATGCACACTACTAGAACTCATCCTTTAGCTCTGCAAACTTCTTACCTTTCTTAATTCTGTTCAAAATGCCTGTTCCTTTCCCCCTTATACCTCGCTTTCCCAGTATTCTCCCCTCCGTTACAATCTGCAGCATCCCATCAACTCTTAATATATCCGCATCTCAAAAGCTTCCAAACTTGCTTATCATCATACCTCAATGACTATGACTAAGTTTCCAAACCATGCAAAACACTGTTATGCAAGTCTTATTTTTTTAATCATTAAGTATTTAGGTTAAATAGGTTCTGTTCATACAAATTGTAATTATACCCTCATGTTTAAAAAAAGGCTTAAGAAGAGTTTTCTGGTTTCACATGTTTCTGGGGTGTATTTCTTCAGGTCGGAATACAGTTTAGCCACCTATCATGCTGACTTCTTCAGACTTAGGACCTGAAAAAGTCTACCCGGGAAAACTGGTGCAAATACAATGGAATTGCACAGCAGAAATTTTTAAACTTGAATGCATTTGTGAAGAGCACCCTAAGTATTCGCTGTACAGGGTTCCCCCCTGCATTCCCTCCCATTCCTGTCACCCAAGCTGTTCCTTTTAATCAATCATCTCACCTGGATACAAGTTATTGTCAGGGAAGCATTTTCCAAGTGCACACAACTTACTGTGATGTTTGGGGTTTCTCTTCCATTTTATAGATGTAGGTGAGGATTCCCTGCCACCTCAGTTATTGGCACCGCCTGTTCCAGGATCCTCAACAACTCTGATTAAATCAGAGCCCATGGATGACATGCACCCGCCAACAGACAGTGCCATGGGTGGGGTCGGTGCCCAGGCCAGGCCATTCATTCCAGCTCCCCCTCCTGCACAAGTCGTGGTGGAGATGAGCCCACGCAAGAAGCCACGCAAGCAGCAGCTGTAAGTTTTACAGGTTTCCCACAGTGATAACTATACTTTGTCCACTGAATAAAGCCCTCTGGTCTCTTTTAAATCCATGTATCTTCCGAGGCAATCAAACTCTAAAATTCTTACGTACATTCATTGTGCTCTTCTTTGCTGTAATGAATTTTTTTAAAATACATGGTGGATTCATAGTATTGTTTGGCTAAAGTTAATTGCCTGTCGAAAAATCCCAGAGGGCTATATATATGTCAGATGGAGTGTAGTTGACCTTGATGATTTACCTAAGTGCATTTGAGACCATCTATACAATGATCGTTAATGGCATTCAATGCTTCTATTTGTGGATATTAAATCACTAATTATGTCCTTGGTAATCATCTGATAATTATTCAAATGATAAAGTTGATTTTACCATTAAAAAAATGAAAGTGTTAGTGATAAATATAGCCTACGAATACCTTTAAATGTGCATCAGCTTAGTTGTTTCAGCTCACATTTTGAAAGTATTGAATACTTGACCTTCAAAATGATTAATGAAATAGTGAAGTCCCAACTTAAATTTTTAATTGTTTTTGTGATCAACATTTATTAGTGGTTTTCTGGATTCATTGGATATTTGTGAGGTTATGTCAGCCTATTCCTGTAAACTCTTACAAAAACACAAATACCTTTCCTAAAACTTTAAATCTAGAATGATTATATTTCTCATACCAAGTACCATGAAAGTCAACTTAATAAAAATGTATTTTGCAGTCCTTGACTACAGGTTAATCCTGATTTCACTTCGAATGAATGTTTTATTTTTCTGACGATAACACATCCTGTTTCAATGGAAAATTGAGTACAGCTTAATTCAATACTTGTTATTTTGGTGGTAAATCTGGTATCTCCTAAGGGTAAAAGTATAATTATATTAAAATAATTGACACAGCACCATTTGAAGTGAATCCTTGTTTTTGTGAGTTCTGCATTTCAATTGTATAAATTAGGTAAATTAATAATTCTGAGGATAACCTTATGAGGTAATTGGATAATAGAACAATGTAAGAATTTCTTGGAATAGAATGCTGTTTCCTTGCACATTGTACAGTGAAAGAAATATTTTTTGAGCAAGGTTCATGAAGAATTTAATGTGACCTTGCATTGAGAATGATTAAATCTTTAATTTAACAGAATATTAAATTAGGATCCCAGGGATTACCTCCATTGTATGAAAAAGGGCTTCAGTTGGTCAACTTATGCTACTCCAGTCTTTCCTGAAAATAGTAGTCTAGACGTTATACTTAATTAGAGTATTTAAGTTAATTTGCCATCAAAAACTCTTCTATCATCATTGGCTCTAAATTTATTTAAATACATCCCATTTCAGTGGTTTTTCAAAATCTTGTATTTCATTGTCATCATGTGTATATAGTATTAATTAAGGAATTTTTATGGCTCTGTAAATAATATTGCTGCCATATTTTGCTACACTCAAAGGCATCAGTATATATCTTCTGTACTATTTAGGTTTCAACATTATATTTAAAGGTCACATTTAGATTAATTTGGATTTGTAAAGAACCTAATTCAGTTGAGAGTGAATTTTCAGAATTGTCTACCTTCAGTTGAAGGAAATTTCTGGAACTGCTATTAAACTAACTTTAGCTCAGTAATCAGTGGTGTTTTATGTACAATTGTAAGAGGTTTGCATTAAAAATAGTCGAGGCAAATGATTTATTCTCTACAGTTTCCTTAGTATCAGTAATTCTGCAAGTTTTAATTCTATATGAATGTGTTTGTTGCCTTGTTGGGAAATAACTGGGTTGTAGATGATATAAATCCATTGAGTACTTGGCATTTATTTTAATGCTTAAAAATCAAGTAAAGGGCCATTAATTTTTTACCAAGAATATGCTTGATCTTAATGTAATCAAATCAACCTGGTGAGCTTATCATAACAATTAGCACTCCTTAATGTGACACTTAAAAGAATATTTTTAGTGATTGAGAAGGTTTCAAGTATGGTGTGCAAATGCAGGACAGCAGTTAGTAATTGGGCTTCCCTTATTTTTATCACCATTTTTAAATTCCATTGTGTTAACCATGAATGTGTGATGGCAGTAGACTTTACATGTTGCAGTAGTCTTTGCAAGGTGTCTTGAAATAGATTTAAAGTAATGTGCTGTTATAATAGCAGCATTTTTAATTACTAGTATTGTCAAAAGTTAAAAATAAAAGTTAAGCTGCAATGTGTAATCATTGATAAGGAAGTTCCAGGATTTTTTTTATCAACTGCACTTTGAATTGTTTTTTACATTGTAGTCACATCTTTAGAGTAGCCTAATTTTTGGTATTTAGTTACTCTGGTAGTTGCACTTGTGTTTGTTTTCTTGTCACCGAGCCCTCCTCATCTGACTCCCAGTTGTTCCAATTTTTTCCAGGTCAGATTATAGCCGATCTTTGCCAAAACACGGTTTGCGCCCCAGCCTCCAGAGGTAGTTGCAATCGCTCATGTGCCGTAATTTCACGTCTGCTCATGTTTAAAGCTAATACAGTTTGTTATACATCTACAATCTTCAACTTTTCTTTATTGTCATTTATCAATGATGCTTTCATCAGTATTCTTAAGCTCTGTATAACAGTTCATGACATATTAGATGCAGGTAATTGAAAATTATGAGGTGGGATGTAGGCCTCAGAATGAAATCTTAATCCATCACAATTTTGGAGTTAAAAAAGAATGTATGTGTATTAGCTACTCATTCTCAGGTTTCATAATATGCAGGACACAACCTAAGTGTTAGCATACACTTGCCAATGCTAATTGGCAGCAGTCGTATGTCTAACTGTGCATTTACTTTCTTAAATTTGTTTTCATTCTGAAAAATTAACTGTTAGGCTTTATTAAAAGTAGTCTTTCATCATTCTTGTGTCCTTGTTTGTACGTAGTATTTGTTTAGGTTCTTTGCCCAGTGTGGCTAGTGCTTTTAAATTGCCTTCAGCAAATTATTTCACTTTACATCCACTGCATCATTATGAGTTATGTATTGCATTTGAGCCGAGGTGATTGGAAACATCTCTCCGCCATGGAGCTGAGGTAATGACAGTTCTTCGGTAGTAGTCAGCGATATTGGTATGTTTGCAGCAGGTTGAACAAATTTTAATCATCTTTACAGTCATACAATAATTTTAAACAGATTTGAATTTCAAAGTTTCATTGCAAAATGTAGACAATTTTACAATGAAATTTTATCAATCAAATCTGTTCAAAATGACTGTTAGACAATTTTCCAACAATATTTTGGCATAATCAGTGTATTCCACATAAGTGACTAGTCATTCATTTTAAGTATTTAGTAGTATTCTCCCAAATTGATAAGTTATTTTATGTATGATTGAATGCTTCATAAGAAATTTTTCAAGTAGTACAGGTTAATCAATAGGCATAAATGTATTACATAAAGGACTGTGTCATGTGCATGAAGACATCAGTGATGTTTTGAAATTAATTAATATGAATGACACGTAGCAGTGAATATCAAATGTTGCAATCAAAGTATTAATGATTCAGTTAAATTCAATATTTAACAGCATTCAATGTTGGGCTTTGATATAGGACTGTATGTTTGCCTAAAGTGAAAAGTCGAGTTCAGTTGTTAACAACATCAAAAAAATAGAACTACTGATCAGGAAAAAAGGCAAAATCTTCATTTTTCTCATCTTTTTTCTCGGCTTGTGTTGAGATCCGTATGTCAGGAGTTAGAAAATAAACAGAGTAAAAAAGGGTATCGATCATTGTGTTACTTAATGAAACAAGTGAAATAGGTTAATGGATATGATTTTTTTTCTTTCACTATTGAATAACTCAATGACAATTACTATTTGCACTTGCCTTTCCAAATCCTTTTTCATTCACAATGCATATATTTTTTTCCCATGGCTATAAGAGATTTGAAGCGAATTGAAAGCAATAATCTCTTTGCTCTGGTCACAATTATGCTTGCATCTGCCAAAAACAAAATGATTTAAAATTAATGAACTTCTGTGTAATGTAATAATTGATTTCATTAATTGGTTACACACATTTGTTGAAGTGGCCTATAATATCATAGTGACATCCATGGTTTTAATTTCTGTCATTAGGTCTCATTGTATTTTTGCTCTTGGGAAAGGTGTAATTGCTTTATGTCAGAGTGAAAGTTTTCATTTTGAAATTTTAATACCCTTTTTGGCGTGAAAGTTGAGAACAACTTAGAAGCAGTACTCACTTCTTCTGCGACCAGTTGAAAAAGTTTGCTGCTCATGTAGTGCTTTAAGTGGCATGATGATTAGAGATGAATTTCCTTACTTAATCATTCACGCTGCAAATTGACAAGTTGTAGCATCAGAAAATATGAAAATCTTATTTTTCATAATATCTTATCTGATATAATCACTAGCCACAGATATATAGTTTTTACTGCTTATAGTTAGTGATAATGGATTGTGAAATATTCTTTGCTTAATGCATAATTTAGAAAAGATTCAAATTTGATCACACATTATCCATGTGTCCTATAGAGGATGCTATGTAGTAATGTTGCATTGAAATGCTATGTAGTGCTTTCATTCGACAAGTTTGTTCACCATGGCAGTCAGCTCACACATGATGTATTCATTGGGTAAAATATTGGAATAAGCTCTCATATATATATTTTTTTCCTTCTGTGCCATTTCTGTGAGCTATTAGTGTGTGTGATAATTCTTTTTTTGGTCAAAGACAAAGAAAAATTTGAAATTGATCAGTTGCAAAATGTAGTCTTTTCAACTAGGATATGGTACTTGATTGACCAACTGTACAATTTCTCCAATCCATGAATGATTAACATAACAGTGATTTTAATCCTTCAGGATTACAAATTCAATCAGCGAGTTAATTGTTAATGTTGGTATGTGTCCATATCTTTTCTAGCTAAAATCTTCCTCTCATGCGGCCAAATTTTGAATCATGGTATTATTTCTTGGATCAAAATTATTATCGACTTTTCAGTAGTGGTGGAAATGTTGACATAATATTTTTACGACAACCTTTTTTCAGCAGGTTTTAATCATTGTCGTCAACAATATTCCAAGAATTCTCTTGAATACATATGAAAATTTGAATTTAGATAATGAAGCTCTTCTGTGACTTGTTTTTGAAACTGATGTGTTTGTACTTTTCATAGTCCAACGTGAGTCTGTAGATTCAGTGAGATTATGGTAACTTGAACACTTTTATTAAACTCTAAAAATAAGTAATTCACCAAAAAAAAGCAGTAATTTTATTTGAAAACAATCGTTTTTGGTATGCATCTTGTTTTGCATATTTTAACATTGAATTTATTAGTAACTATTGCTATAAATTATCAACCAATGTCATATGTGTTTGATTTATATGGGTACAATCAGGATAAGTTGTTCAGTGTCTGCTACTAGTAATACCAGTTTAGTTAATAGCGTTAATATGTATGGGAATGCAAGTATATGTGCGAAGAAACTTTTTATGAAGCAAGTATTGAGGGATG
This sequence comes from Hetaerina titia, assembly GCA_037158775.1. Lineage (NCBI taxonomy): Eukaryota > Metazoa > Arthropoda > Insecta > Odonata > Calopterygidae > Hetaerina > Hetaerina titia. The sequence continues at coordinate 86,749,204 of CM073778.1, forward strand.
AAAACAATTCAGTACAAACACAATAGCAGTAATACATTCTGGGATACTGCAACAACTTCTTTATTTAACAGCCGTTACAGGAGTACAAATAAGAAACCTTTAAAAAATTAGCCATTATTCTCAACTGTTCATATCTTTTTTCAATTTTCTTCACTTTTCACGGCAAAAATACTGTGTTGGGCTTACTGAAGTTGAGAAAGAAACATCAACCTTCATTCAGAGATTTATTTTCAATCTCAGACGCTATGAACCTGAATACCATTTTGCAATCGTTGATTTGAATAATCTTCAAAGCCAACTTCCAAAAATTAGAACTGGAAGCTGTAAAAGCAAGAAATGTTTTGTTTCATTACTCAAATTGAAGAGTAACAGGATTTAATTAATACTGAATACTCCAATGCAATGTTCCCAGGACCGGAAATGAACTCCAGGAGCCCAAATTCAGAGAAGACGAGATGGAGTTCCTCTCCGAAGCAAAGATCAAGAAGCAAGTGAAGAATGGTAAGGATGCAACATCTTCTCTTTCTTGGGTGACATGTTCCTCCTTCCTCCTACACTCTTTAGACAAATATAATGATTGAGATTCGAGATACTTGTATGTGTCTCTGAATGAAAGTGCCTTAATATGCTGTAGTATAAAATTCAGATTTTGAATATTTACAGGATTCTTTAAATTATCCCAAATTTGATATATGTCCAAGATGGATTTTATTTCTTGGAAATAAGTTGGACCCCACAGTAGACAAAATTCGATGGAAGGAACCAAATAACTTTCAATGATAGGGCAAACACTCAAATTGAAAATACAATTTTATTGCCTTTTGCAAACAATAAATTTTTATATTCATTCCAAATTCCTATCAAATTAAGTATTCTTTTAAATTGAAGGTTCCCTCTGGATATATTTTTAAGGCTGGGATTTCATGGCATAATTAAATCTGAGTGTGTGGACCAATTTAAATATAAAATAAAGAGAATGGAAGAAGGAATCATGCAGGTTATGGAAAAATTTGCAGAATCTAATATCAAATTGAAATTGAATATATTAAATGGTAATAATTTTGGAAATCCTTATCTGTTTCAAATTCAGGAAATAATTATAGCAATAAAATCTCATAGATAAACAGATCACATTAGATTTTGGATATAAGCAGACTGTTCTCTTTCGATGAATTGGAACCACATATTAAAGTCAAATAGTAGAATAGCTAATAAACGAAACTAATAGAAAGCAAGGTGACAACGGATAGATAGATAGTCCAATGCCGGGTTTCTGTCCACCCTTTTTCCTGTCCATCCCTAATGGCGCAAATGACCTCGGCTGTCGGTTGCCTTCCCTAAATACTACTACTTGAGACTATTGTATCTTCTACCACCTAACCCCTAATGGAGGAAGAACGGTGAAATTAGGAAATAGATATGAGGGGAATTGACTGACTGTGGAGAGATAATTTGTTTTATTAGGGATAGGTGGTTAATTTTTAAGGATTAAGTTTTCCAGGGTTTAGGAGAAGAGCAGAGAAACACTCATCAGCCTACTCTTGACCAAAGAAGTATTCACACGGATGTGTGGTGTTATATATCCTAGTTAAAACCTGGAGTTCCCCTGAGTAGAACCAGAAACATTTGTTATTTGTGAATGAAGGTAATTTTTATGGAAGTTTGACAACAAGGAGTTGATGAATTCCCCTTTGTCATCTCACATAATTGCTGGTGCTATCATTAGTAATATCTAGCAGGCACTTTTTTTTTCAAAAATAAAGTTTTATTTAGGGTTGAATGAAGTGTCTTTCTACATGGTTTTATACTGATCACCCCTTTTTTACATTGGTACCCAAAAAAAGTACACCACTGTAGAAATACTATTTTTTTTACTTAAGCAGAATCAGAATGTCAGGTGAATGTAAATATTTTGAAACTTTTAATCAGTCAATGAATGCTGAAATTATTTTCAAATAACTGTTTCATTAGTGATCATATGCATAGTGTTTACTTTGGTGATCAAGGATAATTAAATTTCTTTATTCATGATTTATGACTGAAATAATGAAATTATCTTACATAAGATCCCTCCAGAACCCCCCTCCTCCCCCTCACTCCAGTAAGAAACTTTATGAAGTCTCACCCCGCCCATAAAACCCTTGGGTAATTTAAGCACAGCCTCTAGGAGAGTCGCTGACTAATGTAAGATTCCACTGCGTGCCCTGGATGTAGGAGATTCTGCCTTCCTTTCAGTGTCCCTGTTGGTGAACGCCTCTTCACTCTCTTCAGCTGTGCCCGCAAGTGCTCCCGCGCACCCAGTCGCCAAGCGACCCAGCGGGATGAGTCTCCTGAATGGATATCGGCATGCCTGGAAGTCCAGGCAGAACCACTTTGTCCGGCCTGGTGACGTCCGCCCAAGGGAGGAGAGGAGGCCTTCAATTGCAGACATTGCAGCACAAAAGAGGGTGCATCAGAAACTAAATGGTTGGAAGGTTCACCACCTAAGTGCCCAGATGGAAGAGCTGGTATGTGCATCTCCATTTCGGTCAAAAAACAGTGGATGTATGATTATTATTCAAGGTGGTCTGCTGTTAATAATGTTGTCTGTTCCCGGAAAGATTGTCACAAATTATTATGGCGTTTAGAAATCAATCCTGCATGACACGAATACCTTTTTCTGTACACACTTTCATTCATTAAGTGGGCATCATACTTTCCAGTCCCCATTTCACATCACATCACCCAAATCCAAATCCTTTTTCTTCCCAATTTGGGTTCAAAGAAAATACCAGCTCATTTTTCATGCTCGCTGAGTCTTTGAGTGGCCCAAAATCCAGGCTCCCTATAAGTATTTCATCTAGGGCTTAAAAATATGCACTCTTATCCCTTTGTAGATTGGCATTTAAGTGCGATGTGGGATGGGGTAACTTTGTGCAACTCCTTCATGATACGTAGAATATAAAAATGCTCAGCTATTCAACACAAATATAGATTTACTGCGACCGGTTTTGATACAGCGATGATGATACACTTTATTGAAACCAGTCGCAGTAAATTTATATTTTTATGGAATAGCTGAGTGTTTTTCTTTCTTACGCGGTTAATTAAAGTTTGGTTCTTGGACATGTTGGGATAGCAACAAGAAACGAGCTGGCATGTCTCAAAGTTGATATAGATGCAGTTAACCATTGACAACTGGAAGGCTATGTTGCACAACATAGCCTTCCGATCTCAGACAGACAGTGGAGAATAGTGGAGAATTAAAGTTGCACAATATCAAACCAGTAACATCATTGTGGCCCTTGTGCAATATTTAGTGCAGTGTATATTTTCAGAGAATCATAAATGAAAGGTCATTTTATTATATTTTTTATCTGTGAAACAGTATTTAATGTATCATTGGTTGAAACTGTACAATACCTTTCAGGCAGGTATGTAACTAGCTTTGTCCAAGCAAAATGAGACATGATGCAAGATGAAAGTTATTTAAACCTGCAACATCATTAATTATTGAACTAATACAATCAAAGTTTTTAAGTGGCGTAAAACAGGCGGGTATACGAATTTTAAACAAGTAGTGGCTCAAGGCTATCCAAAAACTGATTTATTTATTATTTCATCCCCTTATTTTACAATGGTGAAATATAAGATGTCACACAAAAACAAAAAATGTTTTCATACATTTTGGGAAATGGCTATAATAAAATTTAAAAAAAATAAAGGCTCTTATCTTGACAAAAAATATTCATTTAGGTCATAAAAACCATTCTTGATTAAAATAATTTCAGCCCTTTCAAAAAAAATAAGATGAAGGTTAATTTTGATGTACAAATCATTGTCTCATGAATTATTCTTAGAGTAACTGGTCTTTTAGTCATCTTGAGTGAATATCATAGGGAAATTAAGCATAAAATTATTGCAGTTATTCCTACACTCAAGAGACACAGCAGCATTGCTTAAAATATTTAATGTTTCTAGTCTCCTTCAATGTTTTTTGTCCTTGGCATTATTTCATTTTCATGTTGCCACTCAATGAAACATAGGAGGACCACTACTCATCTTCAAAATGTTAAGTAAAGGTGCTTGTTAAAATAAAGTGAGGCATATGACATAGGTCAGAATAATTTTTTTAGATTAATATTCAATGGTTATTCCTCTGTGCTTTGCTTGATGTGATACTGGTGGTCGTGCTTTGTGGCTAAAATCCCCTTTAATGTCCTCTCAGATGGCAAAACACTGAGTTAATAGCCAGAATAGTGATGCTTATGTTTTAAGCCGACATTTTCAATTTAGCTTCAAGATCGATAAGGGTTGATGCTGCTCCATTATTCTCATCAACCTGTGTGGAAAATGGTTTCAGAACATCATTCATAAATTTTAGTTTCCCCAATAACTATTTTTTGTATCCAAAAGGGGATAGTCTCATATCTTACATGAGTCTCTGGTTCCTGGAAAAATGACCAGGTTGCCGGACAGTCAGAGAGGCAACTTCCCTGTTCTGTACATATTTTAATTCAATGTTTTTTCATCGTTAATATTTGATCTGGTCATAATTGCCCATTGTTACATGTCATGCTATCTACAGAATGTCAGTGGTGTAGTATCTGGCAACAAATGAATCCATGTGCACTTCAACAATTTAAGCTCGCTCAACTTAGCTCTGATGATGATCTGCATGACTGGATGCTTTTTTCTAGGCGGAACTGGAGATACAAGTGTTTGAGAAGTTGACCGAGATGCTGGGCATGATGGAAAGAAAGCAACCAACGGGCGGGAAGGAGCTGGAGAAGGACGTGAACCGAATAAATGAACTCATCAAGGTTAGTTTGTCTGTAATTCATCTCTTTTGTTTTGCTTCAGTTCATGTTTGCAAATGTTTCAGGAAAAGGAAATTATTTCATCCTAACACTTTAAATAATAAAAGCTCCCTTACTTATTTTCTTCATTTCCCACTACATAATTGCTGCAGTCTAAAGGAAAGCATTGTACTATTTAGAAATTTAAATACTGAGTTTAATCCACTCATGAGTGGATTTTACTCTCTTTACTGCATTATTTTAATCGGTATCACACAATGAACATGAATGCTTTCTGTAGTTTCAGGCTCAACTTTGTGGAAATTCATGTTCATTAAATTAATAACACAATGTATATATCCATTGTTCTTTATTCTCGTACAAATAGTTTCAACGCTTAGGCATCATCATCAAGTACCTTAATGTACCTGATGATGACGCCTAAGCATTGAAACTAGTTGTACGAGAATAAAGAACAGTGGATAAATATATTGTGTTATTAATTTAATGAATATGAATCCTTATCAGTAATCCTTTGTCAATATTCGTCCTTCGACAGTCCTTTGTTTTTTCCTGGCTATGTAATAGGTTAAGCTTTCTGAGAAAAATAAGTTCTGCTATTCACTTGATAATAGTTCTGTGTTGATTGAAAATAGGAAAAAAATGGTACCTTCTTTGCTAAAAAATTTGAATCAATCACATGGAATGAACAAGAAGACTCCCCCTTATGTGTCCACATGTCCACTTGTATCATAACCATTTTCCATGTGTTTTGGTGTGATATGTTTTTCAATTATACCTACTTCATTGTGAATCCATTAGCATGGATAATTGTTTACTGTACACTGGTTTATTGAATTTTAGTAGGGTGCTCACTCCTCATCTTTTTGTACAGTCTCCCTTTTTCATCTCACACCCTCATCTATTTTTTCAATTCCCAGGGTAATCTCCAGAGGAGCAAGGTGATCAAAGATCAGATGCAGGAGGCAAAGAGTCAGGTGATGAAGATATTTGATCACAAGGACTTGGTGTCGGACATACTTAGTAAAAATGCTTCGAAAAGAACTGTGAAGAAGAGGGAGAAATCGTAACCAGTTTGTGAGCCCTTTGGAGCGAGTTAGTGTTGCTCTCTTTTAAAGGGGAAGTGCGTCATTGTTGGGGTTTCTCCTTGTTATGGACACTGCTGTAGGGAGGTGTAATATTCCAGACAAATAATGAGGCTTGTGCCCAATGGGATACTAGAGGTGCTCTCAAGGATAACCCCAGGACAATTTTATTTAAACGGTGAATGTAGATAGAGATGATACACTTTTCAGTGAAGAAAGTGAAGTGCAAAGATGCATTACATGAACAGTGAAGTGAAAACAATTTATATATACATATATATATATATATATATAGTAAGACTTGCATCATTTGTCACTTTTCTAATGATTTAGGATATTCTATCGTAAAATAAAATCATTTTAATTTTATACCGCTCAATTGAACTTGGGGGGGGGGGGGGGGGTTAAGCCCAATGGTGACATTTTTCTGAACACAAAATATATCTGAAATATTTATTATAAGCGTTATAATCAGAGAAATTTGTTCATTTTAGTTACCATTCTAGAGATGGATCAGATTTTTATGAATGCATTTATATCCTTGTATCATTTACATTAGTGTAAGCCTCAAAAGTGTACTTTTGACCACTGTGACTTTATTTTCTCAAAATGTAATAAGGAAAAATGTGTGTGTGTGCGTGTGTGTGTGAGAGGAAATAATTAGGCTTATAAATGTTGTGTATTGAATGAATGAAAATTTAATAATGCATAATGCTAGCGACAAATTGCATTTAGGAGATAGCTTCCTTGAGTTAATTGCATTAAGAAATTTTCGATGTGGTATGCAGTACTTGAGCTTATGTAAATATTGAACAGTTGTTGTTGTAATGTTTTTAGAGTGTAGCATTATTTCTCTGTGGAAACAATTGTAAACTTCCTAATCTTGCCTTTTGATGTCATTATAAGCTTTGTGCTATTCAGATTACTAAAAAATCTATTTTTAAACATTTTCCTCTTACAAAATGGCTTTGCTCCGATGCAATATTGCTGCGTTTAAAAATTTTCGTATAGTGCCAGATAGTGTGTTGTAACATTGGGTTTGTATTTAAGTTCAGTTTGTATGTAAAATTTTCTTTCGAGTCTTTGAATTAGCAAATTTGTTTGTGATTGTGATTAAAGAAAATATTTCATTACAGGAATTGCTTATTACACGTAATCTGATGCATTGGCATTATCCATAAGTCATTTATGATGGAAAGGGGTATGGCATATTTGAAAGTGGAGCTGGAGAATCTGTATAAGATATGAGAAACAGGAAAGCAACAGGAGTTGACAAAATTCCAGTTGAAACAATGAAAGCACTCGATAAGAAAAGAAAGAAAGAATTAATGAAATTTACAAAAAGAGTTGATGGCCTCAAGACTATGATTTCTAAAGTAATGAAGAAAAAATACCAAGAAATGTAAGCAGCCCAGAACGATAAGCCTGATATCACATGTGGCTAAATTAGTTTTAAACTCAATCAATAGAAGATTGTATGGGGAAACTGAAAAGTGCGATGGGAGAAGAACAATATGGATTTAGAAAATGTGTAAGCACAAGAGATACAAAATATATCTGTTGAGAGTAATTGGCAAAAGAAATGGGGTAGGAAACAAAGTATATGATGTGTGTTTTGGCTTTGAGAAAGCTTATGATGAAATTAGGTGGGACAAAACAATATTGTTTCGGAAAAAGCTTGGAATTGATTGGAGGGAAAGAAGAACCTGTATCTCAGTCAAAGTCAAGGCCATAAATAGGTCGGTTGACAGATGAGATTGTAATAGGAAAGGAAGGGTGTTAGACAAGGATGTTGCCTGTCACCAACCTAATTTAAAGTATATTTGGAAGAGATGATGATGGAAGTAGAGGAGTAAACAGCACAGGCAAAAGAGTAGAATGCAGTAGTTTTGCTGATGACATGGCTTTGTCGACAGATAGTAAACAAAAAGTTACAGAGATGTTAGCAGACCTTAACAACAAATGTAAGAAATACTGAATGTTGATAAGCAAGAACAAGACTAAGAGTATAATAATAGGAGGCAAAGGTGAAAGGATCAGCATCACATTGGAAGGTGAAGCAGTCGAACAAGTAGAGAGTGTTAGGTATTTGGGAAGTGCCATCACTGAAGACACGTCCTATTCCAAGGAAATCTAGTCAAGAAAGCTATGGCAAAAGAGTTATTTGATAATAAGGAGATACTATGCACTGTGGGGACATTTTAAAAATGAACCGAGAATGAGATTGGCAAGATATTACATCTGAAGTGTGATATTATGCAGAGCAAAGACATGAAATTTGCAGAAAGATGGAGTAGAAAGAATTGGAGACCTTCGAAATGTGGATCTGGAGGAGGAGTGAAGGATGAGGATGCACTAGGAAGAATTAGAGAATTGGTAATCAAGGAAAGGGAGGTTAATTGGTAAGGGCATTGTGTGATGAAGGAGTGCCCATTTAAGACGTGTGTTGGAGGAAATAATAGAAGATAGAATGAGAGAGGAAGAGGTATATGATGTTGGACAGAGTTAAGATTTTATGAAGGGAAGAAATTATGAAGAACCAAAGAGAATGGCTTAGGACAGGAAGACATGGAGGTCAGTCATGAGAGGCCTTGCAACACAGCAGAGCAAATGAGGATAATGATAAGTCATTTACATGGCCTTCCAAATATATTTTAAGTATGAATGCTTGAAATGAAGTTTTTATGACTTGATAGTTTAAAAATTAGTTGCAGGTTTACGAGTAGAGGATCTAGAAAAAAACTCTCATAAGGGTAGCCTTTAAAATAATTGAGCAACGTTTTATAACTTTTTTCCATGCAAAGGAAGTTGAAAATCATGCTAAATTGAAAACTATTCACATTAATATTCCAACCGCAATGCACTTTACTTTGAATAATTTTATGTCTGGGGTCAGCAGTTATTCAAAATTTATTAAAGCCAAAAATATGCCACGAAGTGAAGGGGGAGAGGGCCCTGGCCCACCCCTTGAGTTATGCAATATATTTTACACATTTTGTCGGTAAATGCTTGTTGTGCAAGCTAAAGTTGTATGAGGTTGTGTAAAACCTTAGGAAATAAGGAGGACTTATCCTGATAAAGTGCAGTGATCACTAGGCAACCACGGTGTTTATTTTCCAGAAATTTGAATGATCAATATCTCTTTGATAAGTGAGTAGAAGAATGGAAACAGAATGTAGTCTGTAGGTGCTGGACTACTTATGTATGACTATCTTTTCATTGATACTGCTGATGTCATCTAAATAATAGGATTAAGAACCTTGAAAGTGTTGAACTCTCGTCACAAGACTCTCAGAGTATTGTATTTCATGAAATTTTATAGAGTTTCATTTACTTTATTGGCTGATAGTAGGCTGTTTGAATCATCTACTTGGAAATGGAATGTGGCTTTAGTATATTTAATATTTGAAAATTTTAACATGTTTTCTCAAATTATGGTATGGGCATGGGTCAAGAATTTAGCTTTTTTGCCCTGGGGTCTTCGGTTCAAATCTGAGTGATGCACCTAGATAATCTAAGCTGATTGTTTTGTTCCATTGTCATAGTCATTTAAAAATGTTGCATATATTTATTTGGACAAGGGTGGTGGCTTTTGTGCATCTTATTATTCAGATTATGTGCATTTTTGATAGGTAATCTACCAGTTAAGGTAAGTTTTGGATGGATACAAATACCAAGTAAATATCTTGTCTCTCCTAGCTAAACAAAACCCAACATCCTACTTCACAACGAACCCCTCTTCATCTCCGCATATATTTCCTTCCTCCCTTAATTTCATCCAACATCCCTATCCTATTTCTGCCCCTTCCTCGTTTGCCTAACATTTACCCCTCTATTATGTACAGTCTTCAACATCCCACTGACAATCAATATGCTCTTTAGCTATCTTTACTGCCTCCTTTGGATTTCTGCCAACCATCCCGTCTCTTCCTCCACCATACCTATCACTTTCTTGTTTGTTTTCCTTTAGGTCAACTTAACCTTCTCTAAACCCACATTTCAAAATCCTCCAAACAACACCATCCTGCTTCAATAACCATCTTGCTATGCCATACATAACTACGCTCCATGTCAGAGTTTTAATGAGTCTTTCCCTGTCATCAACTCCCTCTGCCTTTTGACAGCTTTGCCTAACACAATTCTTCTTATGTACCAACTAATTTGACCATTTTGATTCAAACACTTTTGAAGTACATAAGCTGTTCCACCTGTTCTACCTTAACATTTAGCTTAGCTTTTACCTTCCCAGATAACCTAATCTTCGTTTTATTTACATTTATTCTTATCCTGTACTGTATGTACTGGGTCTCAATGTTCTCAGTATTGTTTGCAACCCCTTGGCTGACTGACAGACTAAAGCCTGGCCATCGGTAAACAAAACTGATTTTACCAATTCCCCTCCGACTTTCATTCCTACCTCCAGTTCTCCCCATGCCTCTTAAATCATTTCCTCCACATACACGTCGAATAGCACTGGTGATAATGGGCAACCCTGCCTTACACCTCTTCCTAACACTGCCCATCCGGACTCTTCATCCACCACATGTTACAGACTTCACACACCTTTGTAGTCTGTAACATGTACAGGTTGCGGATAAGTTTCCAATTCCTCCATTCTACTCCTGCTTCCTGTGCTGCATTCATTAATTCTATCCAGCTCACTCCATCAAATGCTTTCTTGCAATCTCTGGATCGGTAAATACATCCTGATTGTATTCCATGTTCCTTTCTATTAGTGTTCTCATTACTGTAATGGTATAGCACATGCCTCTCCCCTTCCTAAACCCGAACTAATCATCCCCTAAGTAATCATTTGCCCTACTCTCCATCTTTTGGTTGATGATCTTGAGAACCACTTTAGTTTTGTGGGAAATCAAACTTACTGTTCTGTAGTCCTCGCATGATGTAGCCGTAACCTTTTTTGGAATGCATACTAGCACTGATCTCACAAAGTCTTCCGGCCATATCCTTCCTCATAGATGCTACGAATTTATCCATAAAGACTTCTTCCCACATTTTCCTAAATGTTTCAGTAGTTCTGCAGGAATGTTGTCTACCTCTTGGGCCTTACTTGATTTCATCTCCCTTAATGCCCTTTCTATCTTTCCATCGAATAAGACTGGACCTAAGCTATCCTCTTCTAGGTCACATTCTCTATGTGTCATCTTGTTGGTCTAATTTCTTCATCGGCACTACACTCACTACAGTTCTGCTATATATTCCTTCCACCTCTCTTAGACCTTTCCTGGTTCAACTAATGTTTTTACCTCTTAACAGGGTTTTAAACTTTTTTTATAGTGCAACAATCTCACCCTCTCTCTGTAGACTTCCCATATCCTTGCACTGCATTTTCACCATGCTTCTTTTGTTCTAAATGTTACCCATCTCATTATTTAACTCTCTGTACTTCTTTCTACCTAACTCTGTATTTACATTCTTAAATTTCCATCCCTCATCTATGTTTGTAATCATCTCGTCCATAATCTGGTTTCTTTGTCCTTTTCCTATTTACAGTTCCTATCATTTTGTTTACAGCCCTCAATATCCATCATTTGATTAATCCTCATTTTTCCTTCATTCCCTCTCTCATAATTTTTTCAATAAAAGTGTTGGTGGCGATCAAACCCTGTCTCTCAATTGGTTTCTCCCCGCTGTCATTCCTTGTAACCAAACAGTAACCCCCCACCTGATCACCATCTCTTCTTTTGCCTACCATCACTGTCCATGCCCCCATCACTATCCAATGTTTCTTTCCAGGAACACTAGCGATTATGTCATCCAATTGATCAAATACCCTATCGAATTCTTCCTCCTCATGATTGCTTGATGGTATGTTAATTCAAACAATGACCTAGTTTGTTAGTTCTGCTTTTACTTCTACTAGTATAATTTGATCAGTCACTATCTTGATTTTCCTATTGCCCTCCTCATTAGTATTTTTAACATGACATCATCACTCAATGGCAGCCCCACTGGAGTCAGATGCCTTTGCAAGCTGCCTCACTCAGAAACAGACACTGTATGGAGTACCTTTCATCTGGCATAAGTGATCCTATCAGGAGCGGTTATCATTGCTCCCACCAGCACAGCTTTAGGAGTCATCAGAATGGACAAACCCTTCCATCACGTCAAGGTTGTAGTCCATGAGAAGAATTATCAGTAGGTTACGTGCATTATTCACTGATTATTATAAAATATATTGATATCCAATATTTGTTTATTATTTATTAAGTAATCTACCAGTTAAGGTAGGTTTTGGATGGACACAATTACCAAATAAATAACTTGTCACTCCTAACAATATACAATCCAAAATCCTTCTCTACAACAAAGCCCTCTTCCTCTGCTTATATTCCCTTCCCTTCTTAATTCTACCCAACATCCCTATCCTATTTCTACCCCTTCCTCATTTTCCTAACATTCTCCTCGCTATCACAGCCTTCACCATCCTATTGCCAACCAATACGCCTTTCATCCATTTTTCCTGCCTCCATAGGATTTCTCCCAACAAACCCCTCTCCTTGTCCACCATCCCTAGTACTTCATTTATTTTCCTTTGGGTCCATTTCACCCTAATTATTCTTCTTCTCACCCACACTTCAAAACCCTTCAATATACACCTTCATCCTGCTTCAATGACCATACTGTCATGTCATAATTACACTCATTAAGTCGGAGTTTTAATTAGACTTTTCTTAACATCTTTACTCAATGTCCCTGTCATCAACTCCCTCCTTGTGAAAGCCTCTTTTCCTAGTGCAATTCTTCTACTTACACCCCAACTACTTTGGCCGTGTTGGTCCAAAACACTTCCGAGATACATAAACTGTTCTACTTGCTCTTTTCTGCCCTCCTATTTTAATGTTTAGCTTAGCCTTTTTCTTTCTGGAAAATTTCATAACCTTTGTTTTAATAATATTGATTCTCATCCCATATCTATCATACTGAATTTCTGATTTACTCAGCAATGCTTGCAACCCCTTGGCTGACTGACCAATTACAGCTTGGTCATCAACAAACCTAACTGATTTTACGAATTCCCCGCCTACTTTCATTCCTACCTTCAGTTTTTCCCATGCCTCTTTAATCATTTCCTCCACATATACGTTGAACAGCAGTGATGTTAATGGGCAACCCTGTCCAACTCTCTGCTATCCTTCCATTTCACCTCGCATAAACCTAAAATATCTATATTTCCCTGTTCCATCTCTTACTAAATATTCTCCAATTTTCCTGACCTCAACATTGTCCTAACATTTCAAGTTTCTATGCTAAATAAAACAGTTTCTGGCGTGACTTGGTGGAAAAGCTTCATATTAAAATTGAAAAATAAACAACTTGGCTTTTCCACATGGAGAAAATTTTTCTGTGTGGAAATGCCTAGTTGTTTATTTTTCAATTTCCTATTCTAACTAAATTGGATTTCCTTTTCGGTTCTGCTGTTGTCGGTTTTTTGTTTTCTGTTTGCAAGGGTTTTATGAGATGATGATTTCGGAAGCCTTGCCTCCCCCGCTGCCAGGCACGACACATGGCCACTTTGGCCGAGTACCCCAGTTGTCGGGACTCAATTTCTCTATGCTGTCCATCATAAAAATCTTGGGAATAATAATTGAGGTGGATTCCCATTGCCTTCCTCAATTGTGTTTTTAACGTGACACCATCACTTAATGGCTGCTCCATTGGGGTGGCCTTTGCAGTCGCCTCACTGTGGAACAGATGCTGCGTGGACTGCCTTTCGTCTGGTTTCTAACCTTCGGGCTATCTGGCATGGGTGACACTACCAGGAGCAAATATCATTGCTCCTGTCAGCACACCTCTAGGGGTCATCGGAATTCACAAGCCCTTCCACCACATCAAGATTTTAGTCCATGGGAGGGTATTTGTTTTTACAAATGTAAAATTATAAATTGTAGACATCATGTGAGTCTCATGAGTGTCCTTGTCAATGTTTGGGTTTTGTGAAGGGTGACTTTGAAGAAAAACAAACTGTTGGAATATTTAAATAGGGAAAGTAAACTCCACTTATGTACTTGTGAAAAGTCATGTTACAATTTTTGTCAAATTTACATGTATCCATATTTTTTGCATCTAATATCACATTTGAAGTGAAAGTCTCCCAAGATTAATCACATATGGATTGCAATGCAAATCGGAAAAATTGACTTTTTCAGATCTTTGAAGTAAGACAACACTAGGTGGAAACGGTAAGGTTTTGACCAATGTCATACTAAAGGCATTAGTTTTATCTTTTATTAACTCTACAACATAACCCCTTGATGTAAATATGCTTTACTTCAATCAAAATGAAGTAATTTAGCATTTGATTTTTAGTTTGTTCTGCTTTTATTTTCCCTGAGAAAGGGCCAATAGAAATTTCAGGATTACATTGGCCTGAAATATTAAAATGATATGGTTATTTAACTTTGTGCATTAGCTGGAAGAACTACTCTAGAAGGAACATATTAATGCCTCATAAATCTGTTGATATAATTTGATTTCTGCCAAATAAGAATAGCTAGGTTGGTGGTACCTACCTATACTATTTAATATCCTCTGGAGATTCTAGTAGAGCAAAGTTTGAAAGGAGTAAGTTTCCATCACTTATTTATTTGTACCGCTTGTATTTGCTCCTTGGACATTATTTTACAGGTTTTGTTATTTTTTAAAGGTTTTCATTGGAGAACTATCTGATCAAGTATGTAGTTGATCGCAGAGAGAGTAAAACTTTAAAATTGATGTTACATACCTCATTTAAACTTAAAACGTGTCTAAATTTTAACCCTTCCTGGAGAGAAAAATTTTCAATAGCTACTTTCCTATCAGTTGAGTGATTGTAATAATTTATTGACAACATTGTGCATCACAACTCACTGTCTCTTCCCCTTTGCTCTATTATTTCTCTATAGTTATCACTCTAATAATCCCTGTTATCCTTCCATCTCACCTTGCACTGCCCTAAAATATCGCTGCATCATATTTCCAATGCCTACTTTATATTTCCTAATTTTTCTGTCCTTCACCAAGCTCTCTCAGTCCCTAATGTGACTGATTCATTCCCTTCTTTGTATTCTTTTCTGCTCCTTTTTGTATTTTGTGTAATGACAACCATGGAAACCTTGCTTCTTCCACTGCTAGGCATGATATATGGCCCATGAGGCCTAGTACCACATTTCCCAGGACTCATTATCATAATCGTGTTCATCATTAAGTCATGGGACAATTAATTGGAGTTGTTCCCTGTTGCCATTCTAACTAGTGTTTTTAAGCTTTCAAATCACTCAAATGGCTACCCTATGGGAATCAGATGCCTTTGCAACCACCTCACTGAGGAACAGATGTTGTGCAGAGCACCTTTTATCTGGCTCCTATCCTTCAATCTATGAGCTTTTGACTCTACCAGATACAATTATTTCTCTTGCCAGCACAGCTGTATAGGTCATTAGAATGTACAAGCCTTTCCAAGGCACCATGGTGATAATCCGTGGTAGGGAATTAATTTGAATATCTATGTAACATCATGAAAAGAAGAATACTAGCCCCTGCGGATATGATGAAAAAGTACCACCTCATGATAAACAAGACTCAATCTAAGGTAATGTCAGTCAGTTAAAGTAGGGAAGATAATCTCAAATCAAAGCAATGAAAGGATGCACTGAAACAAGGGGAAGAGTTTCACTATTTAGGCAGCATGATCATTAGTAATGGAAGAGTTATAAAGTAAGCAGAGTAAGAATGGTGAGGATGACTTTCTATCAAGAGAAACAAATACTAATGGCAACTGTAGCAGAATTATACGTAAGGAAGTGATTCATAAAACATTTGATGCATATAGGCCCCCTACTTTTCTACAGATGTGAGACTAGGGCAATAGGGACAGCAGTGTAAATATCCTCCCTTTTTGTTTCCTTTACCTGATTCCATTCAAGATTGCCCAATAGATGCTGTGATGTCACAGGTCATTTTGACAAAGTTGAGCTGGAAATCGGAAAGATTGGCGATTATCAGGAAAATCTAGACATGATGACCAATTGAAGCTATTTTTTTTTGCAATTTACGGAGAAATTTAGGAAATAATGGGGTACACTTCTCATCAGGAGCTCTAATTATCATATGGCTGTTTTATTTTTTGTTAATGCCATGAAAAGACCAGTTTCCCGTATGGAATTCTATTTTCAGAAACGAAGATGATGGGATGATAGAATTTAAATGAAATGACTGTGTGAATAAAAGAATTTTTATCCAGGAGTTCCACAAAGAAGGGCAATGAAAGAAAATGAGGAATTTATGGGGAACATTATTTTGGATTAATATTGTTTAAAAAGGAACTAAAAATTTGGATCCTTTTCATAGGTGGAAAATCCATGGTTAACACAAATTTGCAGTGGTAGTCTAATTTGTTTTCAGTCTTTGTGCCTAGTCTAATTAATGATGGTGTCATGTCTGAAGGCTTTAGGTATTCAAATTGTTCCTTTGTGAAAAAAGTTTTACATTTCAACAGTAGACTGGTGAAATTTCACATTAACTCTTTATATCAACAGTTGCTGTTATCACTATTGAATTCACAATATTTACACCATTGAGTTTGTAAGTAGTCTGTTAAAAGTAGATGTTAGTTTTGGATGATTTATTAAAATCAATACTAATCATTGTGAAATCAATATTATTTTTGTAAAGTTTGAGCACAAAATGCTCCAAACGGTTTTTTTGGCTCCATATATTTCCTACTCCCATTTTGATGGACAGAACACCTATTCCAAATAAATAACATCATAGATATACCTAATACCAGCAAAATTATGTACCTCTCATTTTTAAAATATGTATATATTTAAAGAAGAATAATTGTTGTATATCCTACTTACAATGAAAAGTGAAACTCATTGTCTTATTTGCCTTGACAGAAATACTATATGCCAGGATATTTTTTTCTGTTAATTAATTCGTATTATAAGATATTTCTCCTTACTTTTGTGGTGATAAGCATTTGAAATATTTTTAAATATTGACCGTTTATATTTTATTTAAAGGGTAAACTTTTATCACCCCTTCGGAGGACATTACATTTAGCGCGAAAGCTCTTAATAGGTGAGATACTTTTGCCGCCATTATTTTACAAATGACTTGAGCATCGGTAAGCCACTGCTGCCCTCTTACGTCAGGCAACTGAGGTGAACGCAACAACAATACAAACTCCTATCGGCATTATGTTGAACTACAAAATTCTAAGTGCTATATTATGTAAATAATCAACTTATACACTGTTAACGGTTTTGTTGTTGCAAGTATAACGAACAGTTGGAAGGTTGTGCTCATACAGTGAAGTGACATTTTTCGTAAACACAGTGCATGCCTCTCGTATTCCAGAAATATAGGTCTTGTATTTTTTAAGCAATAATTTCTTCTGCTGAGCTGTGAAGTCACTTGTGACATCAAACCAACATGGCGCTATCGTGTGAGTTGGTGCATGCCAAGAGGTGAGGGAGCACTTGAAAATTTCGAATATTTGCTGGTTTATTGTACCTGTTTTGGTTCATTTTAATGCCAAGCTGTCCGTGGAGAATAAGTGTTCAAATTATCATTTTTGGTATTGATTTTCTGGCAAGAGTCTTGAACAGTGAAAGTGTTGAACATATAAGCCCACCTGAGGAATGTCTTCTTGTTAGCTTACGTGTGACTTAATTTTAATTTTTACCTGGCTTATGTTAAATGTGTCTTGTTTCGTGTGACACCTTCGTCCTTATCAGGCTGTGATGGAAGAGATGTGCTTCGGTTACCTGCGCATTTAGTGTTTACATTCCTAGTAGTGTTCACGTGAACTCATGTTAATGGACTAAGATCAACTCTCTGCACGTTCGTTACATTTCCGGAGTCCATCTGGTCCCAGGAGGTTGAAAGACATCACCATGGCGTTTAACGAGGTATGATTCTCCTTCACTTAAAAGCTTGCGCTATAGAGTTGAAGTGTTTTGTGTTATTGCTGGACGTTCCAGGTTATCATTGATACAGTTTCATGAAGCATGCATGAGTCCCTCATTCCTTGGCAAAAGTAGTGCCTTGTTCAGTTTGACTTTGTAAAAGAAACAAGTTGCTGAGGCAGTGGTCGTGGACGTTTCACAGTTTAGTCACTCTTGCTTGGAATGAATGAAAAGTTAGGCTTGGTGATACACGTAATGGGACGTTGTTTGTAGCAGACCCTCACAGCATATTTAGTTAATGGTCCTTTTGCATTCCTACTTTGAATGCTAAGTTTCGCCTTAATTCAGGGGAGGACGTGAATTTTCCATTTATTCGGTGATGACGCACTCATATTCATTGATTATTCATCCAATTGTGACCATAAATTTATCATAAATGGTGTTTTTCTCATCATTTAACCCTCATGACCTTTGTTAGTCGTTCCTTGTGTTCAATACCTTGTTTTCGGACGCAAGGATATTCGAGGAGTACCTTAAGGGGTGTTGTGTTGACCGTGCAGGGTTAAGCAAGGTCAATATGTATTGAATCACATTCTAGTGTGTGTTTCTGTGATATGAAGCCTTATAATTCACCGTTTGCATTAATAAAGAGAGATCCCAAGGTGGCACTGCAGGAATAACATTACGGCGAACAGCTGTGCGTTCCAGTGATGCCAAACTACGAAATGCATGAGAGTGCTCAGCACTGTGGCGTTCGAAGCATTCATCCTGCAGGCAGGCGTGCCTTCCACCCCTGACAGAAATTATGACTGCATTTCCCGATTTCCTGGCGAACCTGTTATTTGATAAAGAATTTGAAAACACGCACCGTGATAATATTTCCATTTCTCCGTCAGTTGTTTTCTGAGGGCACCCGCCCGTGTCCATTTTAATGTTGACGCATTGCACCTGTCCGGGAAAATTGTTCTTTACGTTCCCGTATGGTCATCGCCTCCATTATGTTTCATTTTCCTCCATCTCTCCTTGTTTGTGTGGGTGTGTAATCCGGATGTTTCCCCCCTCCATATATTTCCCCAGGTTGGGCTCGTTCTGGCTGGCAAGAGTGTTCTTGTTCGCGGCTAGTAGTTTTATACGCCTACGTTTCGCACGAACTTTCCCGACTTCATTGTTGGATGAGAATAATTCAGGCATGTTGAGTGCATTCGTGCGTTATCCACCTCGGAATGGGTGAAAATTTTATCTTGGCGGCTTGGCGTTCGTCTTTCCATCCCCCTGGTTTTGGTACGAGGCATTCAAAAGTAGCCCAGGCGATGTTTTTTTATAGTGAACCGTTTATTTGAAGATTTTAATTCATTCCCATCCTCATCCAACTCCCACCATATGATCGTAACCCACGAGTGCGCCGAGCACTGGGGGTTCTGCATCCTGCAGGATGGAGAAAGTCTCGCATCTGCAAAGGAATCATGCCAGCCCGTGCCAAAAGTGAACAAAATGTCGTTAATTTGATCATCAATCACTGCTCTTCGCAACGGTGTGGATTGCGCACGCCAGAAGCAGTGTGCTTTCGTGTAAATATGAGAGCTCCGCCGGTGTTTTCGTACGGTCCACCGTTTGACCTAATTTTAGAACACGTTACGTCTTCAAGAGAGCGCGATGACTTAACGATTCGGGCGACCTTTCTGGCGTTAAGTTATTAGTTTATTCGGGGCAGTCAGGAATACGATTCGCGTGTAGGGACGTAGTAGCGTGCCTGTTCTACACCTCCAGGAAGCATTTCCGGGTTTAGGAGTAGTAATTGTTCACGGTTTGTGCGTGCGTGCGCGCACGAATGAGCGTAAACAAATTTTTACGCGTTCGTGTGCGTTCACGATGTGCGGTCGTGCTGTGCGCAATCTTTGAGAAATAAGTTCGAAAATGGATAAGTAAAAATATCCTGAACCGTCGAAATTTCTAAATTTTGCACTGTGAAAAATCCTGGCACTACATAAAAGTTGAATAGCTGACAGCAGTGATCGATAGGTTGAAGTCTTAGTGTTCATGAAAACAAGGCAGACTTCCAATCAGGAGTGCAAAATCAACTCTCCTCTCCGCACGTGGATAAGATGCTTCTGAAACGGTATCAGCGACATTTTGCTCGCCGAGATAATTCTCATTGATTTGGTTGGTGTGGACTTCTGGCGCTGACATGACCGTAGACTCTTTTTCGGACGTTGCTTTGAGTTTGTGAGTCCACAATTTGGTTGTTGGCATTTCGGTTTAAAGATTTGTCTTCGCTGTGTACGTAAACCATCATATTGTTTCTCTTCAAGTGAAGGAAGTGTGTCAATAATTAACGGTTTTCCGACCTTCAAATGGCTAATATCTCAAGACGCGAGAGACCTTAGGCGGTCGCTTGGTTTACCTGCCCCCTAAATCCGTCACTACCTGTACTGCAACCGAAGAAGAGTTAAATAAAAAAATCCCGGACGTAAGACTTAGTTTGCGAAACCTTTTTGCGAAATGGGGTGTAAATTGGATTTAGTCTTGTATCCTTACGTAAGGTATTGAATTACTGGCGTGTAATTTCCCTAGCGTCGGCACTAACATGTCGACGGTGACGTGTTTTCACCGCGAGCAGTGTTATTTAGCATGTCGTCCGCTAGCATTTTGTCTCCCTGCATCCCCAGTGGACGCCGACGGAGTCCAAGCTGGCTGGCTGGCTTCTCTCACCCGAATCTCTTCTAAACCTGGTCTCGATTAACGACCGGTCGTCGTCATGGAAACGATCGAATGTTTGGATTGAGGCCCGTCAGGGGGAGAATCGAGTTCAATCCGGGAATCAACCCCGGTAGTCGAAGTAACAGGGAAAATGTGTTCAAATATCGGCGTTTGGCATGCACGCCTTTAAAGGGTTTCGTGTGTCAGCTGTTTAAAAAATGCCAGCGGTGGACAACCTCCTTTTTGAATTCCCAAGATCGATTCGCGATACTCGAAGATCTTGAGGCCCGATTGTGAAAGATCAGGTGAAATCAGTTAATATTTGTAAATATTATTATGTGAAGCACACTAAAAGAACGAGTTCCCTGAAAACCAAACGTGGCAAATGTTTTAACTTGTAAATTCTCGTTGGAGTGAACCAATTCGACTGGCCAATGTTCTTGCCTTGAGAAATGGGAATGTCAGTTGGTTGGACTTGTTTATTGTAATAAAATGGTCAGAAATATCCCTAAGATCATGGACAATACCCAAAGTCTATTTTTAAGACGTCCCTATGCCATCTTTTGCCGTATCTATTTATATGAATTAGAATATGTTTCTGGTATATGACGTCCCCATGAAATTGGATTGATTGCCGAATTAACGCTTGCAGCGTAGAGGAACTAGATTTGTGAAATTTCTAATGAAACACTGAGTAGTGTATCAACATTAAATGGAGAAGCTAGATTTGGAATCACTTGAGGAGCAAAGGTTGAATTACAGATTAAATTTCTGGAATATATCTGTCTACCGTTGATGTTGAAACTATCATTAGCCGCAACGTACTACGGTAAGAGAGAGAGCATAAATAAAATGAGAGAGATTAAGTAGAACGGATTGATTTAAGATGTCACTTTTCCCACGAACGATAAGATTAACTCTATATAACCGTGCTACAGGGGAAAAGTATTTTGTGTCAGTAGCAGTGTAGTGTGCAATCACTCCCTATCACACACCGTACCGGTGGCTTCATTGGTGGATTTATGCATAAGGAATGTTGTTCCTTTATACCAAGGGTTCGGCTCAAATGTTTTAGCTTAATTTGTGAACCTCTCTTCAGAATTTCATATTGACCTATTTTCGATGTGTAAAATTAATTGAGCTGATTCTACGTTGATTATGTGTAGTGTTAATGTGTTGCACTCTTCAAATTTTGATTCAGGTGTAAAATTGAGTACTCGTATACGGCGCAAGGGAATGTGAAGTCTCAAATTTATAATTTATAGGAGAGCATTTTTTAACGTTTAAAAAAAATTCATGATTTGGGTCCATCTAAAATCTACCTTAACCGGTAGGTTTCCTATAATAATCCGTATTAATGAATTGTATTCGTATTGAACGTGTGTGTCGGTAAACATGATTTCTTCCGTGATATTTTTTTTACATTCGTTGAAGTTCAAGACCGTATTTCAAAATATAGATGTAAAGTATAGTGCATAGCTGTTACGCGACTTATTTCGTTTTCCTTTAAATATAATCGTTTTCCACTTTTCAAAGAAAGATAACCTCATGTAGAGAAATGCAGAAAGAAAACCCTCACCTCTTTGATTCGTCGGCTGAGATATAAAACGCCGATATCGAGAGTATCCAACCGAATAAAATGCGCGAATACCCTTTCAAAGTGAATCTCGTGTTTTTTTTTAGGAACCGTATTTCATTAGTTGCTTTTACATTTAAGTTTAGCTTGGACGTGTTCGAATTTATTTTCTGAGAGAGGGCTTCTAGTTTGATGAATAGCGGTGTATTCTTTCGAGCACAAGGGGTTTACTGTTGAACTCCTGCCAAATTCCATGAGTTCAGAGAGTAATTATTCCTAGTGCATTACAGAGACGGCTAATTGTTTTCGGATTCCTTTTTAAAATTCGAATATGGGGAGATATCGTGTGCTGATGCATGAATTAACTAACCCATTTGGGTCAGCTCCAGGTCGTGGACTGAAAAAAGTTATTTATTTTCGAAATGCCTTGCACGGAAGCGCTACAAAAGTGAAAATGAAAAATAAACTAATATGCGCAGAGTTGGGAAACCGGAACCCATTTCGAATTGTGTTTCATGGTTTTGCCCCAATGCGTTGATCTAGTAATGTTGTCCCTACGAAATGAACCGAATAGGTACCGTTTTTGCGTACCCTTTTCAACCGAATCAACAATTTAGTTCCGTAAGATAAACATTTTGCTGGAGCAATATTTGAAACAAGATATTTTTACCTAAGGTATTTGTGCTAGTTTGACATGAAATACATTCACGTAGTTTTTTCATGAATAAAAATTCATTTCTACGTTCGTATGCCACATACAACAGCCAGTCTTCCTCTACTTTCAGACCCCACCACTCAATTCTTTATCTGTTGTACCATCTTTCACAAGAAGTGTACTAAGATATTCAAAATCATTCCTTACTCAATTATTTCACAGTTGGCAGTCATTCTACAATTTCTTTTTTTATTAGCCCGAAAGAATTAGTGACTTTTGTAGTATTTTGCTTCAAGTGCATACAGTAGACTCCATAATATATTTCCAACACATCTTATCCATATATTCTGTAGTTGAATAAAAACGGATTTCTCTCTTCAGGTATTGAGGAAATTGTTTTTGATACAAAAATTCGCCTTGCGATTCGTTCGCGATGAAAAACCGACGAATTTAACACGAATAAATCTTAGCCAATAATGTTTCTATTTCATTGATTAAATTTTACTTTCCTACTTATTTAACTACAAGTTCTTATTCTTTTGGTAAAACTAGTCAAGTAATTCTGAAAGTGAAAATCTCAACGTGTCGCAGGTTTAATGATACTTGTCGCAGTAGCTCTGTCCCCGTTGATGAGAGACAAAAATGCAGGGCCGGAACCCGCCAAGAAATCTATTTTTAGAAACGACCACGGGAATACCTCAAACCCGGTATTGCAATCCAGGCAGATGTCGGAACTTTTTCGGAAATCGATTGATTATTTTTCCTTACAATCAAGTAAATGATGAAGCGGCTACGTTAAATTTATAGTAATATCCGGGCTAACTCGGAGATGGAATCCTGTATTTAATTTTGAAGATTCCTGAAATACTTGAGCTAGTCGATGTGTGACTAGTTTTCTTGCTAAAATTTCTAAGTTTATGGGTAATCATTAAATGGAACGAGTTAGCATATGCTTGCCCTGAATTAAAAGCTTGACAACCTTATTACGGTTTTTTTGTACATTCCGAAGAGTTGTTCAAATATTTGTAAGAACGTAAAGGTACCTTATAATTCATGAATTTGGTTAGATACGTGTAATCTTTCGGATGGACGTTCGTTCACGGATGTAAAGGTACGGTAGAGGAATAGGTGAGAGTCATACCATTATTTGAGTTCAACCTAATGTGAATCTAAATATACTTTTGTGGGTGTCACATTTTTTCTTCGCCTCTTTTCGAGTTTGCTATAACTTGGAATTGTGTTCTCGCTCCTACGCACATCAGCTTCTTATTTTAACTGAATTTCGCATCTGGTAAATGTGTTCCTTTCCGAGCATCTCTGGAGTAGTACGACAGAAGTCAAGTTATTGGAGATGGTTTTCCTTAAGCCGTTAAGAGTAAAACCCTTTAACGGTTTTAGGAAAAATTATTTAATATTCTCGGTCTTGAAAAAGGCCGTAAGAAGCTTAATTTCTCCTTTCCATTATTGGAGATGGTCGTGGTTCCAGGGAAGGTTACTATTTTATGTTAAGAGCGTGAAGGATTATATTAGCAAATATTTTAGAAGGTACTTCCATGTATCCATTCATATTTTCTTTAATGCATGCCCGTTGCGGATGAGAGGGAGAGAAGGAATAGAGGGGGATGAAACCGTGGAGTTATTTCCAGCAGCACTTCCGTCTGGGATTGAATGATCGTGGGTAATCCAGGCTTGCTCCATGATCAAAGGTTTAGGGTTCCAGGCCCTGCAGGAAAAAAAGGAACATCCCGTTGGTGGAAGACTTCTCGCTGGTCTTAATTAATTTCCAGCTGCGTGATCGATCTTTGCATCGTTGTATGGTTTAATAAAAAGAAACATTTATTCTATAAATAGGTAAATGAGGAACATTATTAAAAGAAATAGAACAACATTCCTCTCGCGACTGAAAGAAAGACGCCCGCTAAGAAACTTGAATATTTCTGTACCACCGCGAAAGTTTTATTTGTAGAATTAATTTCATCCGAAAATCCATGAGGCTCGTAAAAATACTGAATTTAATACAAAGAAAAATAACAATGGTTTAATCCTTCCTACATCCTCCTTGATGGTACTTCTCTCCTTTCCAAAAATTACTCCGCTATAGTTCCTCTGTTCATTTGGAACCATAAATCTTTCTGGAATAAACAGACGGAGCCTTATATCATGGACAATCCTGTCTAAAAACCTGAGGCTTAGTCAGCTGATGGTATTAGTTCGCATTATATTAAGTCATGGCGTGCCTAATTCACGTATTGGGGTGGGGGAGATTTGTTCCGTTCCCTGTGATCTTTTTTCAGGAAAAAAAAGAAACCAAGAATATCAGAGGGAATGGAGATTTAGGTGGTGGTATCTGTAGGGCATCACCCTAATTTGCTCCCGTGGTCGTTAGCCCACCGGGTTGCCGTGACCTAGAATTCTCTTCTAATGACAGTAAATCTCCCTCAGTTATGGTCACTGACGTGGATCTCATAGAATTTGTTAGCAAATATGATACATTTAGTTTACGATGAATTCTAGTGGACTTCTAAGTTAAGTCTTTAATCTATATCTACACAATAACCCCTCAAGCTGCTGTAAAAGTGTGTGGCGTTGGGTGTTAAAGTCACCATTCATGCATGAAAAATCATTGCATGTACACAGACAGTAGTTCGAGCATGTACTCGTACAAAATTAGTTACGACGAAAGAAGCTGGCTACTTGAAAATATGTTCGGGAACAGGACATTATTCAGATCATGCGGGGGATGATGGAACAGAAATAGGTCTATTAAAGATGTATGCAGGTTATCGTAAAAACATATGCAATACCATTACTAAGTATCCACTTCGTGCCTGAGATCATGTCTATTTTTATCTCTGATCGTACGAGAAAGAAGGACATACTATATCAAGTCTGTTCGTTATACTATCTATCTCCCTGATTTTACGTACGTGATCTTTTCTGCCATAGTAAGTCGGTGCTTGTTAAATGTCTTTAACATCCTCGGATAAGTGACCTGCCTCAAATGTACACAATCCGAGAAACGCGCCTTTGAACCCGTCAATTATATCCACCCAAGCGTCTAAGCCCATTGATTCTTGTATTTGGTGGCGTGTATGCACGTTGAATTTCTCGAGAAAAACTTCTTCACTCGCTCAAGTACCCTCGAGGTTAATTTTTTATTTTTGGGCCTCAGAAAATGACATTCGCCAATTTAAGGTCAACATAAGCAAACCTTGACCTAGAACACAGTAAACACTTGAAATGCCTCGGGACTTCCTCTTTAGTTTTTCATTCTGTTTTCGTTTTTAAATTCCATTTTGCAGGGAATATTGATATGAAAAAAAGGTGCAGCTGATGGAGCAGTCTACACATTCAGCATTCGTTCCTTATCCCTTAAAAAAATGAAATAAATAACATCCACTCGGCTCTGCCGGCGCTTGAATTACGAACTCCGTTGCGCACTCGGATCGCATATAAGTTGAGTGCGAAGTGGTAAATTTAAACGATCAATTCCATGGATTAAAAAAAAGGAAAGAGATTGAATTTCCGGTTTTTTCTCGGTCCATTTCAGTGGCGTAATATGTAAGTGACATTCGAGTGCTTCGGGCCGAGTTGGTCAAAGAAGCTTTTACCAGGAGAGGGAAGTTGAGTAAGGATGTTTAGAAAATATTAGGGAAATCTTTGATGTCGAGAGTGGTTTTGTACGGCGACGAAACATTGCCCTCGGAAACTGGATAATAGGCATACTATATTTTGGATGTTTTTGTGTGGAAAAAGGTAAAATGGACGGGAAGGGAAACTAAAGGAGTACTGGGAATGGTAGGGTAGTGGAGGGGATTGTTGGGGGAAATCCAAGGGTTGCAGAGAAATTTGATAGACGGTAGAATCTTGGAGACAGTTATTAGAAGGGAGAAAGGCAGGAGAGGTAGGGGGAGAAAATAATAGGGATGTTGGACGGAATGAAGAGAGGTAGAGAGTATGCTGAATTGAAGAAGTGTTTATTGTAATGTAAGATGCCAGATGTAAGATGTGTTGCGTTAGGCGAGGTTTAGAAATGTAATATGGTGAGACATTTTAAAAATTTTTTAACTTAAACGACCCACTACCAAATAATAGTATAATTCGTAACCCACACACCACACTCATAATTTAGGGAGTCGGAGTGGCCGATGGATGAAGTGTAACTGGGAAAATTATGTCTCCAATCGGATGGATAATCATTTCGTTCCCACGCCCAAAGGAACTATAAAACTTGCACTCTTGACGTCCGTTAATAATAATTCGCCAACATTGAATTCCCTCCTAAATATTATGACTGGAGAGACACTCGAGCATCAGGCGTACATTGCTGCAAGTAATATTTCAATCGTGCAACCGATTTTTCAACGTAGTTTCGGAAGAGTACGTACCCATGCAATGAATTTTCGCCTTGTTTTTTATGACCTAAAAATGTAAGACGTACGTAACGCGCAAATGACCTAAAAAATAAAAAAAGACCTCAACGAAAAAAGCAAACTTTCTATAGCCAACGGAGTGTATCGAAGAACTGAAACGGTTGAATGATTTGCCCTTGCGAAAATTTCACCAGTTTGGGGGAAACTCGGGTTGGATCGCATTGGTTCTCTTACTTAAACCATGCTTTGCCGCGTGTGGTTTGTTGTCCGTGTTCTAGTCCCAGAGCGGGCGAATTTATATCTGGAATCCTGATCCACAATTCAGTAATGAGTTGAGTGCAATTTAACTGTCGTGCACACGGTCGCATTCGCCTTGAAACATTTCTTTGGGCGACTCAGCGCATTTTATTAATAGCAAGGTAATGTGCGCCCTGGATTCTTTCCACTCCCTACCTCATTTTCCTGTGGGAATAAATACCTTTGGCGTAGACTTACCCGCAACTGTGCATGTCTCAGACTGCTCAGGTGCGAGTGGGGAACAGAGAGTCCGGATGGGCAGTGTTAGGAAGAGGTGTAAGGCAGGGTTGCCCATTGTCACCGGTGCTGTTCAATGTATATGTGGAGGAAATGATTAAAGAGGCATGGGAAGAACTGGAGGTAGGAAGGAAAGTCGGAGGGGAATTCGTAAAATCGGTTAGGTTTGCTGATAACCAAGCATTAGTTAATCAGTCAGCCAAGGGGTTGCAAACATTGCCGAGTGAATTGGAGGTTCAGTGCGATAGATATGGGATGAGAATCAATATTAATAAAACAAAGGTTATGCGATTTTCCAGAAAGAAAAAGGCTAAGCTAAACATTAAAATAGGAGGGTGCGCTGGGCAAGGAGGCTTTCTCAAGGAGGAAGGAGTTGATGACGGGGACGTTGAGTAGGGAGGTTAAGAAAGGACTAGTAAAAATTTTGATAAGGAGCGTAGCTATGTACGAATGGACAGAAAGGATAACAGATGAGGAAGTGCTAGGGATGGCGTGCGAGGAGAGGGGCGGAATTGAAGAGGGTTCTCCTGAAGAGCCCGATTTTAGGTTCTGCGTTTTGTTAGGAGAGGCAAGTAAATGTGTTTTTGTGGAATTTACTGCAGTGTGTACAGTTTAGGCCGTGTCCATCGAAATCCTACCCTAACCGTTAGAATATCAATAATAATACATAACCCTAATCAAATCTTAAACCCAACTCCCAAAAAATTCTTCCATTTATTGTTTTCCAATATAAAATCCAATTCCTTCTCGGCATCAACGTGGCAAGTGATGTCACCATGATTCGCTTTCCGTCGGAAGTTGCACTTAATGGGGAGGTTATGAGTGTGTGTATACGCGAGTCAGTCGTCGAAAGAGCAGCCTTTTTTTAACTGGAGGATACCCAACCTGGAACTCTGTGAAGTGGGTGTTGGGAAAAATGAGATGCAACTCCGCGCCAGTAAGTCTGTTCATTGGCTGATATCCCAAGTCGTTCCAGACTTGATGCCCACACCTGCCATATTATCTGCCGAAGGTCGAAGGTACTGAAACGTTAAATTGAGTTTCTGTCGAAATCAACCGCAAATTGCCAATCTCTGCCTCCGATTAAGTTGGAATGAAGATCTTGGAATCAGGTCAGTGATTTCTGGGAATTTTCCGATAGCGGCAATTAAAAACTTCGTTTACGCAGTCTATTGAAGCATTCAGCGCACTTCAGCGTGAATGGTGCTCTGTCCCGTGCGCCGTCAATGCATTCCCTCGCGATCGTGAGCGTTAACCGGACGGCCACGTGCGCTGTTCATTTGTAAAAATATTCAATGCGTTAGAAATTTGAGAGTTAAAACAGTGGGTAATAATGAATTTTCGAAAAGTGGCAAGCCAACTGAATGTATGCATTGCGGCAATTTTTTTCCTTCGCACGGCAAAACCAGAAAACTAATCAGAAGGGAATGACGCTAAGGCAAGCCATGTAGTAGCAGGAAAAGAATGTGTACGAGAGTAGGCCGGATAATGAAGCCGACACGTTCCACATTGGATATTCCAATATGGTATGCGATACGCTTTTGAGTGATTCGCCCGTCATTTTGAATCAAATATTCGACCATTTTGCGATTATTATTGTCTGTGGCAGCGATCGGACGACCGCTGCGTGTTTCATCAACAATTATTTCTTTTCCAGTCTCGTAACCACGAAATTTTACTACCCATTGATTTACAGGAGACCTATCAATAGCATAGTTGCCATAAGCAGCCTTTAATCGACGATGAATCTCGGTAGGAGTCAATTTTTTCAGCAGTTAAAAATTCGATGACAGCACGCTGTTCAACTTGCGCTGACAATAGCACTAGAACAAATCTCCATACATCCGCTTCTCAAAATGCCTGGGTTGAATGTAACGACCACAAACCTGCGCATGCGTGTTGAGGGGGAATGTTACTTCCACATGCCACCATGAGTGTTTCCGAAGGTCATTTTGTTTGTGGTCTACAAGAATGTGTGCATCAGTTTTCAGCCTACCCTCGCAGTATCTTCCTTCGTCCACCCCGTGTGATTTTTTCGAATTTCGTTCCTTCAGCAGCTCCCTCCCCCACCCCAATGCTCATGAAACTTTCGGATTCAATGCATAGTGGCGTTTGTGGGTTGCGGAATAATGCTCTTATATTTCATTATTTGAAGAGGGCTTCGTTGGGAGTGGTTTTGGATCAACATGGCCTTCGCCGCGCTCCCCAGTCGAGCTGGCGGACTGTGCTATACATCGCGTGCCGTCAGAACCGCTAAAAGCATTTCGATGGTTTGGAAAAAAAACAGTATTTATGGTTGTAGACGGACGGACGTGAAACTTTCGAAACTTTTTTTTGATAAACGCGTGAATAATGCGATTGTCCGGATCTTGGCAGGACATGTGTGTGTTTGCGGCGGGGAATGAAAAGCTTGTCGTTTTCGGAGTCCTTCCTTCGTATGAATGGGGTCCACCCCACACGCCCACGCGCGACTGACCTCGTTCCCTCCCCCTTATCCATGTCCCCGTGTTGCCGGTGAAAGAAAAAACTACCCCGAGACCTCGTGGGTCCGTCTATGTTTGTAGAGGGCCTTGCCGCTCCATTGTTGTGAAGTCGACATTATGGTCCATTAGTACCGCTTTTCGATATTAATATTTCGATATCGACCGACGATTTGAAAGAAACGTCCAGATGGCGACGATATTTCGACGGGTCGATGATCTTCTGGGTTCGATCTAAGCCGACAATATCGAGTAATGTCGTTGTCTTCCTAATCGCATGTAAACCATATCAAACACGTTTTTTGCATCGGCAGATCATCCGTATCGAATTGCTGTTGTCTGTTAAAGAAACTGCGGGAGATGCCGCAACAGTAACTTTTAACGGAGTCATCCGCTAATATGCATTTCAGTGTGTAAAAAGGTCAAGGCGAATGATTTTTACACTCTGAAATTATTGCACTGAAATGTTGTTGGCTTTTCCAGGCACGAAAGGGGTAAATGAGTAGTTCGCCTCTTGGTTAATTGATTTTGCTATGTTTAAATGTCTAACGTCGTATTGGTTTATCCGATGACGTCAGGTCTTCAGGGCAGAGTGCCTGGACTATTGTATTCTTACTTTGATTGGAGATGGGATGTTGAAGACTGTGATAAGAGGGGAAAACGATGGGTTCTGATCTTTCGTGGGAAAAATGGCTTCTTAAATCTAATAGTTCTAAAGTGAATTTATCTAATTTTATTTACATTTTGGTCTCTCTTACCGACATCACTGCTAAAGAGACCTCCTTCCAATTTATGCAAGAGTTTCAACATGTAATTTAACCTTGGCTCCGTGAGTAATTCCCAGCCTAGCATCTTTAATAATCTTGATAATTTTGCAAATCCAGCTTCTCTAGCTACACACGATATGATTCGCCATTCGATTTAACATCATGAGGATCCAATAATACACTAGGAGTACATTCTAAATGAGACCCGAGCAGCGAAAGAGAACATTGCTCTTAATAACTTTCTCGTCCCAGAAATCAATTCATGTCTCTTATCACACCGGCTGTAACCCCAAAATTATTTCCTTTACGAATGCAATAATTAGGACAAATGTTAGCTGTTGGAATGAATGTGCGTTAGTGATTGGCATTAAGCAACTGAAAATTTTAGTGATAAATTATAAATAGGTTCGATGGGGGTTGGCGAGGTCGCTTGCGAACCCGGAAGTCTCTGGTCAGTTTCCATTCCGGACAGGGTGGGAAGAGGGCTAGCTTATCTGATCCCTAATTTCCACCCTTAACCGACCACGCTCTCGGCCAAATTTCGATGCCCGAAAAATCGATTTTAATGCCGGAACACTGTTTTTTCAATCTTTGAAAATTCTCGGATCCATAACGTTCACTCCTCTATCACAGTATTAAACGTTATTTCGCCAATAAAAGTTCTTTTCATCCACTTATCCTCTTTCCTTTGGATTTCAGCACCTCGCCAGCAAGCATAATGCTTCTTTGTCCATTACCTTTCCGTCCTTCTCCACACCCACATCTGTAAGTCATCCAATCCACGCCTATCATTTTGCCTCAACGATTTAGTTTCCACGCCGTACTAAAACTACGTTCCCAAACAAAGTGTTCTGTAATATTTTTTTGTTGAATATCCACACAGAAGGTCCTTACATTCTTTCATATTGTGAAAACTATTTAGAGCCTTGTCAAATTTTCTTGCATCCTTCTTGCCCTGCGTCTGAAATGCAAAAAAAAGCATTTTCACATTTCCGATGGTACTATAATCACTGAATAATGTGATTAATACTCGGAGCCACCGATGGATACAATTTACGGCTTTTTACCACACCGATCGATTTAGTCTTTAAGCCATCGTCAGCACATGAGAACGGTGACCAAGACGTCGTCTACTCCGTCCAGGTATGGAGCCTGTGGTCTGGTGAACTCATTGCGTGAGCGGGTGCGATGCCCGCGCAAGTCTAGCCTTCCAAGTGTGGTGCTGAGCGTGTCGACCCCTGAGCATGGTCACCTCCGGATCACGCTTCGCTTCGGTTAATGCGTCCGCACTGTCTCGACGTCCCAGACGAAGCGTCTCCTGTCTCCCTTCCGGTCCTATCGTTGGGTCCCTTTCGCGGGTCAAGTGGGGCGCCGATTTGGTGATCCTGCCACCACGAGTCATTCAATGCGTCCGTCTTGGACTCGTGACTCGTAGTTATTTATATTCCCGTCAGCGTTGAGTAGGAGGTCAGAGGAGGAGGAAGTGTCCCGACTCGATAGGTCAAGGTCGCGGGCAAGGCGGCGAAACATCGCCACCCGATGGCTCTTGGCGGCCGAACGTCAGGTATGTCGGAATAACAAAAGAAAAGCGAGCGCTGGGGATTGTTTGGCGGAATGTTTGTGATTTTTCGTGCGTTCGCTTCTCGTGGTCAGATGCTTGATTGGCGTCAGTGCTTGGACAATGAGCAAGAATCAGCGGGGTCGGTGATCAGGACCTTATTTCCTCCTAATTTGAAAGGCTAAGCAAATTGATGACAATGTAGAACATCGTGGAAGCTATCATTCACATTATTGGTTGATGGCTGCCATCCAAGCTTCCCTGTTCTCTACCAGTCTCTTCATTTCTTCATGCTTCCCAGTGCTGTCGTGATTCATCAATGCTTTTCATTATCCTTGCTGGATGTTTGGTATTCATTGAGTCTTGGGAGTATCGGAAATGTTCTGGTGAATTTCATAAAACTTAAAGGGAAAAAACGACCTGTTTTAAAATAAAAAGAACGCAAAGACATAAGAAAAAAAGACTTTTTTAAACAGAATGCTGTTGAATGGAATCAGCTGCCTGGAGGTTTGTTTGAACTCTTCTCATCCAATTTTAGGAGTTTTAAGAATAAGCGTAGAGCAGCCACTGGGTCTGATTGGACTTCATTGATCAGTGATAATTATACTATCGTGCTTATTTAAATATTGCTTGTATGTGATGTGGACAGCGTGAGAAGTTGTATTGCAAAAGTGAATGACGTGTTAATGGTGCGTGATTTTGAATGGTATATTGAAGAGTGCGTGATTATGGACGGAGTGCGGCGATGAACGGAGCGTTGTATGTATGGCGTGAACCTAGCCCATGCGCGATGGTAAAGGTGCGGTTGGTAATCTAAAAGTTTCATTGTATATACGAGCATTTTGTCTCAAATGTATTTTTCTTGTGGGTCGCGGTAGTCCAGGGGGTAGAGCGTTGGACTACTGCCCGGAGGGTCCCGGGTTCTATTCCCGGGAAAGGCACTCTGGAAAACCTGCAGCTCCACCCAAGCTATGTGATTATTCGGGTACCAGATCTTCCTGGGAAACCATAACCGCCACAGGGAAAGGAACTGGCCCCCCTACCCTGATGTGTGAATTTCACACGCCGTCGGGTTTAGTACTGGGTGAACTCTGCCATCACCTACCAAACCGACCTTCGGTTTGAATGCTGTTTTTATGGTTTTATGGTCTTCTTATGTATGTATGTCCATTGTAAGAGTGGCCGTTGACCAGACTTGACCGTTGCCTACAGGACAATCGCCTAATTGCAACGAGATTTATATAAAAAGAAGTAAGAATTTTAAAAAGAAATTTGGTGTGAAAATAATCCTGGTAGTCTTATAGTTATTATCTCCGAATACATAGTAAATATAAATAGTAAATTGAACGCCCGGGCACAGATTTTCAATCCGTGTATCGCTTCATATAGTTGTTCCGTTCCGGCCACGATTCACCGCCTCAAATCTAGGTCCTGGAAGTGCGTGTTCGATGATGTTGGCGTAAACATTGGCGCGCAGCGTCTCCTCCCGCGCATGCGTGCGAAATGCGTTCTCTCTCTCTCTGCCCCCGCCCTTCCCCCCTACTTGCCCCGCAGTGTTTACTTCTCGAGGCCTCGGCAAGGTTTTTGCGACGTAGCGGAATTGGGGCGGGGGTGTGACGCGGAGGGATGGTGACACGGGGGCGGTTTGTGCTGGAGAGACGCAGCAAGGCCAATGGCGCAGGGGGCTATTCCGAGTGGGGTGGGGGTCATCCCTTGGGCGGCGGATGAGAGGGAACTCGGGCAGGCTTGATGATGATTCACACTCCCCATCCATTAGGAGAAGGATGTCGTATGTTTACGCTGTATTTCGTAATGGCGTGAGCTGATTTCAAGTCTTTATTCTTGTCAGGAAGTGTTCGTGTACCCCGAAGTATTGATCCCAAATCATAATTCATGTTAGGAAGTCTTCTTATGTACAGGCCTTAACCTCTGGATCGTCTCCCTGAGTTTTTCGTGGTCCTCGGAGCCGGTAACCATTCTTTGTACATTTTTTCCATAACACACTGATGTAAGATAAAGAGCAGTCGATAGTTCCGCAATAATTTGTGTGAAATAATCGAGGGTGTTTTGTCTAATGTCGGTAAGAATAAATAAGAGTATGCCCTTAAATTACGTCAGAGGTGTGGAGGAAAGGGAGTGTACAATCTCATTACGTCTTCTAACGGAAGGGGAGGAAATTCAAGAGAGTAATTGTACGTAAAGTTTATTATTACATTAATGGCTAATGTCTCTGGGGTACCCTTAGCCAAATCCAAAGTTTTGCGATTTATGGCTAACCTACTGGAACAGCGAAGGAGAGACAGAGAAATGAACCACCTAGATTACCCAGGAAGTATTATTTTCTCAAGGGCTTACATAATGGGAGGGGTTGCACTCGATTCTTACCTGACATATTTAGTGTCGTAACTTAGTGACGCCATATGACGCCTTCAAGGAACGCTACCCGCGCCAATTATTTTAAGTGCAATTCGTAAATTGACTTCAGAAACATCGGGATTTTTTTGTTCTCCTTTTCACATTCATCCTCTATTATACGATGCGGATGTGATAGTGGTTATAGAATGATCGGAATTAGATTAATTTTGAGTTACCGTCCTCAAACGCATTCTGTTGTTGGGAAAATTGGGAAATTTGATGACAAGCTTAAAGAGAA
Organism: Hetaerina titia; assembly: GCA_037158775.1. Classification (NCBI taxonomy): domain Eukaryota; kingdom Metazoa; phylum Arthropoda; class Insecta; order Odonata; family Calopterygidae; genus Hetaerina; species Hetaerina titia. The sequence goes on from CM073778.1 coordinate 86,784,296, forward strand.
AAGGTTATCTTTCGCTCGTTAGGCCTCATTTAGAATACGCTGCTAGTATTCGGGATCCTCATGAAGTTGGATTGATTGCCTAATTGGTTCCGAGAGGAGCTATATTTGGGAAACGTTATGTTAAACTTAGTGGCGTATCAAAGTTATTAGAGGTGTTACGGAATCACTCAAGGAGCGACGGTTAAATTACAGAGTAAATCTCTTGCATAAATTGGAAGGATGTCTCTTAGGCAATGATTTTGAAAATGCAATTCTTAACTCCATCGTATGAAAGATAATATAAATAACGTTAGACTGAGTGAGTGTAGCACTGTAGGATTGTAGATTTAAATTGTAATTTTTCCCATGAACGATAAGAGACCAGAAAAAAGTTGTCCGACCACGCTAGGGGGGAAAAAGGATTTCGGATCAAAGTTAGTCTGATGTGTAATCACCTCATGCCACACATCTTATTTTTATATATTTTATTTGTTTATACGCACCCTGTAAGCCACCACCAGGGTGTGTGGCAGGGGATGAATACACACCAGAATAATTTTTACCCGAACATGACCCTACCGCGGTCGAACAACGTTATTGTGATCCCTTCTTGGAAAAAATGGCATCTTAAATCTATCCGTTCTGCACGTAGTCTATCTAACTTTATTAACTGGATCTCTCCTGCCGTAGTACGATGGGGGTAATAATACATTTTCAACATCACTGCTAAAGAGACCTTCCAATTTATGCAAGAGCTTCAATATGAACACTAGCGGTGGCTTGCAGGCTGCTATGTTAATGTAAAAAAGTCTTTCTTTTTAATTATCCTTATTCGACTTGGGGAGACAGCTATCTGCCGAACGAACTCTTGAATGAGATAACAATTGCTTGTTTTGTTACGCTTGTGCTTTGCTCTTTCCGTGAAACTTGCCCCTCCCGTTTGTTTTCTTGTAGACGCACGCACGATTTTCGTGTTATTGCTTCTTTGTGATCTCACATTTTCTTCTGTAATATCCTTTCACCCTCTCCGTCATCCTTATAATATTACGGGGGTCCAAAGATGCCTTTGGTCCCCCCATCCAACTCCCCTTGTTTGTCGCCGGCCGCCGGATATTGGGTGCGAGAGCCGCATTTCGGGGCAAAGTGGTTTCGTTTGCGAGCGGGAGGCCGTCCCGATCGCATTCGATCGACGCCATGTGCTGCGAATCGAATTTCGAGAAATTTGCGAATGAACCGCCATGGCAAAATACATTGCTTATCACTGAGCCAATGGTGACGTCGCATTCACTCGGGAACTCCCATTTATACACATCTGCATAATACCCCGCTAGACGCCGCAAGGGCGTGTATGTGAGGCTAGGCGATTTCACACCACTGTTGAATGTCGTTTTTCAAATCACCTTTTGTCTCCCTACGCACCATGTCGGTGTTAAATGTTGAGGTTAAGGGTATTTCGGGGTTTACAGGGGTCCCCGTCCCGTTAAGTTTGTAGCATTACATATTTGCTTACACGTTCGCTGGGGTTTTGAGGGTGCCTTATCCCAGTTATTCGGAGAAATTCTTCGTCATTATCTCATAAGTACATTCATCCATCCATCCATCGATTAGGATGATATAAAACATGAGTTCCTCTGATACATTTTACGTAGTCCATTCTTAAACTTGGCGCTTTTAACGAGAATCCTTCTGGGCTGCTTTCTTCCTCCGCCCCAAAAAACTATATCTTATTAGTTAAATAAGATTCATGATCGTTTCATGATCGTATTTCGCCACAATCTGAGATAGAGCGCCTTATATCCAGCAAAAGATGAAAATATGGCTATGAAACATATGGAAAAAATATGGCTAAATATACTTAAATATACTTTGAATCATATGGTATGTGATAGTTTGGAAATAAATATAATGCCACTTTTGATTCGTGTAATTATGTATTGAATTTGTCCCGCAGAAACGAAACTCACAATGAGTAGAACTGAAGTGAATATCCGTCCTTCCGCGTATCATAACATGACAATCATTAACTGGCATCCGTCGTGTAGACTTTGAATGGACACTAACTATACACTTGTACAAGACTGAATTCACTTGCCTCCCTTTGCAAAACACAACCCGACATCCTCAGGATTTCTCCCAACAAACCCCCCTCCTCGCCCACTATACATTGATAGCACTTCCCCATTTGTTTTCAGTCCACTTCACCTTCTCCATACTCTCCACGGCCACATTTCAAAACCCTCCAATCTACACCTATTATATTGCTTCATTATCCATGTTACGGAGCAGTACGAAACCACACTCCATGTTATGGTTTTTACGAGTCTGTTTTTTAATATTCTAACTCAATGTCCCCGTCATCAACTCCCTCCTCTTTGAGAAAGACCCTTTGCCTAGTGCAATTCTTCTCCTTACGTCCCTGCTACTTGGGCCATTTTAGTCCAAAATACTTACAAGATTCAAAGAGAAATTTGATCTTTCGCTGGTTAGGTCTCATTTAAAATATACTTCTAGTACATGGGATCCTTACGAAGTTAAATTGAACGCTGAATTGGAATGCGTGAAGTGTAGAGGAGCTAGCTTTGTAAAACGTAATGATAAACTTATCAGCGTATACAAAATATTGGAGGAGCTAGGCTGGGAATCACTAACGGAGCGAAGGTTAAATTACAGATTAGATTGCTTGCATAAATTGGAAGGAGGTCTCTTTAGCAGTGATTTCGAAAATGTATTATTACCCCCATCCTACTACGATAGGAAAAATCATGTCAATAAAATTAAAGAGATAAAGTGTAGAACAGATAGCCTTAAGATGTAATTTTTCCACGAACGATAAGGGGTCACAATAACATTGTCCGACCGCGGTAGCGTCATATTTGGGTCAACATTATTCTGGTGTGTATTCACCCCCTGCCACACACCCTGGCGGTGACTTGCAGGGTACGAAGATATATAAATAAAAATAAATATGAGTAAACTGTTCCACCTGCTCTAGGTTTTTTCACTCCTATTATAACGCTTAGCATAAACCTTCCTCTTTTTCGCAAAGAGCATAACATTGGATTTTTTTCGTTTTGACAATGTATAAAGAATACATTATTTTTTTATATTTATAAAGTGAACGAAAATGGTTGGCAGGTTCTCGCAGCCAGAGCCACTTGAATGAGCGTCACATCCGGCCGTGTGACCGAGACAGGATCCCCAGAAGTCTTTGCATCTTTCCATCATGTCTCCCGGTGGGCGTAATAGATTTCTGACCTTAAATTCAAATTAAAGCATCGAAAAAATCGTGACAGCGATGTGGCGGATATTGGCGACTGAGAAGTCGAGCGAGAAGTAATTGGTGGGAAGTTGATCGTGTTTACGAACGGTGTCCTTTCCTAATACGGCCTTCTTTCGCCCTGCCGCCCGATGGGTGTGTGAAGGTCAGCACTGTCCACACACAAGTGGCGAAATGAAGGCAAAGATGGATCATTCCAATCAATGGAAAAAGTAATATTTCAGCGGGGTTAGATGATTAGTAATTTTGCCACTCCCATGCTCAACACACATGGAGAGAAGATAAAATAATTACTAAGGTAATGTACGAGAAAATACAAAATACAAATATTAAACATCGTAAGGAAAATGTCGATCTTTAAAAAATATTTTAGAAAAGTTGTGGGGAAATGTAATCAAATCTGTAAGTGTTGTTATTCCTCCTTAGTTTGGTCACATTTGTAATCAAGGGTTTGGGATACATGGGAGAAAAACTTTTAAGTGAAGACTCGGTAAGAAAAAGAGATGCTACGAGGAGGTTTTCCTTTCTAAAAGTTTTGATCTCGCCTTCTCTCTTCGCTAATCGCTCCCAATCTGATCCCTGCAACACACTCTTTGGGCGCATACTAACTTTTCGTCGGCATTTTTTTGTACAATTCTTGCAGCTTTTGTCTGAAACTCTTCCAATTCCATAATGAACGCATCTCCTCCCATGGACCCCGAATGCGTGCCGCGTATTCCAATCGGTGCACACGTAACTAGAGGCGAGTTTCACAACTCTTTTACCGATTCATCACATCTACACGCAGCCCATCCGATGAAATCTAGTTTCATTAAGCCCGACCCTCATGCTCTTTCGATATCTTTTACCCCTTTGAAAAGTTTGATGTAATTGAAAAACGAGAGTATTTTGCCTAATAATCTAGGATCTAGTAAACTAGGATTATAATCCGATTCCGTATATAACAAGAATCGGTAACAACTTTTCCTGACGTGTGCATGAAATACTGAATTCAGACCGTCGGTTAATTGTGCACATGATCGCAGATTGTATTGATATTGAGAAGATGACAATGCACACCATTATTATCACTGAAAATTTGGCCATGCGAAGATCTGCGCTAAAACCGTCTCGAAGGTCTTGACGGCCAACAAAGAGCAGAGTCGAGTGTCTGCTTGCGAAGACCTTCTGCAACGCCATTGCAACGATTCCCCACTCCTCTTACAGTCCCGACTTGGCACTAGCAGACTCTTTCCCATTCCCAAAAGTGAAATCCTCCCTCAAAGAACACCACCATAGGACTCTAGGTGCAGTCGAAGAAGCTTGCACGCGTGCCCATACCTTCCGGAAACCGCCTACCAGGGAGCCTTCGAGTCGTTCGGAAAACCCGCTGGAAAAAGTGTGTCGACGCTCAAGGGATGTACTTTGAAGAATTTATTTATTTCTCATTATTCCGAAAACATCACTTTGGCCTTTACATTGAACTTTTAAAAAGAATATAACAATAGAGACAATTACAAACATCCAAGCCCTAGGTGAAGAAAAACCCACCTAGGTGGGAATCGAACCCTCGACCTCTGGTTTGTTAAACATTTGGATACATCCTTGGGATATTTGAGGTGAATTATTTTTCCAAAACTTTACCCGATTATTTGTATACAGACCATGTATATCTGGTAGTAATTGGATAAAAACTAATAATTCAAATCATCAATTTTTAACCTACAATCCTCGACAGTCTCCCAATGCGTGAGAGATGGAATCCTGTGCCCGGATCCCATGATTTCGTTTACCGCCGACTCCCTCGGTCGTATCCGTTAGGATTGCGTCCGTGGGTCCCCTTATCTATCGCCTCTATGTCCGAAGCGGGGGTTGTTCCACCTCACCCCGTCTGGCCTCGTGACCCTTCCCCCCCCTCCCGCAACCCTCCTGCCACTTCATTGTAATGGGTCCACTCTCGTTATCCCGAACTCAGCACCCAACTCATCCGTTCCGTCAAACCGGTCCTCCTTGCAGCCCCCCTCCCCTCACTCCCTTCGAGGGTAGTCTCGGTGGTGGTGGGCCCTGCGTCATGGGTCTCGGTGGAGTGTTCCATTATTATGAACATCACGACGCGACGTAAATTGAAATTGTCAGCCCGTATTTTGACATCGCGTTGCTACCTGATCGACATCGCATCCAAATTTGCATCTTCTACGCCAAGCAAGCATCCGCTGCGCAATTTTGCATCATTCTCACGCCATCGTCGACATATTCTCCCCTCTCTCCTCGACTCTTATGTTGTCTATTTTGGTGCACAAAATATATGTGATCTCGATAATCCTAGATGTTCCCTCTCCATCGGTTATGTCTCTTTAAGTCGAGGGTTGGCATTGGAGGAATATTGTTACCCCCGATAACATTTACCCTTTTGTGTTTGTGTTACAGTGCGAGCGAATACTATGCACTCATAACTGTGTTCGTATTTTTCCATATACGAGGCGTGTTCATAAAGTAAGGCCCGTTTGGTCACTGGAAAAAATATACTCCTATGAAACACATTTTATTGGCACTTTTAGTTAGCTACAAACCTACTTCACTTATCTACATAATCGCCGTTCACTTCTAAGCATTTTTCGTACCGCTGCACCAGCTTCTTTAACCCCTCTGCATAGAAACTCGCCGCCTGAGGGTTGAACCAATCGACAACGCCATTCTTGAGTTCCTCTTCGGTTTCGAAACGTTGTCCACCGAACCACTGTTTCAAGTGCAAGAAGAGGAAGTAGTCGCTGGGTGTAAGGTCAGGACTGTACGGTGGGTGGTTTAAAGAGTTCCCAACGACCCAAAAACTCTCGTCCACTGGACATTCTTTGCTCTTTGTGGTGGTCGGTGAGCATTTTCGGTACCCACCTTGCACGCAATGTGTGGTATCCGAGGTTTTCCGTAACAATATTGTAGACAGTAGTGCGGCCAAGTTGAGGAAATTGTTCAGCCAGGCCATTAATTGTCAATCCACGATCACATCGCAGTTCTTGTTCCACTTGCGAAACAATTTCATCGGTCAGAATACTGGGCCTACCACTTCGCTCTTCGTCATGGACATTTGTTCGTCCATTTTTAAAATCACAGCACCATTGTCTAACCTTTCCTTCACTCATAACTGTAGGTTTATAAACTAGGCATAATTCCCGATGAATTTCAGCAGCCGACAATCCTTTTGCATACAAGAATCGTATGACAAACAACGCACTTCACAGCTGGCGGGATCAACGATTGTCGCGGACATTGTTGTTTGCATGCACAGACAAGCAAACGCTTCTGAAACAAAACGAATGCTGCTATAGCTTCTCAATGAATCAGTAGATGGCGCTGCAGGAGAAAAACTGTGTTCTGTAGCGCCAATATTTAAATATAAGCAAACGGTAGTTACTTTAAGAATACACCTCGCACACGTATGCCTGGTGCCCTGTCACATCTTTCCACTGGCTAGGGGCAAGTTTGCATGCAAAGGTATACTACCTTGATCAAAAAGTTCCCGGAATAACCACCGTGTGGCGCTCCCATCGTTCCGATTTGAGTTCTGTTTTTTTTGTTAAATTGGTACATCTGTTGTTGATATTCCCTTTAAATCTTAGTGTCATAACTTGACATTTGCAAAAGTTACGTAGCCAAGAGTACATCTATCTCTGTGTGTGTTGGCGATTTTTTGCAATTGCAGAAATGGATTTAAATTTGCAACAACGAACTTGTATTAAATTTTGCGTAAAAAACGGATTTAGTGGCGCACGGACGTTGGAAATGTTGGAAAAGTGTTTCGGCAACGATTCTCTAAAAAAAAACGGTCGTTTACCAGTGGCACGAGCGGTTCAGAAGTGGTCGTGAGTCAATCGAAGATGATGAACGCAGTGGCTGACCATCGACATCGAAAGTCGGTGAAAAAATTGATAAAGTAAAAGAAATGTTGGTCAATAACCGCAAATTAACCATCAGAGAAATAGCGGAGGACTTGAACATTGCCTATGGATCCGCCCAAGACATTGTGGTTAATGATTTGGGTTTCCGTCGTGTAGCAGCAAAGTTGGTGCCAAAAGACCTCAATTTCATGCAAAAAAGAGACCGTGTTGACGTCGCAAAAGATCATTACTGGAGACGAGACGTGGGTTTATGAGTACGACACGCAATCCAGACATCAGGCAAGTGAATGGCGTTCACCAAATGAGCCGAGACCAAAAAAACCACGTCGTTTTCAGTCAAAAAAGAAGGCAATGCTGACGGTTTTCATGGATTACAACGGTGTAGTGCATCATGAATTTTTGCCAGAAGGCCAGACAGTAAACAAAGAGTATTATTTGGGCGTTATGAGACGTTTGCGTGAAGCAATTCGCCGAAAGAGACCAGAAATCGTCGCACAGTGCTATCATTATTCGTAATTTTTTGACGAAAAATGCAACAAATACCATCCAACAGCCACCGAATTCACCTGATTTGGCTCCCTGTGACTTCTTTTTGTTCAATCGAGTTAAAAAACCATTACGGGGAACGCGTTTTAGCAGCCGAGAGGAAGTAATGGAAAAATCGCAGGAAGCACTGATGGACATACCGAAAACCGAATATAAAAATTTTTCGAGGATTGGATCAAGCGCTGGCATAAGTGTGTTGCAGTCGATGGGGATTACTTTGAAGGGGACAATATAGATTTAGATGAATAAACTTGTATTTTTAATTTTCTGAATAAATTCCGGGAACTTTTTGATCAAGGTAGTATAAGATTAAATCTATTGCATCAACGTCGAGCAAAGATATTGTTTTCCTTATCGAAACTTGGCCACTATATGCTTCCTAGTGATGTCTTATGAATTATCGAATTGTTTACCTTGCAGTAGTAGATGCTGGATATTGGGAAAGCGAAAATAAATACGCAAGTGATTGGTATTTGGGGAACTAGTTAAAAAGTCTATTTCATCGTGTACTCACGACCAACAAGAAGGTTTCACACAAAGAAGACAACTGGAGCGCCGGAGAAACTGTTGTTTTTTATAAACATTAGACCCGGATTAAATTAGAGACAAATTTTAATAAATCCCTCCACTCTCTTGGGGGTGGGTAGGAGGAGAGGAGATTTAATTCACGTAAAACCATTCAGTTAACACCCATAAACACACAAAACACAGAATACTATGTCTAGTACATGGGATCCTCGTGAAGTTGTATTGATTGCCGAATCAGATCGCGTGCAGCGTAGAGGAGCTAGATTTGTAAAACGTTGTTATGATAAACATATGATGAGTAGTGTATGAAAATTACTGGAGGAGCAAGGGTGGAATCCACTCACGGAGCGAAGGTTAAATTACAGATAAAATCTATTGCATAAGTTGGAAGGATCTCTTCTTAGCGATTATATTGATAATGTATTATTAGCACAACGGCAGGAGAGATCATATACATGAAATCTGAGAGATTAATTATAACATAGATGGATTAAGATGTCATTTTTTCCACGAACGATAAGGGATCAGGATAGCGTGACACGACCGCGCTAGGGGAGGATTATATTTTGCGTCAAAAGTAAAGTCTGGTGTGTTATCATCCCCTGCCACACACAGTGGCGGTGGTTTGCAAGCTGCCGTGTGTGAATGAAAGAATGAAAACACGTTTGGTTTAAGATTAAAACTTGGTCGAAGATCAGTAATCGACGTCTCCCTGTTGTTAGGTCTCCAAGGTTTTTTGAATCCTTAGCGATGTGCTCTCATTGGCTTCGTGGTCCTCGTCTGATGTCAAGTTCAAGGTGCCTTTCCTCTCTCGAGTTGGGTGGAAAGAATGCTGTATCCTCTTTCACTTCGGGAGTGGATGGCCGGAGGGACCAAGTGAGAAGTTCAAAGAGGCTCGGAATGAAGTCCGACGAGGGAGAAAAATCTCTGGGTGACCAGGAGTAGTTTTAAACATTTTCCTTCGCTAAGAGGTAATAAGTAACTAATTAATGAGAGGAAAAAGGCAGAGGCAGGAATGGAATGTGGGGCATATTGATTGGCAGTGGGATGTTGAAGGCTGTGATATAGGGGAGAATGTTAGGCAAACGAGGAAAGAGCAGGAACAAGATAGGTGTGTTAGACGGGATGAAGGGAGGAAAGGAGTACACGGTGTTGAAGAGGGGGCTCATTTTAGAATTGGATTATGGGTTGTGTTTGTTAGCAGCCTAAGGGATATTGTCGCAGTACCGTTAGGTAGGCTGTGTCCATCTACACCTTACCTTAACAGGTAGTTTACCATTAGTAATAAAATAATAGGTAAGATTAGTGTAATATTTCTAAAATTTATTTGGATCTAGTGGAAGGTCTAGATAATTTCGAATTGAACAAGAGTTCCGCCATTCTAAAAGTGGCGTTTGTTTCCTCGCCGAATATTTCATGCATTTAAATTTCGAATTGTGTTGTCGTAAAATTTAAAAAGAAAATTTGAAAATATTTTTTAACGAAAATCACATTTTGGTAAATTTTACCGCTTCGCGGTTTGATTCTTTAAATGGGACGTGATATTGGGAAGATCTTATTTGAGATGGGAAAGATAATTAAATGTTACCCAGATATGCTGATGAGTTTTCAGTGCGGAGTAGTTAAAAAATATCGGGCCCTTCTCCATCCCCGACCCAATTTTGACCCTGTGAGGTCAGTGGTCGTTTGTCTTCGTTGTCATCATTGGTCATCCAACTAGCAATTGGTTCGTGATAGACCCGATAGTGTCCTGTTTTCTGCATATGTTTCATAGTTGTTTGCTCTCGTCCCTACGTACGTGGTACCCTGACAGCCACCGCCAGGGTCTCGTACTGTCTTCCATTACCGTCGCCTCGTAATTCGCCCTTGGCCGATCTCTATAATGCTTCCCTTACATGGATGGCCTCTCGTCGCATGTCCTTCGGTCGAACCACTTTTCCGTATCTTCTAATCTGCTTCACTCCCGCACCTGTTTGCGATTCTCATTTGTAGAAAAGCGAACTCCAATTCTATTTCCACATTCCCCATGACCCCTTTCCTAATGCATAGTCCATTGTTACGCCTCTTAGTGTCCACTCGTTTCCTCAGATGTAAAACCTTCTTTACTAATATTCTTGTGATTTTCCCTTCTTACAAGTCGTTCAGGGGTACCATAGCCCTCTTTTATTTTATTCTCTTGGAACAGGGAGCGTTGAGTTAACACGCGCCCGTTCTACGCATCGCAGCGGAGACGCGGGCGTATCAGTGTTTCTGCCTTAAGGTAGTTGTACTTTCAAGATGAGATGACTCCAGGATATTCCCAAATAAAATCCACCATAAGACCCGTAAGGGGGTCATCTCGATTGAGAGAACCATACGTTTTTTATTGGCAGCAATATCCACGTTGGTTCGTCCTTTGAGCGGTCCTTAAAAAAAGAGCATGTTCCACGTGGAGTCCCACGAACGATCCTGCTGTTATCACAGTAAAATTGTTATTTAAATTACTAAAGAAATAATCTAGCCTTTTAATACTAATTTTCGAAGAAGAGACAGGATTGGTAAATTTATACAGTTCTAAGATGAACAAACGCGACCGATTTCACCTTAACAAGGCATCGACATTCTTCCTACTGAGAACATAGTCTAAGGCGGACTCATTTGGTTTTTTTGCGGCTGTTATGTACACGTTGATAAGAAGGCCGTTTTTATATTCGAACGTAAAAAAAATATGAAGCGGTCAATCATATCCCATCGGCGATTGTCTTTTCCACCTTCTGTTTGTTTGTCTTTCTGATTTCTGTAAAAATAAAACACGGTATAATTTTTCAAAAAATATATTCAATACGCAGTTGGATTCGGGACTGGGGTTCGGGATGGTGCGGAGGCTTACGTAGAGGCTTCCCACCGAGAGGGCCCGGGTTCAAATCCTGGAGACAACAAGTACTTTTCAGTGGTATCCCGATCCCTGCTTGAGGTGCTTCGTGGAGAGCACTTTGAGTGAGTACGACGTCCGTCGGATGGGACGTTAAATTGTGGATCCCTTGGCGGCTTTAGTTGATCCGACGCCGGGTCTCCCTCCACCCTTCCTCCATTCCAATCCACTCCTAATGGCACAAATGCCCTCAGCTGTCGGTCGCCGCCCCTATGAACTGCGTACTACGACTGTGATAGGGGGGGAGAGAGTTAGGCAAACGAGGAAGAGATATGTGAAGGATAGGCATGTCGCACGGAATGAAGGAGGACGTAGGAAGTATGAGGAATCGAATGCAGTTCTACTACTGTAGCGTTCCCTGTCGTTACTTGTTGGGTGAGGCCTAGATGCAGCGATGCCCTTGTTCATCCAAAACCTACCGTAAAGGGTACACTATCGAGTAAATAGTAAATGAAGTACGGCAAATGAAAAGAGTAGATATCCTTCGATACTCAGTTACTAGAGCCACAGTCCTTAACACCGAGAAGCCGCTAAATCGCCGCTGGTGCGTGTATGGAAGGGCGGCGAGGAGCGGCTTCAGGTGACGGAATGTGTGCGAGCGGTTTTGCGGAATTTATTTCTGACGTGTGCACGCAAAAATTCCGGATTCAGTTTACGCGAGCGCAGTAATTCATGGCGAAGTAGCCTTTTTTTTTCATTTGGGCATTTTTCGCCCGCTCGGTTGGAATCCAGAGGTGAGGTGTTTTGGGGGTTGCGGTGTTTAATTTAGGGACTGCTGCCCGGCGGTCATTTGGCCAGTTCCGGGCCCTGGGATTCGTTTTGTTGGATTTGTTCCACGGCGGTGAATTGCGAGCTGGTCCTCCTGGACGCAGTCGTGACACTCGGGGCGTCAAGGCTAAATCCCATTCACGCGTTTGCTTGCTATTTAATGCTCTCTGGATTGCGGAGTCGGAGCCCATTTCTGTCGTCATTCAAGTCGTTTTCCGTGTGCTACTGAAGTTTTTATTTGATGTTGTTGGTACGATGGGGGTCACGCCAAATAATATTCAGGGTTGATGACTGCCCGAGGAAACAGTTGCGAGAACGGTTTATTGATTGGGAACTAAAGAACCTGATGCCGTATTCTAAAGTTGATGGGATATGAATGTGTTATTAAGACCGACTGTTATTATGGTATTCCACCTAAACGGTAAGGTAGGTTTTGGGTTGACTCACAGGTGACTACATGTAGACGAGCTAGATTTGTAAAGCGTTTTCATTATAAATTGAGTAGTTTATCAAAAGTGCAAGGGAAACTGAATTGGGAATCACTCGCGGAGAGAAGGTTAAATTACAGATGAAATCTCTTGCATAAATTGGAAGGATGTCTCTTAAGCAGTGCCGTTGAGATTGTTTTCTAGTAGGCGTATTTAGGGAAAGCGGCCGACAGCTGAGATCATTTGCGCCATTAGGCTTGGACAGGAAAGGATTGAGAAGAAAGGGTGGAGTGGAAACCTGGCGGCGACATTAGCCTTAACGAAAGGTGCCGTCGTTTTACGTCTCATCCGGCGGACCGCGTACTCAATCAAAGTGCCCTCCACAAAGCACCTCAAGTAGGAATCGGGATACCGCTAAAAAAAAATACTTGACGCCCGGGCCTTCTGGGTGGGAAGCCAGTACGATAGCCACCGCACCATCTGGGTCCCCGTTGAAATTGTATTATTTGGCTTATCGCACTACGGTAGAAGAGGGCATGTCAATAGAATGAGAGAGATTCAGTGTGGAACATATAGATTTAAGATTTCACTTTTCCCACGGAAGTTAAGGGACCAGAATAACGACGTCTGCCCACGCTAGGGGGAGGGGGAAGTATTTTGTGTCAAAAGTAGTCTGGTGTATAATCACCCCCTGCCGCAAATCCTAGTGGTGGCATGCAGGGTATTATCTAGTAACAATGTAATAATAATAATGACGCAAACCGACAATAAACTACAGGAACACTTGCAATTCTGTATATCTCCCTCCCTTTCCCCATCCAAAATGCCCATTCCCCCAACCTCTCCCGCTTACTATTTCACCCCTCTATCACAGTCTTCAACATCCATTGCCAATCAAAATACTCTGCATCCATCTCTCCTACCTCCTTCGGATTTCTCCCAACATTCCTCTCTCCTCCTACTCTATAACCCCCCGTTCTTCTTTGTTTTCCTCTCCGTCCATTTTACTTTTCCCATCCCTTCTCCACACCCAGATATCGAAAGCTCCCAATTCACGCCTGTCATCATTCACGCCTACCTCCCAAGTTTCCTCTCCACACAAAACTGTGGTCCAAAATAAAGTTTGCATTGGTCTTTTTTTTACATCCCTACTCCAATTCTTCTTTGTCGTCAACTCCCTCCATATAGAAATTATCAAGACGCATGTTTTCTGTCTAGTGTTTTTCAAAATGCGGGGGTGATATGCATCCGTATGAATTTGAATTTCTGCGGCACTTAGAGTCACGTGAGTGTCATCTTTCTAGGGATGCTTTTTCATGCGGCCTTAGCTGGATGCCTCCATAAAAAATCCTGACTCGTGATTCTTTGACCCGCGCAAAACCTTTTGTGGTCAACTCTTGTGTCAGCCCTACTCTAATCCTTCATCACTCAACTCTTGTTTTTTTGTCGTTTGCAAACTTTCAGAAACGAGGAAGCCCTTTTTGGACTGATTAATATCATTTTCTCTGAATCCATTTCGGGTTTTAGCATGGAGAGATTTTCACAAGTCGTTAATACGCGGCGTTAAATGTCCAGCAACTGCCCAGCGTCCCTTGTCGCAGTAAATAATTGGAGAGCTTTTAGCAGTATTGTGTTTCATTCCCAATGTGTTTGATTAATTGTTTGCAACGACTACGCTTATTACAGTTATTATTTTTTTCAATTTCGGGGATATTATTCCTTCTTTTCATGTGATGAAACGGTTGAGAAACAGTTTCCCATTACTCCTTGTGCGGCATAGAGAGTGGTGGTGGAAGAGAAGTCTCCTCGTTGGTCGAGTTTCTTCATACAAGTAAAAAAAATCAGAAGCGCACTGAAATTTGGTTATGGATTACGTTACTTGCAGTGTCTGGTGGGTAATGCTTTCGACGGTCACCCCCCAGTTTGCCGATTCGAGCAAAAAGTGAATACGCACTTACTTATTCCCAGCTGCGTCCTGATATGCGTGATTTCACCCATAAGGTATAAGCAAAATACAATCACCATACAACGTTAAGCCCACGCGACATCTGTATTGCATTACCCTAGTTTAACATTTTGATTAAAATTGGATCTCTGGTTCTTCTTATTGAGAAGTCGTTCGCCGATGTCAGGACTGTGTGCCGAAGGTTGATCTCCAGAAGACGGAATGTTATCTTAAGGTTGCTCTGGCCTTGAGGTCACTTATTCGAGATATTCTGAAAATTTCATTATGACATCCCCGAGGTGATTTATACTGCCGATTTCTTTTAAATAAAATAAATATACCACGTATATTTATTATATATATATAATACAATATATTTCTTAAATAGATATAGTATATATTACCACGTACATAGCTGATGTCAAGTTACAACCTTGAACATACCATATCATAAATGGCGATCATAAATTAATATCTATTTTGATCGATCATTTCGGTGGGGGGTGCCGTTTTTACATGAATAGACGCTATGTACTTGAGTGTGTGTGCATATATATATACATATATTAATAATTATATAATATATTTTATATTAATAAATTATATATTTATATATGTGTATATATTTAAAACACCTTAATGGCGTCCATCAATGTATGATGAACACGCATAAATATAGATTAAGAAATTGTTTTTAATAAGATAATATAAATTAAAAGAAATAAATATGTATAAGTAATAATAAAAAATCTAAATATTGAAATAAATCTAATAATAAACTATTAACACTTGTTAAATATTGAAATAGAAACGAAGTCACGTAGTCAGGCCAGAGTGACTCGAGCGTTTGTTTTTTCGATGCATCCTCCCGGGAGGAGTGTTTCAAGCACGCCACACGCTCTGACACCCGTCTTTCGTAATGGTAAGCTTGTGAACAGCGTGAAGTGCCCGCGGCGACGTTCCGTATGACCTCGGTCGTGAAATTTAATTTGCCCCACACGGTCTCCTTAGGACGACGTGTGTGACGTTCCTTTTGCAGGAGCCAATGACGGTGGCGCCCGCGTTCCGCCTCCATCCTTCGCTGCAAGTGGGTGTCACAATGGCGGACATGCGATACGCATTATGCGGGCACCCATCTGCCGTGGGACGAACGCCTGCAAGAATATCACCCTGCGCCTCTCAAAACTTGGCCGTCAAGACTTAGGGAAATCGTTTCTGGCCTTCCGTTCCGAAGGAATTCTCGTTTCTCCATTAGTCCTTCCAAAAAACGACAGTAATCAACCAGATGGTTGATAAATACATCTCTATTCGTGGTTTAATTCGCTTCGTTTTTAACACAAAATAGTATCGCCGGCGTTCCAGCACGCGTCTTCAGGTGAAGTGCAACTAAGTATTATATTCTGGCTTGTATAGGCTCGGATCTAGCTTGCACTAATTACTGCGTTTGTGTTCAGTTGGGAATTCCATCCCAATCAATTCTTCGCGGGTTTCCCAACGAATCGAGGTTTCAGCTGCCGACGTTTCGATAGCTAGAATCCTTCGTCCTCAAGGTACCGTACGCACCGAAACCGGCAAAGACTTCACTGAAAAAAATTATACTTCACTTGAAGAAGCCAATTGAAAAGCCGGCGTAACTGTTGCGATTTTATTTTCATCACATGCGAATGTGTTCCTGAATAGATATGCATTCACCAGCACCATTACGCGGAAGCCGTTACAGAAATTTAAGCCGTAGGTTCGATAGATAATGGAAGATCTCATCTAATACTGTTTGTGTAAAATTCTCACACGAGGACAGTTCCTTTCCTTGTTCACCTGTGATTTCTCAAGCAGTTGTAGTGTTGGAAACGACACACTGTTTGCTTAAAGGTGATGGTGCCCCTGCCCGGATCAACCGGAATCGCAGTCAGGTCCTTCAGTCAGTGGCAGACTGCTCTATACACTCGACTAACACGACCCCCATTAGCCCTCCAATCCGAAGGTATTCTACCCTCCTTTAGACTATATCATCTTTCTTTTGAATTTCCTATTTATTTGGTGTACGTCTATGTATTTATTTGGTGTGTATGTCCAAATATGTTATGACACCTGAGCAACGTATCAAACTTATTAGAAGGATTAGTTGAGGAACACTCTCCGAGCGAAGATTAATTACGGATTAAATTCCTTGCATTCATTGTTGATGATGTCTTTTATTAATGATGTTGAAAATATTTTATTACGCCCTTCGTATTACGGCAGCGAGATCGTGTCGATTAAATTTGAGATATTAAGTGTAGAATAGATTTAAGATGCCATTTTTGCACGAACGATAAGGGACAGAATAAATAAGTATGTCCGACCGCGCTAAAAGGGAAAGGTGTTAGGGTCAAGGGTAGTCACCCACGCCAACACCTGGTGATGGTGCTTAGGGTACTAATAAAGAAAAATAAATAAATAAATGCAGCGTGTATGGATGAGGTGCTTCAGGAATATTTTGGTGAAATATGGAGAGATAGGTTAAGGAATGTGTTGGTCGTGAAGCTGTGAGGATTTGAT